>JASPKZ010007566.1:0-570000 GCA_030220185.1 Diploptera punctata
AGAAACAGCCAGTATATAGAACCAGCCACGATGACCACACAAACATGAACCTACCACTCAAAAAGGAGGAGTGGCCCACATCCGGCAGAAAGAATTAATTTGGACGACATTGAAGAAATCGAAAATACAAATAAAAATATACACTGATGGCAGTAAATCCAAGAATGGTAGGGGCTGCGCAGTTATCTGAAAAACGGAGGAAAATTTAGAGCCATCCAATGAAAAGCCAAACTGTCCAATCGTTGCTCAAAAAATCAAGATGAAACAGATAGGAATTCTTAAAGCTCTAGAATCCAATACCATCAATGGACCAAAACAGCTCGGAAAAAAAAGTTTGTTGCAGGTTATAAGATAGTCAAGTACTCTCGACTAATTAAAAACAACTTCAAACAGGGTATATCATATCAAAAAATAAGACAAACAATAGCAAAACGCAGGGAACCAAAAATGGATAGTACATTTCGGCTGGATAAAATCACATGTTTTTTTGAATTTATGGGAATGAAATGGCAGATCAATGGCAAAACACAGCTGCAACAGGAAACCAGCGTAACCGCAGACATACAAAAATACCTAAATCATCAATAGTGGCCAGAAAGAAGAAGGAACATTAAATGCAGAAACGGAATGGGGACAACGCAGTAAAGGAGCACATGTAAGAATTTTCCATCAGCAGAGACAGATTAAAACTTAATGTGAAATAACTCAGAATTTTCTGAAATGGAATGGTCATGGAAAAAATAAATCACATCTTATCGCATTGGAATATTAAACAACGCAACTCTGTCATGTAGAAAAGCAATCAAATGTAGAAATCTCCTTTAAATTGTGAATTGCAGCGGATTCTAGAAATAAGTTGAAAGAGGAATCAGCAAAGAAGGAGGAACATGGCCTGAGACGGAGGAAAGACCTATACACAAAGATTTACGACATTTCAAAAAATATATCAAACAATGTGTACGAAAATGAGTGATTACCAAGTGACGCAGATAAAAAAAAAACATGTAAACAAAAACCACATATGTGCTGTTATGTAATGTTATGTTATCTGATTTTATGTTTGTTATGTTATGCATGTAATATTACTACGGTAATGGGGCATGCTGAAAAAAAAAATAAATGGAAAAAAAAATATTAATAATAATAATATTAATAATAATAATAATATTAATAATAATAATAATAATATTAATAATAATAATAATAATAATAATAATAATAATAATAATAATAATATTAATAATAATATTAACCCGCTTTCACAAACGAGGCTCTGAGGACCGAGTCACGGCGGTATAACCGTTCCATCAGGTACTGAGTAAATGCGGTATCCTAATGTCTGTCCAGAGACTAAAAGGTAGCAGCCCTACCACTGGACTACTTAGCGTCAGGCCAGTAACCTGTCCTAAGGAACTTCAAAACTACTTTCAAGTCTCAACACGAAAAAAGCCAGAAGGAATTGAAATATGACGACCCACAGCAAAGAAATATGGTTAAAAGAAAACGGCACAATGATATGTTGTAAGATATGCAAACTGGAATGTCCGAAGCATCCATGAAAAAGAAGAGGAACTAGACAGTATATTTAAAAAATAGAAACATTGATATTGCAGTAACTACAGAAACTAGAAGAAACTTAAAGGAACGAAAGAAACACAAAATTATGTACAAATATATAGCGGTTGTCAACAGGAAAACCCATGGACAAGCTGAAGTAATGATTTGGATTAATAAAACCATAAGAAATAAAATTCAACACTACACTTACTGGAATGAAAGAATATTAGAGCTTCGACTGAAAATAAATAGAGGTAATTTGACAGTTCTTGGTGTATATGCACCAGAGGAAGGCCGTGAAGAAGACAATGAAGAATTTTATAAAATATTACAAGAAATTTATAGCAAAATTAATAGAAATGATTACATTCTCATAATAGGAGATTTTTAAAATGCCAGAGTGGGCAATGCTCAAGTCAACAATAATATTGGAACATTTGGCGAAACCAACCAGCAATAGGAATGGGACAAGATTAACTGATTTTGCTATCTACAATGAACTGAGAATAACGAATACCTTTTATAATCATAGAAACATACATAAGTATACCTGGCATCGTCAGGACTCAAAATCAATCATTGATTATTTCATTGCAAATAATAAGATTTTTAAATTGTTTCTCGATGTCAGAGCTACAGAGGATATGATATCGGTTCAGATCACTACCTAGTAGAAGCAAAAATAAGATTTCCACCAAGATGGTTAAAAAAGAAGAAACAACAACAGAGCATAGAACAAAAGTACAAGGTAAAATTATTTTATGATGACAGCATTAAATGGTTATATTCGAGAAGAATTCAGCAAATATGGCTACAACTCCAGAAAGTAATGATGTCGAAGAAGAATGGAAAAACATTAAAATGATAATTCAAAATGCAGCTAATGAAACTTTAGGAAAAGTAAATATACAACAAAGAAGAAATAGAACTCTAAAATCTGGGATGATCAAATAAAACAATTGATTGAAGAAAAAAATGCAGCTTATAAAAAATATTTGAACACAAAGACAGTAGAAAATGAAATAGAATTCAAACGCTGTAGAGCTATTGTTAAGAGGGAAATAAGAAAGAGACATAGGAAAACATGGTTAAATTTTGTTACACATTTAGAATCAGATTTGCATAAGCTCCAACCTAATGCCTTCAAAATATTAAAACATTGAATAAAGATATTAAAGAATCTACCAAAATTAATTGCAGGAGTAACAAAAGAAGATTTTTTCAATTATTATAAAAGTCTTTGGACTGACAATAGCTATGAAGATACAATTTTCCGAAATAATAATGAGACAGATTCCATAATATCATTGGAAGAATTGAACAATAGTTTAAAGAAATTAAAAAAATGGGAAGGCAACTGGCACAGATGGCTTGAATTCTGAATTGTACAAATATGCAGGCAAACAGTTCCATGAAAGACTGTTGTCCTTCTTTAATAATGTATTCAAAAATGCAGATATACCACAAGAATGGAAGACAAGCATTGTTATACCCCTGTTCAAGAAAGGAGACAAGAGAAAAATGGACAACTATAGGGGAATCAGTTTGTTAAACACATGCTACAAAATTTATGCAGACATTTTAAATGGAAAATTGAAAAGTTTCAGTGAAAAATTCCTTATGGAATGTCAAAATGGATTTAGGAAAGGACGATCTTGTATTGATTCAGCATTTTCTGTTAAACTATTGATTGAAAAAAGAAGAGAATTCAACTTAGAAACACATTTTGCTTTCATAGATTTTGAAAAAGCATTCGACACAGTCAAGAGATCAAAACTCTTAAATATATTGGAAGACAGAAATATACCAAATTTACTTCGGCAGAATATACAAAATATTTACAAAGACAACACCATAAAGATTAAATTAAATAACAGATTTTCTGAAGAATGAATTATAAATCGTGGTGTGAGACAAGGCTGCCCCCTATCCCCAACACTTTTTGCAATTTATATCAATGAAGTAATATGTTGCTGGAACAAAACATATAAATTGGAATAAGAATATCAGAAAATAGAAAATTAAACACCATATTGTTTGCAGATGACCAAATAATAATAGCAAATTCCGAAGATAATCTACAGAAAGGTCTGTATGAACTTAACAAAATTACAGAAGAATATGGATTAAAGATATCTACAGAAAAAACAAAAATTATGGCATTTCAAGGTGTAGATCCTGTCAGAAGTAAAATTGTACTGGACAATAAAATTTTGGAGCAGGTGAATAATTTTACATATCTAGGATGCAATATCTCATATGAAGAAGAAAAGGATGTAAATGCAAAAATATCTAAATTTTTAAGAATTTTAGGGTTAATAAATTCTATCTTCAAGCCACAGTTAGTCCAAAAGCATTCAAGACTGAAAGTGTATAAAACACTGGCTCTTCCAACTCTTTTGTATGGTAGCGAAGTATGGACGTTGAAACAGAAGGATATACAGAGACTTAGATCTGCTGAAATGAGATATCTTCGGAGGACTGCAGGATACACACTACTAGATCACAAAAAAAAATGAAGACATCTTAGAAGAATTACACATGGAATCTTTAGAAAACAAAATTTCTGATTATAAGTCAAGATGGATGCAACATGTTCATCGAATGGAAGATCACAGAATACCCAAACAAATGTTAAGATATCAACCTGCAGGAAGAAGAAGACCAGGACGTCCACTCAAAAGACTTCTGGATGGTGTTTCTCTTGAGGCCGAAACAGGTCAACAAATGACCTAAATTCGTGAATGTACTATGATGATGATGATGATAATAATATTAATAATAATATTAATAACAATATTATTAATAATGATAATAATAATAATAGTATTAATAATAATAAATATTTAATTCATTTTGAGAATTTTCCTCATAAATGAGGGTTTTCTCCAAACAATCTTAGTAATTAACATGAATTAAATATATATATATATATATATATATATATATATACATGGGCATAGCGAGGTGCGTACAGGGGGGTGCGCTTGCACCCCCCTTTATTTTCGACCAATTAACACTAGATAGAATGAGATTTTCTTCTATCCGAAAGTATGTGTAAAATGTTAAAAATATATGTAAAAAATAAAAAAAAATATCAAACCCGCCAAACCCAATCGATGTGACATTTCGATTTATTAAATACCTGTTCCAATGCACAAACACATCACCAGTACGCAAGAAAATTCTAGACCTCTATTATGAACGGCTAATGCAGCGTTCGCTTCTCAAATTTCAGCTGAGTACCTGAGTTTGTTTTTCGACGCCTAAACTCTTGTAGAAACTTCACCCGACCTTGACTCTTCATTGGCCGCACACACTTCTGTAATGAAAGTTTTTTTTACAGTCTTCTATTGGTCAACGACCATTTACCGTGATTGGTAAAATGTTCGCCATGCCTGCGTCTCGTATTTTCTAGTACGTTTGATAGACTAAAATAACTTTCCAATTGAAATTCTTTATTCGAAGGATCTAGACTCATGTTTTAACGTTGAACTACGAGTATTCGTGCGTGTATGCGTAAAAATGGATATAAGAAAATTCTTTGGTAAGTACCTATACAATTTGTATCATTGCAATATTATTTTTTCCCGGATAGTTTAGAATTTTGTCTCTCAACCTGCCACCGTTAACTTCCATAACCATAAACACTGCACTTAAAAAATAACTTCACAGAAGAAAAATAAAAATAAAATTAGGAAAAAATAATAGCCCGCATGAGATCTGAACGTGTCCCTTAATATAAAAGGTATGCAGACCAGTGACAATTGTTAAAACCAAGCGAAATTAAGAGGATCTAAGTATAATGAAATGCGGAATATTTCTATATTTTTATTTTTTTTTTATTATTTTGTCCAAGTTCCAGTTGATATAGCAATAAAATTATTATTTATAATCTGAGAATTTAATGACTATCAATTGTTTTATTTTTTGTTCCCTAAGAGATTCAATACGTAATTGAAATTATTGATTGCTCTTGCATTTGTTTAATTAGGGTTAAATTATTGAATTTCCTAGCCAAAAACTCGTAAGTGGCAATAAGAAGATTGCGGCGGATAACTTGAAATATTTGTCTTCCATTTTGGATATCATTGTGACTTGCCATGTATTGCCTATAAGGGATAAAACACTAGACGAAGGCGTCTTCAGGGTTTTGATACAGTGGAGAATTGATGCCGGTGATATAAGCTTAAAACCTCATTTAAACGCTAAGAATGCTACCTACATTTCACCACAAATTCAAAATGAATTGATCGAATTATGTGAATCTGAGGCAAAGAAACTGATTGCGGATGATGTAAAAAATTCCAGCGCTTACAGTGTTTTAGTTGATGAAAGCTGTAATATTTCTCGAATGGAGCAATTGTCCACTGGTGTGCGGTTTTTTTATGAGAAACTGAATAAACATCGAGAATAGTTTTTGGGCTTTGTTGAAATGAAAAGAATGGACGTCCAATCAATTGCTGCAGAAATTGAGCTTTTTTTTTCGAAGAGATAGACATTGACCCGCACAAATGTGTCGTCCAGGGCTACGACAGCTGCTCCACAATGGCAGAAAAGACAACAGGATCCAGAACCATCTGCTCGAATTTTCCCCAAAGATATTTACTTCCACTGCGCGAACCACAAAATCAATCTTGTGATAAATGATTTGAATAGTATGCCCATAGTGAGAAACACGATAGCTACAATTAAGGATAATTGACCTATAAACTTTTTTCGAGAGTTGCCTTTGAGAAGATAGCACGTCCCAAGCATCACCATGTTCTGCGAAACACTTTTGTCGTAAAAATATAAAAGTATTGGGATTTTTAAGAAACACTTTTTGGAATTGATGAACGGCCTGAAATTGATTGCCGTATAAGCAATCTCACCAGGCCGAAAACAAGCTGATCAGTTGCATGCTGCTACAAGTAGAAGTAGGCCCTTCTTGCATCTTTTGTCTGTGTCTGATAGCAAAATATTCTAGTTATTTGGAAGCTGTCTTTAATTCTCTGCAAGCCGTGACTATACATTTAATTAAATTCACAGCCCATGTTGAAAGCATTAAAAGCATGGTAATAGATTATCGCAAAAAAGGTGATGAGATCTCCGAAGGTATCATGAAAGATATGGAGACTATTGCTTCTGAGCTAGGTGTGGAAATCACACTACCACCAATAAGCAGACACATCGAGCGAACCCACAATGTAATCCCGAAGATTACTTTAAGGTGACCATCTTAAATACCTACTTGGACTCCTTTCACCCAGGTTTGTCAGACAGATTTCGAGAACAAAATGTTTCTGCTTTTGAACTTTAAATGCTGCAACCTAATAACCTAAAAACATATCTGAAAGATATCTAAGCAAAGGCGAACAAGATTTCAGAGTATTATAAAATCGAAGGGTTGTCCACCGAATTAGAACTATGGCACCGTATGTTGATGAAACGAAGTAACAAGGATAAAGATAATTTCGTTAACATCGTGGACAAGTGCGATTTTTTCCCATCCATCAAAAAAGCAATTGTAACATGCCTGTCTTTACCATGCACTACGTCGTCGATTGAACGCACTTTTAACACCCTAAGAAGAGTGAAGAAATAGTGCCGGTCTATAATGACAGAAAATCACCTGTGTATGCTCAGTGTGCACAAAAATTAAAAATTATATTGACTATTTAACTCATGCCACAAATGCTAGTCAATGACCAATCACGTTTCAATGAATGTTGTTTTACAACCAATGACAGTCGTGTTTCACCTCGCTGTTTACGATTTCTCTTATCAGCTCCTGCTTTTGTGATAAAGAAAGCTCCTCCTTTTTAATGTTCTGAACAGGTCAAAGCATTATTTTTCTCCAACAAATACATTGAATATAGCAAATACTGAAAAGATTCCTTGATTTTACTGAGTTGTGTACTAAAAAAATAAATGAATAACCCGTAATGTTGATGATATATAGTTTGATGTGTTTCATTATTTCTCCACTTGGGTGCACTCTTACAACATTGCGATCTTATTTGGCAATAAATAATATGATCAACCAGCAATGAATGAACATAACCTCACATTCTGATTTGTTTTCAAACATCGCCGTTTACGTTAAATACTTAAATATTTTAAAATAACTATAGTTAAACAATGATTTGTGAGTAAACAGCTTAATTTTATTCGTTAAGTAGTCCTAACAAATGCCACTCTTGATTTCCATATTCCCTAGATCAATTCACTCCCCACTTCGTGAGTCGTGAATTTATCGATAATTTGGAAATCACTCGTGGCATTACTTATGAAAAATTGAAACAAAACGCACTTAAAAATGCTCTCAAACGAGAAGTCGAGACGAACTATGTGTGTGTAGTTGTACTTTATTAGTAGCTAAAATATAGCTTATAGTTTCAATAAAATTAAGTATAACAATTAAGAAGTTATCTTGACAAAACTTCAATTCGCCATGGCTAAACATTCTGCAATTATGTCACTAATATTCTTCATATTTCCTCTTCAATAACGCTGTAGTTTTCTTCCGAATTGTATTGAGGTTCGCTTTAAAAATGTATTTTTTTCAATGCCACCACATTGTCATTTCGATATTCTGGTATTCTCTTCTGGAATGACGTTATTGTAACCCACTTTTGAGGTTGGGGAGCCTGGAAGGCGGAGTTACGCTGCACCGATGATGTAGGATAAGTGATGATGATAGTAATGATGCGCCAGGAGAGGTCTTAATCCTGAATATAATGATAATGATGGCCTGATGATATTTGGGGACAGTTTGAGCCTTAAAGTTCCCTGAAATTTGTTTTACAGGTGAGGAAACCGCCCGAAAAAAAAACATCACCCAGAAAACTTTTCCCGGCCGGGAGACCACAACAATGGACTAGGTTTAAAAAATAAAGATAGTATTATGTATTTCTGTTTTGTTCGTTGATACCCGGAAGGTATACAGTCGAAATAAATTTGTTCCCCCCTTAATCCAATTCTGGCTACGCCCATGTATATACATATATAGGCCTAAGCATCAAATTCGTGTTTTTTTTTCATTTAACCGCCTCATATATTCCATAAGTGAAAAAAATAGGATATAAAGAGTGAACTTAAGTAGACTTCCTAAATTAATTTATAGTTATATGCCAACAACGGATCGAAGAGCTTCCAAACGCTGGAAGGATGCTCTGACGATAGAACGTGTCTAGAGTTTAAATCATGAAGACAAGAAGAAATGTCTTTCGTAACCAGAAAATCTTCCCAATTTTGTTGTTAACACTATTAACTCCCATGTAGCGACTAGGTATACAAGCATGCCATATCGTATATAGTGGATTCAAACTCAGGAAATGTCTGTATATCTTCTTCTTCTTCTTCTTCTTCAACGTAATTTGTAGGATTTTCATCCTGTTTATTTCCAAAATCACTCCTCGGAGGAAGACGTATTGGATGTGCATTCACTGTCTTTCCATCTCTTGGCTGGTCTTCCTCTCGTTCTTATCCCGTCCATTGGTCTATCTTCTTTAGCTCTTTTTGCAAGCCGGTTTTTTCCATTCTTTCTATATGACCCTTCCAATATTTTCGTCTACCTATAATAAATTTGATTATGTCTTGAATATGGTATTTGTCCCTAATTTCTGTGTGTGTATTTTATCAAATAATGTTTTCCCCTGACTAGTTCTTAAGATTTTCATTTTCGCATGTGCTTATTATTTGTTTAGTTTTTGTTGTATCAGCCCTAGTTTCTGCATTTATTAATGTAAGTATATTCTTATTGGATTTGCCATAGTTCTTAGTTCTTCATAGTTCTTTATTTCGACTAGGAAGACAGAGTGCACTGGGCACCGCGACCTGAAAGATCTATTTTGCAATTCCAGTATCATGGAAATGAAAGTCTACGGTGTTATCTAAGTTTTTTATAACTTTTTATTTTCAGCATTTCCTCACAAAGAAAGTAATACTAACTAAGTAACTCACTGGCACTATCGAACCCGTAGGTTCATGGCAGCGCGGGCATATGCTCTCCATATATCCCTATCCTGAGCTAATGCTTTCCAATCATCCCCTGTATAATCTACGTCCCTCAAATCATAGTTAATATTATTCTCCGACCTTATTCTTGGTCTACCAACTGGGCGTTTTCCCTCTGGTTTTTCCTACAAGAAGCTTCCATGCACATATTTCATTCCCCGTTCGTGCCATCGCAGTCTACGAGATTTAACTGTTCTCATTAAATCTGGCTTCCTATAAAGACCATGTCATTCACTGTTATGCAGTCTTCTCCATTCATCTGTCTGTTCATCTCTCTGTGGTCAAAAAATGTTCCTAAGAACTTTATTCTCAAATACTCGTAATCTCTTTTCCTCCCTTAAAGTAAGAGTCCATGTTTCGCATCCATATAATATAACTGGTAGAATGACAGTTTTATATATTCTCAGTTTAATGTTTTTTTAAGTCCATAGGCTCTGTAATGCATATAACACGCATTTCCAGAATTGAGCCTATGTTTAATTTCCTTGTGGATCTCATTCCTGTTTGTGATTGTCGTTCCTAGGTATTTGAATTCAGCCATTTCCTCAAAACGTCCCTCATTTATCATTAGCTGTGCATTTCCATTATATAATGTATTTTTATGTGTGACCATATATTTAGTTTTATTGATATTTACTTCCAGTCCCAATTTCTTAGTGTTACTCAATAGTGTGTTGGCCTTTAGTATCTCGAAACAGCTTATTAATACAGAAAGTAACACTACATGCTTTAATGTACAAATTATTTACATGAAATTATTTGCACAACTTTCTTTTGTTTTTTATTAATGTTTGTATGGCCAATTGTAACGTTATTGATCTATTTGTTCCACTTATCTTACCGAAGATAACGTTAAATATTTCACTGAATTGGCTTTGTTTTACTCTATAATCTGTCTAAATCTATTGAATTACTTAATGAGATTAATTCAAGTGTGTAATCTTGTACTATTCTTAGTTTATTGAACGTCCATTTACCATATTTGTTAATCATATTGTTCTTAAATAACTATCTTTCTGTTTCTGGTTTTGTAAATGCAAATAATAGATGATCTATCGTTTGTTCTGAGTTTGCGCATGTACACATGGGTCTGTCCTTTATTTTAAAACGGTAGTAATAAACGTTTACTTTCCAGTGCCCTGTAAAGAAAGTACTTATTTTCCCAGTTAAAGGAAAGTTTAATTTCAATCTTTACTTCACACTAGGTAAAAGGATTTTGTCACTGCACCTTTTGTGGTGTTTTTCCATTCATTTCCCCACTTATTTACACTTATTAATTACAATTCCCTTAAAACGTTTACGGTCGTAGCACACTGGAAGTTATCTGTTCCCTAATGTTATGTAAGTTGTAGATAGTATTCCAAGTCCGACACCAGGTTCTACTTTCTTGATCCAAACCGCCGTTTTTGGGTTGGAGCCGTGGTCACGAGGGGGGCTACAACACTCCCGTTTGTCTTTTCTGCTCTTTTTTTATTACTCAAGCTCGGAGTCATAAGACAAGAAGCTGATGAGACCGCACTATATCACCACAACCATATACTGTATTTTCAACACCTGTAGGTCGCCAACCAAAACGTTTTTCCTAACATGGGGTGAGGTGAAGAACGATATGGAATGAATGAATGAGAAACGAAATGATATGAACGTGTGGGAAGGGAGAATGGAAACTATTGGAGGGATGAAATTCGGGAAACGGAGAACTCCTAGAAAACCCAAAGTATCCCGGTATGACCTATGCCATAGATAATGTTTAAACGGCGGGAAGTTTTACGAATAACTCTGATCTTATTTCGTCAAGTCATGATGTACTGAATACTGATTTAATTACTTTAAAGATTTAATTTAGATGTAATCTTGAATGTCCTAGCAACTGCGGTGCATAATCGAATTCAGGATTCATATTAGTGTTTTGTTTTAAATTTATCTTGTAATATTTTTTTACTAATTTTATCTCTTTGGAGCTTATAGGTATTTAAAAATGTCCCATGAGTACACGGTACTAACTTTCTGTAGGGTTATTCCTTTGGAGGGGCTGCCTCCTTAAAGCCTTTGAACTTGCTTCCTTGTCTTTTATCCCCACATGGAGGGTTGCCTCTTGTGCCTTCAGCTGTTGAGGACTGTGAAGAACACTTAGCAAGGATGACTGAGAACAGAATACCAAAAGCAGCATATAACTATTCACCAAGAGGAGGAAGAAGTTTGGGAAGACAAAATAAAAGATGGAACGAGCAGCAATTTATAGCCGGAACAGGCTAGAAAAAAGCCTAAACCGTGACGAAGAAGAAGATGCTTACTTTTATCGGACGTGACACTTCCGTGAAACTCACAAGTCGGTTTCCTGACCAGGTCGCCTCTAATAGTCCAAGATCCGGTTGCAAGATTACTACGATCATCGAGTGTATGAACAAATTTTTTTTTCATAAAATTGTGGATTACTGAATACAATTTTGCCGAGTTGCCAATAAAAATTCGGCCGCCAGTATGTTTGATTAAAATATAATTAATTTACTTATTCGAAATGATTTGATTCACTTGTTATTAAAATAAATTATAATCCAGTGCGCAGAAATCGATGTATAGAGCTTGAAAAAGTTTTGGTTGCCATTGCACATTTAGCCGTAAACCTCCTCACGGCTACAGCAGGCCGTGACACCAATCAGTCTAAAATGGCGGTAAGTACGTATTTATTGTTTTATATTGTTCCCTCGCAGCTGGAAGTAAAACCACTGCCCTTTATGTATACTACGTACAATGTATATACCAAACATATACCCAAAAGGTAGTGTTAATATACATTATACGAAACAAATCACAGCATTTGAAATGAACTGAACTTTATTTGAAACAATATAAAACAATGAATAAGAACTTGCCGTCATTTAATTATTGATTGGTGTCACAGCCTGCTGTAGCCGCGAGGAAGTTTACGGCCAAGTGTGCAATGGCAACCAAAACTTCTCAAACTCTATACATAGATTTCTGCGAACTGGATTATAATTTATTTTAATAACAAGTAAATCAAATTATTACGAATAAATATATAAATAATAATTTAATTAAACATACTGGCGGCCGAATTTTAATAGGCAACTCAGCAAAAATGTATTCAGTAATTCACAATTTTATGAAAAAAATTGATTTTGTTCATACACTCGATGAGTGTAGCGATCTTGCAAGCCGGATCTTGGACTATAAGAAGCGTCGATGAAATCTGATCTCAGATTGTAAAGGTTGAGAGTGGCGAGCTTTCATAAATCAATTAGTATTTTTATTTAACGATGCTGTTTAACAGCCAAGGACATTAAGGTTTATTATTTTACCTGATGGAGTTAAGATCGTAAGATCTTCTCTTCCACTTCACCAGAGTTAAACTATACATACCGTATAATAACAGTTATGAATTATCTTGAACTTGATTTAATACACAAGTGATCTTCTTGTTGATAAAATATTAAAATATACAGTCAATATGCTCAATTCATCAATTAATTATTAAGATGGTCAACACGTTTCTACAGCCAAGGTGTCATCCTCAAGACCAGATTTTCACTCAACTTGATTAATATTTCATAATAGGCATAGGCTATACAGTATACAGATATAACAAGGAAAGAACAGAAACTATTTATTATTATTATTATTATTATTATTATTATTATTATTATTATTATTATTATTATTATTATTATTATTATTATTATTATTTTGGCCGCGGTGGACAAGTGGTTATGCTCCTTGTCTCTGCTCCCGAGGGTCGCGGGTTCAAACCCGGCCGGGGTCGATGGATTTTTTAGGACGGAAAAGTTCAAGGAGCAAAAGTCCTCCGGGAGGGACTTTAAGCCGTGGGTCCAGAGTCTGAAGATTTCAGGCTCGTAAAAAATCCTTTAGCCTGAATGAAAAGGCCCCTAAGCAAAATTTACCGAATTTTCCCGTCCTAGTACTTACTACCTTGGTTTCCTGGATGTCAGTATGAGGCGGAACGCTGATCACGTATCACTCAAAAATGACCATCATCATCATAGTACATTCACGAATTTAGGCCATTTGTTGACCTGTTTCGGCCTCAAGAGAAACACCATCCAGAAGTCTTTTGAGTGGACGTCCTGGTCTTCTTCTTCCTGCAAGGTTGATATCTTAAGATATCAAAAATGACATCTATACGAAAACAAGTGTAACTAAAATTAGTATGGTTCAAATTCTTCCCTGTAGGGGGAGACCGCCTAAATCTCTGTAAAGGGAAAACATAGGCTTACAATACAATACAATTATTATCCTATAATTTGATTAAATACTAAAAATCATTAGCATCGGAATTCAAATTAGGACCTGAGAAGGGCAACAAATTTTGATCAGAGGCGCCTTATTTCAGGCATGAGGTAGTTTTACGTGCTGTAAATCTACGACACGGTACCCATGGCTTAATTATCCTTCTAAAGGAAGTCAAGCTAAGGATGTTTACATCTTTCAAAATTCATCGATCCTGACCGATTTTAATCCGCGAACTTAAGAACAGTGGCACACTAGTCCACCAGAACCGACCTGGAATCTGAGCATAAGGTCAAGGTCACCGCTGGAGACAGCACATGAAAAGTGATACACATACAGACTTATGATGTAGTAGTAAGTCCTTGTCTCTCAATGAGATTTAAACGTACTAATTTACATTTGTTTTCGGATAGATGTCATTGAGTGGCCCGGGATCAGCATTCCGCCTCATAGTAACATCTAGGAAAGCAATGTAGTACTAGGATGGTAATATTCGATAAATTTTGCACAGATGCCTTTTTATTCCGTCTTGCGGTTCTTTTACGAGTCTAAACATTTCCAGGCTCCGGACCAACGGCTTAAAATTCCTCCCGGAGGACTTATTCTTTGGATTTTTCCATCCTAAAAATCGCCGGCCGGGTTTGAGCCGCGTCTCTCGGTACTATAGACAAGGAACGTAGATTTAAAAACACCTATCCCACAGAGAACGGTCTCGTCATAGCATAGTTGGTCAAGACAATACACTGCAAATCGGAAGGTCGAGAGTTCGAGTCCCGGTGGAGTGAGAATTTATAAACTTACCCAAACCTTCTGGTGGCTCTATAACCCTGAGGTCGACTCAGCCTCTACCGAAAATGACTACCAGATGCTTGTTTTGACAGTAAAGGTGCCCGTCAGCAGTTCTGAATTCCGATTGACATCAAATGCCGATTGTCTAAAAAAATTGTTAGCCTTAACGTCCTACTACACAAAGGGTTTCCGATGGTCTGTAGTGGGATCACTTTGTCTTTTTTATTCTACAGATAATCGAATCTATGCCTCCAAATGAGAAGTAGAGACTCCACAGGCCACGCCATTGCGATGAATATTATTTTAAATTTAATTAATATAATAATACAATTAAGTAGTGAGAACTAAGTTGTTGTGATGTGTACAGTTGTTGTTCTATAGTGTGTAATGTAATTACTGTTCAGACTGCTAGATGAACTTTTTGTTTTGTTAGTACCACTGCAATTAGTTCACCGCAAACCTAGTTTTATTTATCCTCTCCTCATTATTTCTAACTACATTTTATTAAAAATATTCATAAATCCTCTACCAGAATTCAAGTAATGCAAACATAACATATAAATTTCGTATATAGACTGTGTTAATTCTGTGTTACCTTGGATTAGATTGTTTGGAGGAGTTAATTGGTTGAATGAAGTGCATTGTTTATATAGTGTGTTTACAAAATGCAATGTTTTAAATTTGTGTGTTAAGTAAATTGGTTTTTTACTGTGAATTACTGTTGAACACAAAAATGGGAAAGTTACGTAGTGTGTTTGATTTAACGTATCCATTTAATGTTACATACAGAAAATTAAAAATACACTATATCATCTCTACAAATCCTCTGAAAATAAATTTGCAATTTTATCAAGTCATTTACTACGTAATAGACTTTCAAATAGTATTCATATCTTAAAAAAAGAAAGTAAGAAAAATTGCCCTTGATGACTTAGAAATTCTCTCATTTATGGACTTCAAAATTATTGGAATACTGTTAAGAAAAGCTGGGCTCATAAAAATGCTTTGCTTTCTATGTGAATGGGATAGTCGGAAAGGAAAAAAACGTTGAACTGTGAGAGATTGGCCAGAGCGTAAAATTGCTGGGCCTAGAACTAAAAACATCCTGCATGAAGCACTAGTGGACCTCCAAAAATACTTCCTTCCATCATTATATATAAAATTGCGCTTAATGAAGCAGTTTGTAATGAATTTACCACAGGAGGAGCTCTAGTTCAAGTTCATTTCTAAAAAAAATCCCTTCTTCGCACAAGGGAAATTGAAAGCCAGGATTATTGCTGGTCCTCAAATTAATAAACTGATGAAAGATGAACGTTTTGAGAAAATAATTAATAATAGAGGGGAAAATAAACGCTTGGATCGCCTTCCGATCTGTACTGAAAGAATTCTAGGGAATAAATATCCTAATTACAGGGTCATTGTTGATACAATCTGTTTTTGACAAAAATTGGCGTTGTATGAAATAGCGTTTGAAAATAGTTACAATGTAAGATCCTACATACCTCGATTCCCAATTATTTATCATCCCGTTTCCAGTATCTATCCTCAAACCATAACTTAAACACAAGATCACAACATAGTCTCTTGCTTAATATACCGCAACATAAGGACATCACATCACTCCATGTCATATACCATTTTCACTTCTCGCAACTGGAATTCCCTACCACAAGAAATAAGGGGCTGCCGGACATTGGCATCTTTTAAAAGAAATCTAAATTTATATTTGCTCTAACCTCGACTTCATTATTACCCAGTGTAAGTTATATATATTAATTGGTGTTTCTCGTATAATTTATCATATTTAAATTATTATTATTATTATTATTAATAATATTATTATCGTAATATTATTATTATTATCCTATAAAATGTTGTTTATACATGAAATTCACATTGCTATATTTAATGTATCTTTAACTGTTTATAATTAGTATAGTGTATATGTATATTTGTCAAATATTTATTTGTATTTGTGCTGGTTGAGGAAGAGAAGGCCTTATGGCCTTAAGTCTGCCAGAATAAATAAAGCATTATTATTATTATTATTATTATTATTATTATTATTATTATTATTATTATTATTATTATAAGATTAAATTAAAATGCTTCATACCTCAACTCATAGCCAGTTTTCTATTTATACTGCGGTCTCAAATCCTTGGTAGCTTCATCTTCAGCAATTTCTCGTCGACTATGTTATGTCGATCAGAAGAACTACTTCTTCTTCCCTCTGTTGGTGGATCGATAAACCTCTTGATCCAATAAGAATCCTCGGGAATTTCGAAGTTCATAAGTTTTTCTTTTTTTAATGTAGATTATTTCCAAAATTGCTTTTGATTAAATTACATTTTTTTCAGACCAAGCATGAGCAGTTACCGCTGAATTTTCCACTTCAAAATTTTTGACATTTCTAAGATGTTCGTTCACCCTTGTTTTCAATTTTATTTTTATTTTTACTACCGGTATGTCAATTTTGTCACACTCCCTGCATTTGATCTGATAAATTCCTGATATGTTTTCTTCTTCAATTTTTTTTTCATTTTTATTGGTTCTAATTATCCCATTTAGGCTCTATTCGTTCTTCGGTGCCAATCTTATATTAAACTTTTTGAATTTGAAACTTGTGGTGTTTCAGTTGATGGTAAATTAATTTCTTGAATTTTTTTCTTCTCTTTGTTTTATAAGTGTACGTTAAAATATATTTCCTTGTCTAATGCCACCAGGTTGTTTTTATGACATTTATGGCTGTCTTCCCTGACATTGGTGGAATTGTAATCTATTTGTTAAGTTTGGGAACCTGAAAGGCGGAGTTACGTTACACAGATGATACGATGAGTGATAAATGATAATGAAGCACCAGAATAGTCCTTAGATACATAACCTAAATTCTAGACAATGACGTCAGTGGCGGCTTGTAACCATACATTCGTAATTATCTCGCAAACGGCTCGTTTGCGGACGCATTTTTACTGGAACATTGTTGCTTCTACTATCGAGTACTTTCAACCACGTAAGTTTGCGCCATTCTTTTTAATACACCCTGTATATACAAACACTTCCAGGAGATTCAAAGAAGTTCAGTCTTGCTTTTTGATAACCCCAGATCATTAAACAAATTAAAATAATCATCATAATGTCACTTTCTTTAAATATTAAACAACGTAGATGGTTTACTTGGTGTTCACAACCTGCATTTGTCCAATATCATAAAATTTCCCTCTATCACAAAATTAATCCCTGTTTTACAAGAGAATGAGCTAAGTAAATATTTTAGACGACATATTTGTTTATATACCCAAGTGGAGAATACATGAAACACATCAAACTATATATCATAATCAACATTACGGGTTATTCATTTATTTTTTTAGTAAACCACTCAGTAAAACTAAGGAATCTGTTCATTATTTGCTATATTCAATGTATTTGTTGGAGAAAAATAATGTTCTGTCCTGTTCAGAACATTAAAAAGGAGGAGCTTTCTTTATCACAAAAGCAGGAGCTGATAAAGAGAAATCGATAACGAGCGAGATGAAACTGTCATTGGTTGTAAAACAAAATTCATTGAAACGCGATTGGTCATTGACTATTATTTGTGGCATGAGTTAAATAGTCATAGTTAATAACACTGTTTCACATTATTAGAAAGTTTAATGATTTTTTAGATAATAATAACATATATATACACCTCACTCAACTCAAAAACAGTCTGGACTGGACTCCACCGCATTATATTTGCAGATCGGCTTGCCGCAATCGATGCATCACGTTGTAGTCTTCCGGTCTTTGGCCCTGGGACAGAAGTGGCACCTCCCTCCTCTTCTGATGATCAGTGGTTCAGCTTCCTCCACAGGTCCTGTGAGATGTCTTATTTTCGCCTGATGAAGTTTTGGCAAAGTGCTTATGGTTGCCCTTTTCTTCAGATGGCTGTCCAGTAGACTCCGACCAAGGTATTTTGGGAAGTCGCGGCGAGCAAACTTTCTTCCCACATTTTCTTGTATAATTATGTGCATTGATGCCGCCAACATTCAACAAAAAGTAAAATATAGTCAGTGGCCAGCGATTGGACATCTTCCTCTTATGACATAATAATCATTCTGATCACTTTCAGCGCTCTGTATAGAGTTAGAAACATAATCACTGTCTTCGTTTGACGAAGAAGAAAATCCGCCATCAGTTTCATCATCTGACGTTTCCAACACTTCTGTAATTTCATTTTCTGTCAATATTTTCCACTTTGTACTCATATTTACTCTTTTCAAATTGTAAAAACGATAATAGAAAATAACTCTCTACAGATGCTAGGCGCGCGCGGGGTAAAACATTTCCGTAGGCAGCAACAATGACATAAAATAAATATAATTGCGTCATTAGCTATTCCAAGAAACTAAATACAACATAAACATATGCTGGAAGAGCCCATTTGAGAATAGGTGAATTCCAGGGAATCTCTTAAATATAATTGTCACTAAATAATAGCATATTTCAACGTAACGGAAAAAAATTATCCCGCGCGAGTAATAAAGGGTTAACAATGGACATACAGAATAAAATAGAAAGCATTTTAACAATTAACAAATTTAACTCACCGGGAATAGAACCTGTGACCTCTAGCAAGCGAATCAATCCACTAGGCACTGAGCTAAGCGTTCTCTGGTTAATTGTGCATGGAAGAATACTATTCAAATGAAGAAGGGAAACGTATTGTACCTCTACTGTGCAATTAGTTTACTCGTGTGAATCGCGCGTTCGAACTTGAAATATTCGAGATCAAGAGTCAGCCCATTCTTTTTGTCGCTAAGTGTACATGGGTGTTATTTTACCATTTACTTTCCAAAATCTGTCTTATGTTAAAAATCTGATCTAGTGTAGACCTGTTTCTTCTAAATTAACATTGATGATCACCTATTACATGGTAAGTCTGAATACTAACATATATATTCTTTAGAATTTTTTACAAAGTTGAAAGTCATGAGTTGTCCCTGTAGTTATTGCAATCAGTTTTACCTTGTTATAAATGAAAATGAAAATTAGAAATCACTTATGGTTTTAATATTTGTGACAGCACCTTTCGTCCAATGTTGCGGCATATTGGAATTTATTTACGCGTTTTGGCAGTCAAATTCTTTGTTGTAATCGTTAAGGGAATAGTTTGGTTCGCCCTAGCCTATACGATGATGCTGGTATTTTTGGGGTAAATTTTGATTCTCTTGAATACAACTAAATACAGTCAACGATAAGTATACATATCGGATGACTCTAAATTCGATATTTGGCAAAAATGTTTAAACGAGTGAAAATAAAATTGATACAAATTATATTCTGAAATGAATTTAATTACTTATATAAAAAACGCCTTTTCAAAAGTTTCGTAAGAATTTAAATTGCCATTAAAACATTTAGAGAAAATACATTTATCATAAGTTTGTAATTAAGATTTGGAAGAATAAAATGTTGAAGAAATTTCACTGAAATATGGAGGAGAAGCGTTACCATGGTGATCTGCAGTAAGTCAGAGAAATAAATACTACTTTTTTCATCTTGTTCATATTGCCAAGCACTTTGCATATATCCTCGAGGAGGAAAACTTTTCGTACAAGTGCTAGACTTCATCTTTGTCGTGCTAGCACTGCAGAAACATGCTTCTTGCAGATAAACTTTCACTGAAATGTGTTGAATCTGCATTTTACACTTTACTATTGTCTTACATACAAACTTCCTTTTATAACGTGTTTTAAAATTTACAAAACTAATACTCAAAACGCACTGTGTAAATGAATTTAAATGAACGAATGTTTCAGGTTATAGAGGGGTTACAGACACACAATTTGAAATGGAGAACCTGAGTCCTCAGAAAAAAACTGAGTTATTAACTGGTTATAAAAATTAAAACATAAAATTATGAAATATTTACCTAAAAGGTCCGTCTCCTCAACATTATTAGTTATTTATCTGTAGCGCTTTCGGAACTAGTCCCATCATCAGCAGGAACTTCATTATTAATCTTATTAATGCTAACAGGTTATAGTAATTTACTTTATAAAACTCCATGGCGCGACAGGCCAAGTACTCCTCGGCCTATCAACCGGCTGCTGGTCTCACATTTACATGTGTTAATCACAGAGGTAGACGATCATCCAGCCAGTGTAGGATGTCGGGTCCCCCAGGCGTTATACCCGGTTATCTCAACCTGGAGCCGCTACTTATTGTAGCTACCCAAATGTCTTACGATGCTGGTTGAACACCAGCCCCATACTGGCTGAAATTCCATGAGAACATTTCTTCCCCCATGCAAACCCGAACCAGCGCGTAGTTCTACACCATGGCATCTTGCCTTAACCGCTCGGCTACGGCGTCATTTACTTTATAAGGATTTAAATAAGGTTTTACGGATGTGTTATGTTCAAAACGAGTTCATAAAACAGTTTGAAATTTTGCCACATAAAGTATTTCATATTATGTCGAAATTATATATTTTTTGTTTTGGAAATATCCACAATACAAAGGTATTCTGTCACCCTAAAAAATCGTCTTCTCCAGTTGTAACGGTCCTGAACATCAACATCTGTAATGGTATAGTCGAATAATTTGTCCGCAAGATGCGCGAACGGGCGTGGTTTAGTAACTTTAAGGCCAGCTGGCAAATGGGAGACAGGAAGTGGGTATATGTGGGTGAAGATGCGAACAAGTGCAACTTCAAATGTGAGAATATTGAAGAGACATTTTTCTAGACTATCTTGTATTAAAATGTTTAAATGTAAGTAAAAGTATTTATACATAGTCCAACATATAATTCTGGTGAATCAATTAACATAAAGTAAGCATACAAAACAAATCCTAACAGAGAAGTGTTGGAGCATTGACTTATTACATAGCAGAATATGTAAGGTGAATCCCCTCGAAATAATGCGGGGAGGGGACATGTGATGTAACTTAGGTGTGTCTGGACAATGTCTGGATGTTATTTTCTCTGTGCACTGCTGACATCTTATATGGATTTACCTCTAGGTCCCAGTTCATTCATACTTCTCACACCATCCATTCAACCTACTTTAGGCATTCCCTTTCTTCTTTTCCTCATCTACTTTTTCACTCCCAGATCTTCTTATGGATTTTATCAGATGCCTTCCGCTTGAGATGTCCATATTAATTATTTTTAAAAATAAATATTGACGTGTGTATAACTGCTCACAAAAATCATCATCATCATCATCTGCATTCATGGATTAGGTCTGTTGACCCGTTCCGACTTCAGCCCATCTCTTTCCAGGTCTGCCCACATCTCGGATGCCTTTAGGTTTGTATTTTGTTATTTGTTTTGGATCAATCCGGCTTTTCTTCTGCTGAAGTTTATGATTAAGTTACTTTTACTAGTAGAGGTTACTAGCCTCTAGCCAAACCCCTCTTCCTGGTGGACAGGGAACTGCAATTTCGGAGTGTTCGTCTCCTAGAGAAGTTGCCTTCACTACGGCTTTGGGGATTTCTCTTCTCCCCACGTAATCCTGTGGACTACCCAGGTACTGCCCACTGGGCGAGTGGGACCTGGAGCTTTCAAAAGGGCAGGGGCGCCTACTCCCTGGAGTGGACTACCTCTTTCAAGGGTACCACTCCGTTACCCTAGCTCACAAAAAATAAACATTTAAATTTTGTTCTGAGTGAATTTATTTATATATACACTGCGATGAACAGGACATGAGGCACGAATGGGGAATGAAAGACGTGCATTGAAGCTACTTGTAAGAAAGCCAGGGGAAAAACACTCAGTGGTAGACGAAGAGTGAGGTGGGAGTACATCAGCTATGATTTGAGGGAAGTAGATTATAAGGATAGGAAACATTAGCTCAGGATAGGGATGTATGGACAGCTTATATCTGTGCGGCCATGAACCTACGGATTTGATAGTGCCAGTGAGTTAGTTATAATGTACACTTTTTAAGACTACTTAAAGGTAATGTGCAAATGCATACAATACACCATTTTATAATATGTGCTAGTCTATCGCTGTGATCCCAGGATAACGACGTTGCTTCTAATGCAGCGGCTCGGGTTTGATCACCGCACAGGTCGCGACAAGTTTCTGAGTGACGTTTTCGGAGTTTTTCTTCGCCTATAAGACAAATGTTAGAAAACTTGAAGACCCAAACTGTCTTCGAACATAACCTGGCCATCATAATAGTTATCATAGTCTCTACGTTTACTATGATAGTATGTGTGAAAAGTGTGTTTCGTCTTATTGTTGTGTTGTCTCAGAAAAGGTCCTGATTGATCTGATCACTTATTCAGTGAAGTCTTCCATGTTCTTATATGTAAAAATATAAGTGTGCGATCCAGAGTTTAGTATTCCACAACGAAAAGTTGTGCCACTGTAAGGCCCGGGCGTCGTGTGACATGTAAAAGTACCTGTAAGATGAGAGGTTAAACTAAGATGAAGAAGAAGAATAAATGCTATCAAAATATTTCATTAAAGCTAAATATATATCCACTGTATTAAAAAAAATCAATGGTTTAGACATGTAGAAAGAATGAATCTAACAAGATTACCAAAAGAAGCATTTAACTAGAAGTCATGAGATGATTAAGGAATGTAGGAAGTCCAGTGAGAAGGTGGACAGAATAACCGTGAGGCTGAACAGGCAGTTTGCCTAGCCTGTGGAGTGGAGAAGAAGGAGAAGAAGAACATATTTCAATTGTTTCTCACATAAAGGACATTAATCATTTTTGATCATGCTGAGAATATTGTGTTCTGCACTAATTCATGGATGTTTTTCTTTGAATAATGCCTCAAATAATGAACCCGGACTGAAGACTTTTTACTATGAATGCATGCATATAGGCGTGCCTAACACGGTATCACCAAATGTCGTTTGATAATAACAAAGTGGACTCAGGCCCTTTCTGCGTTACGAAATTCATTAATAATTTAATAAACTCATATTTGCGTACGTGTAGTCGGCCATTTATAATATTATTGAACAAAGGAACAAATTAAGGCTGCTTTAATTGGTATCTCCGATTAATAAATATCATTACTGTTATAAGTACTTTTTATAACCTGAAATAATTTATTTCTTGGTAGTTAGCCTTACAGTAAAATAAATACAGATATGAACTTATTTATATTTATATAATTTCCATGGCTATCCTTTAATTTTACCTATAAAATTGATAATTAAATTCTGCTTATCTTTCTTTACTCTAGTTTAACGTCTCAATAATAATAATAATAATAATAATAATAATAAATAATAATAATAATAATAATAATAATAATAATATAATAATAGAATAATAGAATAATAAGAATAATAATAAAAATGATAGAATAATAAGAATAATAAGAATAATAGAATAATAATAATAAGAAGAAGAATAATAGTAATAATAATAATAATAATAATATGAATAATAATAATATGAATAATAATATATAATATAAATAATAGTAATAATAATATAAATAATAATTATATAAATAATATAAATAATAATAATAATAATAATATAAATGATAGTATAAATAAGATTAATTATACGAAAAACAACAATTAATATATGTACCTTACACTGAGTAATGATGAAGTCGAGATTAGAGCAAATATAAATTTAGATTTCTTTTAAAATATGCCAATGTCCGGCCTATATAAACGTTTGCATTCCCTACGCCAACGGTGTTTTACAGAATTTTAAACTGTGATCACAAACATATTTTTTTTGTTATAAAATAACATGGAGGGAATTCTTGGACGTGTGATCAGTTCTATGTCAGGGCACCTCCGAGACAACACGAAAGTTCATGCATTCATACTAAACTTGGAGAATGTAATGTGCTTTATGTGATGGCCACATTGTGTTTGAGGTTTCCCGACAATTATCTCACAGGTGAAAAAAAGAAAACCCTCACCCAGGAAACTTGATTCGACCGGGGTTCGAACAAAGTATTTAGTGCGTCTTAGGCAACGACGTTATCACTAGACCATAGCGACGGAATCTAATTGTATTTTCCATGGTTTATGCTTATGTTGTTGAACGTTGCGTCCGTTTTTAATGCTTGGTACTGTAATGTTAAATTTTGAGCCATTTTATAAGACTGTACTTATTCGTACTGCTGAAATGATACTTATGAAATAAATAAGTTGTTTTGATGTAAATCTTCTTCTTCTTCGGCTTTCCCCCATTTATATGTTTGCCGTCTTCAGTTTCCATATATCTCTATCATTCCAATAATTCCAAATTCCTATCATCCATTATAGTTCTGACGTAGGTTTTCCATTTCCATCTTGGCCTGCCACGTTTATTTCTTCCAGGGGTGACCATTGGTATATAGTTTTTGGCCATCTTTCATTTTCCATTCTTTGTACATGGCCGTTCGTCCTACGCCGAAATCAAACACTCCCACAACACTCGATGATTATAGACCAATTAGTATTCTTCCCTGTTTATCTAAAGCACTGGAACACATAATACACTCGCAGTTAACAGCCTACCTCATCACTAGAGCTAGGATTTTTATGTAATATTAACATGCAAAATATGTACATATTTATGTAATAATATTTGGTGAAATATGTAATATTACATAAAAAAGTCTTAAAATACATTAAAATTTAAGTTTTATGTAAATTTATACCAAATATTAAGTTACTTGATTCCTGATTTTATTAATAAAAAGTAAAGTGTGGAACAATTATTAATTAAACATGTTGATTTAATAAATCAAAAGTATTAAATTTATTTATTTTTTGAAAATGCATCAATTAACAAAATGGCTAAATAAAAAAATCACGTTGCAAAATGTATTTAAGTTATATTATAATTATACAACGTTTTCGTAGTCACTCTTTAACCAATCTTCAGCCCCTACAGTGAATACAGAAACTATCTACTCACTTCACTTTAATTTGCAATGAACTATAAGACACATATCCAAGTTTTCCATTGTCATGGAGTGTCATCGTTCAGAGAGATTGTCTTTATAAACAGAAAATGTTCTTACCACATTACAGGAAGTTGCTGGTACAAATTTAAGCAGATTGAATTTTTCAGGAGAGATGTCATCTGGAGGATTCTCTTCTTCCCCGTTGATGATCTTACACACTGTAGTCAATGTCGAGAAGCCAGGGTTTCTTTCCATAACAGATTCAAATTTCTTCATTATGTTTATTCCACATTTCCTTGAACAACCCTTAACTTAGATTTAACGTCCTCGACAATGCCCAGTGATTCCTTCAAAGTCATGCCACAAGTTTCTAATTTTACAATACTGTCAGAAATTAATCCAAAATTGCTTTTAACATATGCCAATTAGCACTATAGGCACTTTGAGCCTCTCTGATAGAAACTGCTGATTTACTTGGAAATGAGTCTATTACATACTTCACTTCTTTAAAATAGTCACTATAAAAGCAGGCAGCCTCAATCCACGTCCCCAGCTAGTGAGGACAGGTTCAGGGGGCAATTTCACATTTGGTAATTGTTCTCTATAGTGTAACACACGTTGGGGGCCTTAACAAGTGGATCATATTTTGGTAAAAAAACACGTAGAGCAGTTCCCGTCTTTAGCATGTACGCCGCAGCATCACAATAAAGGACAAATATTATATCTTCTTGAATACTTTAAGTCCATCGTTCACAAAACGAGCCACTGATGCGTGATTTGCATGATCCAACGTTTTCGAAGAAATCAGCTTACCAATCACAAGATTGGCAATATAGCGAATCTTTTCCATCCGTTGTTTCATCGACAGCAATCCATATATAGTTGTTGCCTATATCACTTCGCACATATGGCATTGCTTCATCGTAACACAAATGCATGTAGTTCTTTCGGAGCGTAGAATCGTTAGGAATCTGCCTCCCACAATACTTATCTAAAAATGCACGATATTTAGGTACCTGGAGTTTGTACCAAGGAATATTTGCGGCAACCATAGCATTACACATGTCATGGAAGAATTCACTCCTTACATTTGAAGACTGTTGCATTTGAGATAGAAGCACTTGCTTTTTAGATGTTTCTAATCCTTTATTTTTAACATGCAGAGCACTGCGAACATGTTGTTCAAGTTGAGATATCATTGAACAACCTATCTGGTTATTACAAGCCCGGCACAGAATCACATCTCCATCAGTAGTGAACGAATCATCTATTTTGACCCACGATTTTAACTTAAACGACTATTTTGATGCTACAGGAGCCATCACACGAAATTCAATGAAACACTGTGACAGTCAAAATAATACTGATGAAGACACTGGAACTAAAAGTCTTTTGGAAGAAAAATAGAAAGCATCGCAATGTTACATTTATTATGAGAGGGGAAAAGAGGTAGGAACAGAAAAGGACGGAAATGTTTGAATGGATGTATAAGAAGTTTAAGAAGTTTCACAACTTTCAGTACTTGTTAGAGATCAAACAGCTATGGTGTAAAATCTAATTAATTAAATAAGTAAAATATATGTTAAGCCTGATATGATAATATTTAGAATATCTCATTGTATCTTAACAACAAATTATAGTGCATAACCTCAATTTTAAGAAATGTTGATTACCTCTTGTTTTTATTTTATGATAATTTGTTATGGGGATGTCAGTAAACGAAAAGAATGTGTTTAGATGAGTGGGATAGCAAATGCAAGTGGCCTAAATTACCTGATATTTATATTAGAATTGGGAGGGACGCAGATAAAACCCTATCCAGAAAATTAACTTTAATTGATCCTGGATTCGATGGGTGAGAGAAAATGACAATTACTCCTGTGCTATTTTTTAAAGTTTTTTTCTACATGGACTCAATCTCTATTCCATCAACAAATAATTTTATAAAATACAGTACACCATTATAATTTTTTATACTCATATTACAACGAAACAAACATTTTTTAAAACACTGTACATGTACCTGAGTTTCTAGTGTGAATAAAATACTGTCATACAGATAGTTTAAAATTTGATTCCGCTTTAAAAAAACATTATTTTAAATTAACGGACAGAATATGTAGTTTTACATTAAAAAATATTAAAATATGTAAAAATATGTAATTATGATTAAATATGTAAAATATGTAAAGATAACTTTTGATATTTGATAAGAAAATTCATAATTCGTGGACATTTATAATTTTTAGCTGCGTATGAGCAAAGAGAAAGAATATGTAATTACATACAAATCCTAGCTTTACTCATCACACACGACTTACGTGATAAGTATCAGTTTATTTAAATAATAACTATTATAAAATAACCATTATAAAATTAATAAAAAATAAATCAAGTTATATTGAATTGCAGAACAGAACATCATACAAGTATTGCACTACTTGACATTGTAGAGGACATAAGAGACTCAATGGACAAAAGCAAACTCACCGCAATAGTCCTACTCGACTACAGCAAAGCCTTTGACACAGTAGATATAGACTTAATCCTAGCGAGACTAAAGACACAACATCTGTCGGAAAACTGCCTTGATTGGTTTAGATCTTACCTCACTAATCGTCAGCAATCAGTTTCTGTAAATAATCGCATTTCTTCCTGGCGCTTGGTGAGGAAAGGGGTATCTCAAGGCGGCTCCCTCGCTCCTCTTCTCTTCTCGATTTATATTAATGACGTGACCAAGAAACTACAAAACTGCAAGCATCATCCTTACGCCGACGACCTACAGATTTACACACACTTTAGGCCTGACGAAATTAATGAATATATTGACAAAGTAAACACTGACCTCAGGCATATATCTTTATGGTCCAGACAATATGGGCTGAAAATAAATGTAAACAAAACGCAAGCAATAATTATCGGACATCCAAGGCTATTACACTTCATAAACAATGGCAATATGCCGGCTGTCCTATTAGATAATGAACAAATTCCTTATAACTAAATATTTGGGAATGATTATGGATAACATCGAAGGTATAGGAAAAGAGAACATAAAACATAGAATTGAATTGAGTAGCAAATATCATCATTAAATTCAATATGGTGGGATAAGCATATTTGGAAAGACACAAAAAAATATATTGGTAAAACATTGGTGGAATCTGTTGCAATGTATGGAAGTGAGGTATGGACAATCAATAAGTACTACAAAAATAGACTAATAGCTCTAGAAATGGATTATTTACGAAGAAGTGCCAGAAAGTCTAAATTAGAACGTGTCACAAATAAGGAAATTAGAAACATAATGGAAGCAGAAGTAAGCATAATTGAAAGAATTGAGGAAAAGGAATTGAAGTGGTTAGGACATGTTTTAAGAATGGAAGATGAGCGATGGCCGAAGCAGCTATATGAATGGCATCCGAACAGAAAGAAGAAAAGAGGAAGACCAAGGTTAACATGGAAGGAAAACATGAAGACAGTAATGCAAGCTAGAGGGCTAAACATCGAAGATGCCCAAGACCGTAGGCTTTGGAGGTTTGGCACGGGAAGACGGCAGCAGCTGTAAAAACCCGAAGATAGATAGATAGAGACAAATTCCTTTTACCGATGTCGTTAGAAACTTGGGATTTTACTTAGATTATAATTTAAATTGGCATGTGCAAATAAAACAAACATCTAAAAGGATCTTCTCCATAATGCATTCCCTAAAGCGACTTAAACATTTTCTTCCTACAACTCTTAAAAGAATTTTAATCCAAACTTTAGTGATGCCGAATTTTGACTACTGTGACGTTCTACTAACTGACATAAGTGACGGATTGTCGGACAAACTGCAGCGTGTCCATAATATGTGTATCAGATTCATATTTAATGTTCGAAAATACGATCACATTTCTCCATTATTCCACGAATTGCCATGGCTACATCTAAAAGAGAGAAGAAAATCGCACTGTCTAATTCTCCTATTTAAGATCCTACATACCTCTATTGCCAATTATTTATCATCCCGTTTCCAGTATCTATCCTCAAACCATAACTTAAACACAAGATCACAACATAGTCTCTTGCTTAATATACCGCAACATATGACATCACATCACTCCATGTCATATACCATCTTCACTTCTCGTAACTGGAATTCCCTACCACAAGAAGTAAGGGGCTGCCGGACATTGGCATATTTTAAAAGAAATCTAAATTTATATTTGCTCTAAACTCGACTTCATTATTATCCAGTGTATATATATATATATATATATATATATATATATTAATTGGTGTTTCTCGTATAATGTATCATATTCATATAATAATAATAATTATTATTATTGTTATTATTATTATCGTCTCATTATTGTTATTACCCTATAAAATGTTGTTTGTACATGACATTTACATTGCTACATTATTGTATCTTTAACTGTTTATAATTAGTATAGTGTATATCTATATTTGTCAAATATTTATTTGTATTTATGCTGGTTGAGTGGAAGAGAAGGCCTTATGGCCTTAACTCTGCCAGAATAAATAAAGTATTATTATTATTATTATTATTATTATTATTATTATTATTATTATTATTATTATTATTATTATTATACCATTTAAACGTTTGATTTTCGATCCTCTGAACAACCGATGTGGTGATATTCATTTCTCTCCAAAGGAAATCATTTCTTATTTTATCCTGTCTTGTTTTTTGGAGGCTTCTTCTAAAATAATCAGATTCAACTGTTCTAATTATATTTTTTTGTACTTCCATCTAAGACCAAGTTCACTTCCATATGACAAAATATTCTGTATTGCGCTCTCATAAATTTTCATTTTATTTTCCGTTGTGATATTTTTGCTCCAAACTATTCCATGTAATATTTTAGTTGCATTTTTTGCCATTGCAATTTTAGTCTGTACATCTCTCTCACAGGTACCTAAACTTGTAATTATTGACCCAAGATATTAAAAAAATTCACATATTTTTATTTTCCCTGTTTCGAGTATGAGGTCATCCACATCCTTCCCCAATCACATATAAATATGGACGTTGAAACAGAAGGATATACAGAGACTTAGATCTGCTGAAATGAGATATCTTCGGAGGACTGCAGGATACACACTACTAGATCACAAAAAAAATGAAGACATCTTTGAAGAATTACACATGGAATCTTTAGAAAACAAAATTTCTGATTATAAGTCAAGATGGATGCAACATGTTCATCGAATGGAAGATCACAGAATACCCAAACAAATGTTAAGATATCAACCTGCAGGAAGAAGAAGACCAGGACGTCCACTCAAAAGACTTCTGGATGGCGTTTCTCTTGAGGCCGAAACAGGTCAACAAATGGCCTAAATTCGTGAATGTACTATGATGATGATGATGATATAAATTTATATTCAGTCTCCATTTTTTATATTATTCCATTAGTTTATTTATCATATATTTCATATCATCTTCATTCCCTGCAAAAATTATTTGATCATCTGCAAACAACAATGAGAGCAGTACTTTTCCTCCTATAGGAATACCCATTTCAGAACAATTTATACCATAAGTTAAGAGCCTTGTCTAAATAAATGTTAAAAAGAATTGGTGACAAACTGCATCCCTGCTTAAGGCCTTTCTTCTCTGTGAATTCCTCTGTTAAATTATTCTGTATTTTTACGTTAGCTTTTGTAAGTCTAATACTCATAATAAGAGATCGGGTGTTCAAGTATTAAAAGCGTAGACTTCATTTTTATCTAGGTTTCAATTTATCATATGTTAAAATTGAAGATATTAATGAAAAAATAAATAAATTTAATCTAATGTGTGGCACTATTAAAATAACCCTTAAAAACACAAGAAAAGAAACAAAAATTAAATTTTATAAAGTAATGGCTGTTCCTGTATTGATGTATGGATCAGAATGTTGGACGATCACTAAAAGACAAGACCAAAGATTGGAAGCAGCTGAGATGCGATTTTGAAGAAATATAGCAGGATATAATCTGCTGGATAAGAAAAGAAATGAAGATATAAGAAAGGAACTAAAGATTTTCAAACTTACAGACCGAATAATTAAATATAGGAACGACTGGAAAGAACATATTGATAAAATGCCAGAAGGAAGATTTCCAAAATTATTGCTAAAATATAAACCGTGCGGAAGGAGAAATGTTGATCGCCCACACAGAAGATAGTCTGAACAATTTTAACAATTCTATCTTTCATGAAACCGGATCGAGCCAATAGGCTTAATCCCTGGATGATGATGATGACTTCATTTTTACAACCATCAATATAAAAAATCGCCATTAGTCCGACTACTGCGACATATTACTGACTAATCTGACAACTGATCTGACAGATTACAGCGTGCTCATAATGCGTGCATTCAATTTATATTCAATCTCCGTCGTTATGACCACGTGTCTCCTTCATTTCAGGCCTTATCATGGCTACGCCTAAATGACAGAAGGACTTTACATTCACATACCTTACTATTCCAAATTCTGCACACATATTTACCAACTTATTTAACAACACGTTTTCAATATTTATCGGCTCATCACAATTTAGGAATAAGATCACAAGACTCTTCTTTACTTTTGATACCACAACACAGGACCTGTCTGTACTCTGAATCTTACACAATATCTATGGCTAGAGCATGGAACTCACTTCCCAGTCATGTCAGGGACTGTCAATCGTTATCATTATTTAAATCCAAATTAACTGATATCTTAAGTTCGACACAATGAAAACATTAACTGCCTGACAACTATATAGAGCATTGCATTAATAATCATGTAGGAAGCTACTTACTTTATTTTATATCACTTTAATTGTATTATATTCTATGTTTTTGTTAGTATTAGCTAGTATTAGATCACATAATCATTGTATTTTGTTTAGTCTGTATTTTAATATCTTAAAATTGTAATATGTACGTAATTTTTGTATAATTTTACTATTCGCTGGTTGAGAGGAAGAGAAGGCCTTATGGCCTTAACTCTGCCAGCTAAAATAAATCATTATTATTATTAATTATTATTATTATTATTATTATTATTATTATTATTATTATTATATATTATTATTATTATTATACAATATTAAAATTAAATAGGTAATACAGTGATACGTTCTTTCATCTTAATTTGGGATTTAAAAAACGCATCTGTTATAAATATTAGTCACATTTTCAAAGTTTATCTTAATGTAGAATATTTAAAGTTGCAATTTAATGATTTTTTTTCAGAAATTCTTTAAACCCTTGACTTTTAAAGTATGTAGGCCTACAAATAATTCTTAATATATGTACTTTATCCATTCAATAATGAATGTTCGAAGCCATACAACACATTTATTTTTGTTCTGGAGTATGAATAACTTTATCAACTGATGGCTCATATATTTTGTCGTTTTAAATCTTGAATTACCTATCTTAGTTTTTTTCAAGGAATCGTTAAACTTGTTTACTTATTTGTCTTCAACTTCTCTGTAATCAGATTAAAATTTTAAGAAATATAAAACAGTACCTGAGATCTCGTCCACAATAATCAGCAGTGTTGTTTTGTAGGAGGCCTTTCGAAAACTTAAGTTTCACCTTCTGCTTTCAGTTTGGTACTGAACTGAGGTCGACTGAGATCTCAGGTGTCATTTTATATATCTTAAAATTTTAACATAGTGACCTCAATGGCGTTTCGTAATGTATTTTATAATCATATGCATTTCTTTAGATTTATTCATTTACGTACCGTATATTATATTTCTGTGTCTAACTGAAAAAAAGGATATATGGTCCAGGTACAGGTATGGAACTTGGCGAATTAGAACTAACCGGGAACTGCAAGCTTCATCCAAAGACATAAAAATAGATATTAAAGCCAGAATAGTCGAGTGATTGGGACATGTATACCGTGTTCATACGGTCTTCTCAACATTACAACTTCCTATAAGATGAAAACTATGAATGTTAGAGTTGTGGAGATTATGGCTGATGTAAGACAAATTCCCAAAGTTTTTTTACTATCATTTTTTATTTTAGGTATACTATACGATGACGACAAACGAAGAAAAAACTCAGTGTGTTTTATGGTACCATGATATAATGAATAAACACCTTGCACCGTATCCACCGTATTAGATATCTTGTGGGCGGTAAGAGGTGCACATGTGGAAGTACACTGGCATTGTTTTACAAACTTTGAGAGTCTGTCTTTCATCTACACAAACCACACAACTTTTATAATTTGTATCTTATAGGAAGTTATAATGTTCGAAAGATTTTATGGACACGGTTATATAGAATGGGCCATGCTAAATCCCGAAGATAGTACTGGATGCAAAAACTGACTCTAAAAGAACACTTGACAGACCTAGGATTAGGTGGATGTATGATGTGGAAAGTGAATTGGGAATAACTGGAAACATTAATTGGAGGCAGAAAGTAAAGGTCAGAATAGAATGGCGACCTGTTGTTCGGGAGATCAAGGCTAAACTCTAAGAGCTGTGGTAACAAATATAATGATGATGACGATACGTTATAATTAAATTAATTTTCCTGAGTTCTAAATTAGATTAACAATTAAATAAATACACAGGTCTAAACTCCATCTTCATCCTAAATTCTCCCTATACAGGAAATGTTTCGTTCTAATGTCGACACAATCGGCACTTGATGTCAGCCGGGTAGTCATCCCTGCGTGACGGCCGCCTTTATCCCAGAACAAGCGTCTAGTACTGATTTCTGTTAGAGGATGAGTCGATCCCAGGACCATAGTGCCGCCAGAAGGTTTGGGTCAGTTTAAAAATCCTAACCCCCACGGGAGTCGAACCCTCGATCTACCGGCTTTAAGCGCAGTACCTTAACCACTACGCTACGGCGCGTCCCATTTTCCATGAAAAAAATAAAAATAAGCAAAACAATATATGAAATAATACCTACATTACTACATCTAGGCCCAGCCTTCCACCCCTTGGGATACCTCGGTCGTCATGACCATACTCCCAAGTCCTAGTTCTAGTCCTCCCTATCCTATGTTCGCGTCCACGTTCAAGTTCACGGTCCTTAAACCAACACCCCAGGGAGAGAGTGTTGGAGTTTGCAGTTCTGGGAATTGCTGAGCTACATAGTACATCAGGTCGCTCAATCCTGACGACCCCACAGTTGGTCCACGGGCTCCATGAGCCTAGCCGGGAGGACTGCTGTCGCAGATCCACCGACCATTCCCCTGTTCTGCCTCCAGGGACGTAGCCTGCAGCCGTTGTGAGACCGGCTAGGGCTACAAGCCCAACAGTGTGAGACTTTTAGTACATCCAGGTGCTCATCTCCTGGCGACCCCACAGTTTGTCGACGGGCCCATAGGCCGAGCCAGGAACCAGTACAGTAGCTCCCCTCTGGACTGGTCCGAGCCGAGCCCTGGTGTGCCCCCAGGGACGCCTTCTGCAGCTGTTGTGGGCCAGCACGGAGCTCGCAAGCTCCAACAGATGAGCAAATAGTTCGAAAAGGCGCTCAACTCTTGCCTACCCCACTAATGGTTCACGAGTCCCTTGGACTTGACCGGGAGGACTCTCTACAGATCCACCGACCTTTCCCCCAGTGCACCAGCTGGGGACGTGTTTGGTTGCTGAAGTGGGTCTCCAGCCTGAGCTATAGTACGTCAGGTCGCTCAACTCCTGACGACCTCACAGATTGTCCTTGGGTCACTCGGTTCCAGAGTCGGCGCTAAGTCCCAGACCCAAAATACCGCGCTTCCTCCTTTCCCGAGCTTATTGACCTGGTGGTAATTCCCAGCATTACGCCCGGTATTGTCCCAACCAGCCCGTTCGCAAGACTAAGCCTAGTCGTGACGCTGCTGTGAGTCAGCCCACTGAGCAATGTAGGCATCCAGGGAGCTCATCGCCCCATGGTGCCCCCACAAAGGTCCTCGGGATTAACCAAGAGAAGGGAGCTTCTGATCTCCACAATCTCCCACCGCCTCGCCACGACGGCCGCTGCTCCCGTTGTGGGCCGGGACGTTTGAGCTTTAGTACAACAGGGCGCTCGTCTCCTGTTGACCCCACTACATTACTACACTAAAAAAGTAAAAGAACAATGTAAATATATATATATATATATCATCCGGTATCATGGCAGCAACCGCCATCTTCCGGAAACGCCATTCCTCTCTGTCCATTTGTTGATCTTCCTCGAATCCTCTGATATTCATAGCCGCTTGTACCCCTTCTAACCAAGTTTTCTTCGGTATAGCTATCTTCCTCCTTTCCATTGGGATCCATTCCATAACAATTTTTAGGCAATCTTGCTCTGGCATTCTTTTGACATGACCATACCACTGTATACTTTTCTTTTCTATAATATATATGATGTTCGGCTCCTCTTACACACACATAATTTACCTTATTTCTTCATTTCGAATTCTATCCATTCTAGATTTTCCAGTTGATCTGCTTAAAGCATCTATTTATGTAATTAAAATTATTTTCATTTCTTTGGTAGGAATTAGCCATACTTCAGCACCTTATGTTAAAATGCTCTGAATTATAGTTTGATATATCTGTAATTTGTTATCTTTTTGTAACATTTTTGCTCCACCAAACAGAGTTCAAAGCATTTATTGCTTGTTTTGTTTGTGCGATTCTATTTCTAATTTCCACGGTGTTATCGTCTGAATGGCCAAATTTCGTTCCTAAATAAGTGCATTGAATACTAGGTTTTAGTTCTTCTCCATTGTTGAAATGTATATTTTCCATTTCTTCTCCTATACAAAGATATTTAGTTTTCTCTATATTCATATAAAGTCCTCATTTTTCATATTCTTCTTTTAGTTCTGCCATATATTCTATGTCATCGTGGTCTTGAGCTATTAATACCTAGGCGTCTGCAAAATTGAGTAAATATACGTGTGTATTTTGGATTGGTATGTCCATTTTTTGACATTTTTTCCTCCAGGCTCTTAGTACTGTTTCCACATAAATTTTAAATAGAGTTAGAGTTAAACTGCAACCCTGCCTTAAACCTTTTGTAATAGTAAATCCCTCTATTATATGAGATATATATATATATATATACGTGGGGTTAAAAATTACGGTTATAATGTTTCAGGGATGATAGAGGAGGTAAAAACAAACACTTATTTTCATCTGACAGAACTTTGGCATATGCACCGTTTTGCCGCTAGATGGTTTTACGGGTAGATGACTTGACTTCCGTCACAACACGCACCGATTAGTACTGTTTGTGCTACTATGTCTGCAACAAGTTGAAAGAGTCATCACGGTATCCACGGAGACTTGCTACGGTAAGTACAGTAAGTACGTTTGCGTTTACTATCCATTCCCGAGCCTCAGCATACCTGCGTTGTTGAAACGTGTTTATGTTTGTACTACATGGCGGTTTGAATTTGTTGTAGTGCACTGTACACAGCTGATACATCACAGATGGCCGAGTGCACTCTAAACGAGTTTACGGACATACATCTTCTGTATGGGGAGACACGTGGGAATAGCCGTGCAGCACGGCGCCTTTACGCAGAAAGATTTCCGATGATCAGCTTACCATCTCCCAGCTCCTCGTCTGGTTGGTCCCACGTGTCCAGTTTCACGCATACGGGCATCAATTTGTTGAAACAGAACATGACGTGGTAACCTCCTCATCGGAAACCTTTTTGCGTAAAGGAGCCTTGCTGCACGGCTATTCCCATTCAGAAGATACATGTCCGTAAGCTCGTTTAGAGTGCACTCAACCATCTGTGATGTATCAGTTGTGTACAGTGCACTACAACAAATGGAAACCGCCATGTAGTACGAACGTAAACACGTTTCAACATTGCAGCTATGCTGAGGCACGAGAATGGATAGTAAATGCAAACGTAGCCTACATACTGTACTTACTGTAGCAAGTCTTCGTTGACAGCGTGATGACCCTTTCAACTTGTTGCAGACACAGCAGCACAAACAGAACTAATCGGTGCGTGTTGTGATGGAAGTCAAGCCATCTACCCGTAAGACCAACTAGCGGCAAAACGGTGCATATGCCAAAGTTCTGTCAGATAAAAAAAAGTATTTGTATTTACCTCCACTATCATCCCTGAAACGTTGTAAAAGTAATTTTAACACCCTATATATATATATATATATATATATATATATATATATATATATGGTATGATAAGAAAAATAAATGCCTGGACGGGATTCGAACCCGGATCTCTGAGTCTGTACCTCAGCGTGATATCCATTACACTACCAGGCGAATCCAATTCAAACACTTATTTTTCTTATATATGTATTATACTCTTCATTATTACTAGATGTCGCGAGAACTCAGTCTTCACTGCCATCTAGTAGCTGACTATATCAAGTAAGCAAATTAAAATATATATATCGTAATCTAAGTATAAACTCCTTACAGAATAATACACATCTACACTCATACATGAAAATATCATTTGTATAGATATCCCTTAGCGTTTGTGAATTCCTTCACTCCGCAAGGTTTCAGTTCTACTCCAAATCACTCCAGAAGTGGATGCGTTGCCCCATCCGCTGTTGTCGCCGTACCGAAGGGTGCCTTCTTCGCCGACTCCAACGTTGAAGTCTTCGACGTAACCCTGTCAAGAAGTCCTTACAGGATATTCTCGGTCGGAGCCAACTCAAACCGGGGTTTTTTTAACGAGGTGTTATATCTCACACTCACCCATTTTGAACCTGGCCAGGACATACTTTAGCCTTTCCTATACTCACCCATTTTGAACCTGGCTAGGACATACTTTAGCCTTTCCTATACTCACCCATTTTGAACCTGGCTAGGACATACTTTAGCCTTTCCTATACTCACCCATTTTGAACCTGGCCAGGACATACTTTAGCCTTTCCTATACTCACCCACTTTTGAACCTGGCCAGGACATACTTTAGCCTTTCCTATACTCACCCATTTTGAACCTGGCTAGGACATACTTTAGCCTTTCCTATACTCACCCATTTTGAACCTGGCTAGGACATACTTTAGCCTTTCCTATACTCACCCATTTTGAACCTGGCCAGGACATACTTTAGCCTTTCCTATACTCACCCATTTTGAACCTGGCTAGGACATACTTTAGCCTTTCCTATACTCACCCATTTTGAACCTGGCTAGGACATACTTTAGCCTTTCCTATACTCACCCATTTTGAACCTGGCTAGGACATACTTTTGCCTTTCCTATACTCACCCATTTTGAACCTGGCTAGGACATACTTTAGCCTTTCCTATACTCACCCATTTTGAACCTGGCTAGGACATACTTTAGCCTTTCCTATACTCACCCATTTTGCACCTGGCCAGGACATACTTTAGCCTTTCCTATACTCACCCATTTTGAACCTGGCTAGGACATACTTTAGCCTTTCCTATACTCACCCATTTTGAACCTGGCTAGGACATACTTTAGCCTTTCCTATACTCACCCATTTTGAACCTGGCTAGGACATACTTTAGCCTTTCCTATACTCACCCATAATGAACCTGGCTAGGACATACTTTAGCCTTTCCTATACTCACCCATTTTGAACCTGGCTAGGACATACTTTAGCCTTTCCTATACTCACCCATTTTGAACCTGGCTAGGACATACTTTAGCCTTTCCTATACTCACCCATTTTGAACCTGGCCAGGACATACTTTAGCCTTTCCTATACTCACCCATTTTGAACCTGGCCAGGACATACTTTAGCCTTTCCTATACTCACCCATTTTGAACCTGGCCAGGACATACTTTAGCCTTTCCTATACTCACCCATTTTGAACCTGGCCAGGACATACTTTAGCCTTTCCTATACTCACCCATTTTGAACCTGGCCAGGACATACTTTAGCCTTTCCTATACTCACCCATTTTGAACCTGGCTAGGACATACTTTAGCCTTTCCTATACTCACCCATTTTGAACCTGGCTAGGACATACTTTAGCCTTTCCTATACTCACCCATTTTGAACCTGGCCAGGACATACTTTAGCCTTTCCTATACTCACCCATTTTGAACCTGGCCAGGACATACTTTAGCCTTTCCTATACTCACCCATTTTGAACCTGGCCAGGACATACTTTAGCCTTTCCTATACTCACCCATTTTGAACCTGGCTAGGACATACTTTAGCCTTTCCTATACTCACCCATTTTGAACCTGGCTAGGACATACTTTAGCCTTTCCTATACTCACCCATTTTGAACCTGGCTAGGACATACTTTAGCCTTTCCTATAATAAACTGGATAGTGTGGCGAGTTTTACCACGCTCTGATAACTATTTTGCAGCGACTTGGTTTTACCAACCATGCGCTGCATAATAATTTTGTACGTAGACGTCACTGCTACCTTCCGGGATCGCTGGGTTATGATACTGCTGTACTTAGTAAAGGATTCCAAACATTCAACGAAGTTATTTACGACAAAACAGCCTGCCTCGGGCCCATAGAAGGCGGCTAACCATTCATCTTTCTGTTTCCACTTGAACATGCATATGAGTATAACACTGATTATAATTTGCATGGACTGACCTAATTTCGTTATGGGATAGAGAACAATGGCTATTCTTTAAATAAGAACAATGGGCGTAACATAAAATATTGGTTTTTAATACAAAATAAGTGTGGATTATTATAAAAAATAAAGTAATATAAATAACAGAACTATATCTTGGAACAATCAATCAAAGCCCAATAATAAACAAAACATAATAAGATAACGACGTACCATTCAAACAACCACACTCAAACGTCTCTAAGCAGAATCGAAAGTCCTTCTTCCATGCTGACTTAGATTAAATTAAATCCAACCATTCTTCGGTGTACAATCCACATGCTTATCTTCTGCATTACCATGCTAACTTCACCCTTTGCATGGTACACTAGAGTAGGATTCCAACACTGAATCCACTCGTAAAGAACCCAAACGCCACTTGTTAGGCCGATCGACTGACTGTTCAAGTCCACTGAGATTTCCGAGCATATATCAGGTTCGCCAGGAGAAGGGATGTGCGCTACCAAGATGCGCAATGGAAAGGGTAAAGAAGGAAGGGGTAACCACACGGAACACAGGAAACATTGGCAGGCTTCACAAATGTTCGTAAGCGGGAAGGAGCACGAAGATGATAACTGAACCGCAAAAGGCACTTTCGGTTCAATAGCTCCCGCTACACCCTCCGGGTAAAAAGAAAAAGTCCATAGACTTCCAAATAAAGTCCAGAGAAGCAATCCCACGTTGGGAGGGGAACATAAGCACTATTGGATTCCAGCGGTAACTTCAAAGCAAATCTTCCATCGTCCCCAATATCACGATCACCACACCTGCTTTCATGTAGACTATTCCAGCGCTGAAAAATAGACTCCAATTTGATTCAGCCGCCATAGCACAACATTGCGGCGTTCCAGGTGAAGACTCGGGTGACGATAATCCTCGGATTGCCGGATCGCAATCCCGTTCCACCGCTTTCCAGGAATCCATAGTTCCAAAGCCACTATGTCGGTCAGCTGGGCACTCGGGGGTCGGCCGGATCCTCCAAGCGCTCGACTGCCGAACACTCCAGGCAATATACACTGTAGAACTGCCAATGTTTAAGGAAAGGTAACTGAAACAAAGAACAGGCGCAAACAGGAAAGCAGAACCATAGATATGCTAATTTAACATGTGTCATAATACATAGTAATTTAGCTTTAACATTCAGCTCTTTTTCATTTATAACAAACATGCTTGAATTTACTGGATATCACTACATATTTTTAGCTGACTCACATGTTGTTTCATAACATGGCCACTGACGTTTTCTAACTCCAGAGTTACTGGTGTTAGCAAGCGTTTTACAACATAGGGTTCAGACCATTTGAACATAAGTTTTCCCATACGTTGTTCATCCATAATACATTCTACTATCCCAAACGAAAATATATACATATATAAACAAAACTACGTAAACTAAGATTGACATTCTCTAGATAAATGCCCATACCGCTGACATTTCCAACATTGAAGATTCTTCTTTTTTGAATACCCAGAAGGACGATTCGCCGAAGTATTAGATTTATTTAAATTGTCAGCTTTTCTTCTTTCACTAAAGTCCCTCTGTTTTTCAGCAATTTCGAAATCCGCCACTTTTCTGGCTAAGAGACACATTTCGGCTACATTCTGAGGTCTTGTAGCAAAAATCAAATGCTGTCTAGTAGCCGGGGACATATTTTGCAGAATGAGATCAATTAACTTTTCTTCAGAAAATGAAGGATTCAACACAAGTGAAGCTCCTTGCACATTGGAGATAAATTCCAACAAAGATTCCTTAGGCATTTGGAATCGACGTGATACAAATCTAATCCAAAAGTCTTCCAACAATCTAGGAGGCAACAATGAACACTTCACATGTTCTAAACTTTCCATCCAAGAGAATCTCAATTTAACAATTTCACTCCAGATTTTCAATAAGATTCCTCCGATGCAACTCAAAATCGAGTTTACAAAATACTCATCGGAAACCAATTTCAATTCAAAAATCGAGTTAATTTTGATGAGGAAGACCACTAACGATTCTTTATCTTCACCATCACAGGGATCTACCTTTCCAATCAACTCTCGGAAAACCCGCTGATTATTCTGCTCCATAAAAGAAGAAAGGTTGGAGACAGTTCCACTAGATAAATCTTTAATAGAACTAAGTCTACGATCACTCATGCTCTTGTGTTGTTCTGCCAAATAATCTTCTTGGGTTGCACCATCTACAATGAACTTACGCTTTATTAATATTTGTTCAGGTTGGGAGAGAGAATTCATGTAATCTTTAAGCCGCTGACGTAATGTGTTTACATCACCTTCAACTTCTATACCTAGCATGCCTAATTCACAAACGAGCTTATCTTTGGATACTATATCTACCCAGCTAGGCATGTTTATAAAGTATGATAGACACAAGATGTAAACAACAGTAAGCGAACGTAGTATTACTTGCATAAATCAGTCTCTGTTTTGGAACGAAGAAAGATGAATCAATGTTTACGTAATGTACAACAAACACGTAAACTAGTACTTAATAACTTCAACATAAGTACAGCATATCTTTCAATATGAAAATTACAAAGCGAATGCCTTGCTACCATTTGGGCGCAATTAAACCCCAAAAAACCAAACCCTTAACCACGCTCTGAGAAACCATTTGTGGCGAGTTTTACCACGCTCTGATAACTATTTTGCAGCGACTTGGTTTTACCAACCATGCGCTGCATAATAATTTTGTACGTAGACGTCACTGCTACCTTCCGGGATCGCTGGGTTATGATACTGCTGTACTTAGTAAAGGATTCCAAACATTCAACGAAGTTATTTACGACAAAACAGCCTGCCTCGGGCCCATAGAAGGCGGCTAACCATTCATCTTTCTGTTTCCACTTGAACATGCATATGAGTATAACACTGATTATAATTTGCATGGACTGACCTAATTTCGTTATGGGATAGAGAACAATGGCTATTCTTTAAATAAGAACAATGGGCGTAACATAAAATATTGGTTTTTAATACAAAAATAAGTGTGGATTATTATAAAAAAATAAAGTAATATAAATAACAGAACTATATCTTGGAACAATCAATCAAAGCCCAATAATAAACAAAACATAATAAGATAACGACGTACCATTCAAACAACCACACTCAAACGTCTCTAAGCAGAATCGAAAGTCCTTCTTCCATGCTGACTTAGATTAAATTAAATCCAACCATTCTTCGGTTGTACAATCCACATGCTTATCTTCTGCATTACCATGCTAACTTCACCCTTTGCATGGTACACTAGAGTAGGATTCCAACACTGAATCCACTCGTAAAGAACCCAAACGCCACTTGTTAGGCCGATCGACTGACTGTTCAAGTCCACTGAGATTTCCGAGCATATATCAGGTTCGCCAGGAGAAGGGATGTGCGCTACCAAGATGCGCAATGGAAAGGGTAAAGAAGGAAGGGGTAACCACACGGAACACAGGAAACATTGGCAGGCTTCACAAATGTTCGTAAGCGGGAAGGAGCACGAAGATGATAACTGAACCGCAAAAGGCACTTTCGGTTCAATAGGACATGCACTAAGAAAATACCACGATTCGATTGAAGTAATTGCATTGGGTTGAAACTCCCAAGGACATAAGGGAAGAGTCAGACCGAAACAGACAAGGAAGAGAACCACCCTTTTATAAATTTCAAAGGAGGGGAAAACCTGGAGCCCGTTGAAGAAGTTCACTCAGAACAGGATCCGTTGGCGATGCTTTGTGGATGCCCTAAGATCCTGATATAAGAATTTTCACTTTCGAGAAAACAAGGTTTAAAGTATAATTATATTACAGTCTGGCAGCTGTAAAAAAAATTAACACACTTATAATTGGCGTTCAGTAAAAAAAATAATATACATAAATGTTCAGAAAAGAATAGACTATTTAATTATGAATTTTGTTTTCAAATTTCGGCCTACCGTCTTACCTTAACATTACAATTAATGTTCATACATATTGCTGTGTCCGCCATTCGAAATGTGACCGAATTGTACCAATTATTAGAATACAATAAGTGAATTCCAAATACATTTTCTTTGTAATTTATATAGAGTATTTTCACTTTCGGGCAAAATACGCAGTTCGTACGAAAATAGTTTTGAACGATGAAATTATGAAACAAGTACAGATTTTTAAATATTTAGAATTTCACATATCTTACAATTAGGAAAATGATATAAACGAAAAATATTATAAATTTCAAAGTATGTGTGGGACGATTAAAAGAACAATACAAACAAAATACAACAAAAGAAACAATGCTAAAGTTTTATAAAGTATTGGCAGTTCCCATTGTGACATATGGTTCAGAAAATTGAGCCATGAATAGATCAGACAGAAGATTACTAGAAACGTCAGACATGAATGAAATTCCTCAGATACGTTGCAGGATATACTATAAAGGACCACATTCCTAATGAGACAATTAGGCAAGAACTCAAAATTTTTAATCTAAATGAAAAAATACAAAGCTGTAAACAAAATTGGCATGAACATATTTTAAGAATGGACTCTTCTAGGCTAACAAAACACGCACTACTGTACCAGCCTCAAGGCTATACAGATGTGGGACGTCCTAGAAGGTGATGGGAAGATGAATTCTGAGGGCGGAACAGGCCGAGAGCCTACCATCAAGATGGTGATGATGATTTGCACTTGTTTACAATTAAGTAATTTACAAATAAATAAGGAGGGTTTATGTTTACTTTAAAATTACTAATTAACTTTCTCCACGGTTTGTTCATATTATGAAAAAAAAAACAATTAGGCGAGCTTTGAATTTCATGGACGGCGGCGATAGTCGGGTATTGTCTTGTATGGAAGGGGACGATTCGTGAGCCGACGACTCACGTGTCTATGAGCCTACAGAGAAATTTCCTCATGCATCTGCACCTCCATTCTGGAAAAGTCGATTCTCGAGTATTCAATTCGAGAAGTGTCTTTGGAAATTCAAATTATTACTATCCTCGCGTATATATGCCTGTATATACATATATATATATATATATATATATATATATATATATATATATATATATATGAAATTGTGAACGAAGTTTGGAATAGTGAAGTGAACTCAAGAGTGAAGACAAAAGGATTTTTTAAGTGAAACCGTCAGTGAGTATAAAGAGCAAGACAGTCAAATAGAATACTTCATTAGCAGAGTATGTGTGAAAAATCAGTGAAGTAAATAAAGTGAATTTGGACATTTTTGTATGAACATCTCTGAAGTTAATTTAAAGAAATCCCATGTTAATTCTACGAGACGGCAAGGTGAGAGTGTTGTCCATTTTTCTGAATATTAAAGTACCGGTGCATGATATTGTAACGTTCATTTTTCCGGCCACTTTGTAAAATAATAAAGCTCTATAAAGTTATAAAAAGTGTGAAATAAATTATGTTTAGTATTGGCCACTGAATGACTTGATCTATAGATGCGAATATTTGACGTAACAAAATAACTCGGAAAGATGTCGTTGCTAGTTCTATTTTACTTCATTAGAAAATTCTTCAGTAGAATTAAAGCAGAGCATCGATGTAGTACCACCCTCTTGCCACTTTTTGTTTGGTAATACATGGCAATTCGATATGTGCGTGTTAGGTTTCTCACGCGGCGGTCAAACTCTCATCCGTTCAGAAACACAACTTTTTACCTTTCTCTTGAAAATAGAGAAACGACGTATGAGAGAAAGTTCTAAATGCTAGGTCAGAATCAATTTTGTTTCTAATGTCTGGTATTCGTCTGTCATATACGCATATATATAACAATGTCGAAAACCTATTGGGTTTTTCATGTCTAGAAAATAGTATTGCTCTTATGGGAACGCTATTGCCCCTTGACACCGCAGACTGAGTGACAGAGCTGAAAATATAATTATATCCAAGTTTCATTGAAAGAGGATGATTCAGTAACCGCTGTTCTGGTAATTGAGTTCACCCCCGGGTGATGACTATAATGATGATGATGATGATAATATAATAATAATAATAATAATAATAATAATAATAATAATAATAATAATAATAATAATAATAATAATGTTTTATTTTAGCTGGCAGTATTAAGGCCATAAGGCCTTCTCTTCCACTCAACCAGCGAATAGTAAAATTATACAAAATTTTCATATTTATTACAATTTTAAGATACCCCTCTTCAAAAAAAAGGAAATAGATTAGATAGTAAAAATTATAGAGGTATCAGATTATTGAACTCCTCTTATAAATTATATGCGAAAATGATAAATAATGGATTGAAGAAGATATCTGGCACACTCTTCGAAGAAGAACTATCAGGGTTTAGAAAAGGATGATCCTGTAGTGATAATGTGTTTATTATAAAGAGACTAATATTGAAAAGAGAAGATAATTTAACCTGCCAACATATTTGTTGTTCATTGATTTTGAAAAGACCTTTGACAGATTGAATAGATCTAAAGTATGAGAAATAATAAAATAACTAGGATATCCACACCATCTAATAAAATCAGTCCAATGCTTATATGACGAAACTAAAGTAGTGATAAAAACTGATGGAAAAAGGTCAGAAGAAATTTTAATAAATCAAGGCGTTAGACAAGGGTGTAGTCTATCGCCCACACTTTTTAATATATATCGACGACATTATGAAACAATCGAAAATTATAATGGACAAAGGCCTTAGATTGAACAATAACTCAAGTATTAATAACTTAATTTTCGCCGATGATTTAGTCTTACTACACCATGATGAAGATCTGTTAAAATTGGCTGCTTATAAACTAAAAACAATATGCAGAGATTATAATTTTAAAATTTCAGTATGTAAAATAAAAGTAATGGCATTTTGTGGAAGAAATACTCTGCGTGCAAAAATAATAGAGACGAAATTATTGAAAAAGTATCCCACTTTAAATATTTAGGATGTAATATCAGCTATGGGTATGATAAAGATGTTGAATATAAAACTCATCAGTTTCAAGCTATTTGTGGCTCAGTAAATAAAACATTGAAAAATAAAGCCCACAAACAAACAAAAATAAAATTTTATGAAGCAATGGCGGTCTCTATCCCTTTGTATGGGAGTGAATCTTGGATTATCAATACCAAACATGAAAGTAAAATCCAAGCAGCCGAGATGAAATTCTTAAGAGTAAAAGGATGCACTAGAATGGACCAGATAAGGAACGAGGATATCCGTGAAGAACTACAGATTTACTCCATAAAAGAAAATATATTTAAGAACAAGATTCAATGGAAACAACATGTAGAAAGAATGGAAGAAAGTAGATTACTAAATGAAACCTTACATTATGTTCGGAGAGGAAGAAGAGATGTCGGACGTCCTCGGAAGAGATGGTCTTAAATCTATTAGTGAAGACGGAACAGGTAATTAATGCCTAATCCACGAAGTGCAGAAGAAGAAGAAGAAGAAGAAGAAATTATTGAAATAAAGACTAAACAAAATAATGGCGATGTGACCTAATACCAACTAATTCTAACAAAAACATGGAATATTGTAAAATAAAAATTATATAAAAATAAAATAAAGTAAGTAAAGCTTCCCAGATGATTATTTACAAAATGTTGAATATACACTCGTGTCCAAAATGAACGCAACAAACTAAAATTTCGCCTTCCCGTGTCCAATTTACAACAGAATAGTACCAAGTGGCAGTAAAACGTACAATCATGTTCTCTGTGAGATGGCATTCCTGTCTTTGTGGAACCAAAGAAGTGATGTCAGTGCACCTATCAAATTGTACTTTGTGTTTACTTTCTTTAGTCCGACATCAGCATTCACTGTGTAAACATTAAGGTACAGTACGACACAGAGATGACGCCTGGCAGAGTCCCTGCGTTGGAGAGCGATAGAGAGATCGGAAGCTTGACAGTCTCAAGCTGATGTGGCCAGATGGCTTAATGCGCGTTTTTCCGTTGTTTCCCGCATGTGACAACAGTTTTAAAGGCAGAAAATATAATCCGAAGACCAGGGCGGGCAAGGACGACCAACAGTCACAACAAAGAGAGAGGACCGTTATTTGACAATAAGGGAAAGATGGAACCGTGCAATATTGCACACCAACTGGTATCTGACCTCACGGCATCCACAGGAACAGTTGTATCGTGACAAACAGTGTATAGATGGCTTCAACAGAGAGGTCTTTACTATCAAAGACTCGCTGTATATGTACCCCTGACACGTGATCACAAAGAAGACGTCCAGAATGGAGCCAACAACATTCCAACTGGACAGATGAAGAGTGGACCAATTTCCTCTTTACAGATGAGTCCAGATTTGGTATTCAGAGCTATTCCCGACGAATTCGCGTTAGGAGAGAATCTGTAACACAATTTCGGCACTCAAACATTCTGGAAAGAGACTCATATGGAGGTGGATCAATAATGGTGTGGGCAGGCGTCATGATAACTGGCCGAACACCTCTACAGTAAGTTGCACAGGTAACCCGACAAGGTTTAATTGCTACCAGAAATCGTGACGATATCTTGTTACCTCATGTATGCTTCTTTGAAGTGTTTGTGTCCAAGACTTCCTGATATTGCTCGTCCACACAGAGAAGCGGTGGTTGATGAATTCCTGCAAACTGAAGACATTGCTCGAATGGAATGGCCTGCTTACTCTCCCAACTTAAATCCGACAGAGCATGTTTGGGACGTGCTAGGGAGACGATGTTCTTCACGTCAGCACCCACAATCACTGATGGGGACTTGAGAGCTGCACTGCTGGAAGAATTGACGTTAATACCTCAAAATGAGATTGATGACCTCATTCGCAGCATTCATGATCATTGTGAGGCCTGTATTACTGCCTGAGGTGATCACATGACATATTGAGCACCTCTAACCTCATTTCTCGATAATGAATGTGAACCTAAGAACACTTTGAAAATAAGAAAACCATTTTTTATTTCTGTTATTTCATCAGAAATGATATTAGAATGTTTAACAAGTTTAGTCATTTTGTTCTAGTATCAGCCATTAATATTTTGTAGTAAACGTAACATAGAAAATAAATATTTCAGTTTGTTGATTTAATTTTGGACACAAGTGTAGTTGTTATGCAGTTAATGTTTACATTGTGTCGTTAAGATATCAGTTAATTTGTATATAAATAATTATAGTGATTGATAGTCCCTGGCATGACTGGGGAGTGAGTTCCATGCTCTAGGCATACAGATTGTGCAAACTTCAGTGTATAAACATGTCCTGTGCTGTGGTATCAAAAGTAAAGAAGAACCTTGTGATCTTGTTCCTTAATTGAGCCGATACATTTTGAAAACGCGTTGATAAATAACTTTGTAATTATGTGTGCAGGATTTGGAATAGTAAAATATGTAAATGTAAAGTTCTTCTGTCATTTAGGCGTAACCATGATAAGGCCTGAAATGAAGGAAACACATGGTCATAACCACGGAGAGTGAATAGAAATCGAATGCACATATTATGAGCACGATGAAGTCTGTCAGATAGATCAGTTGTCAGATTAGTCAGTAGTATGTTGCAGTAGTCGAAGTGTGGCATTAAAGAGTCTGTACAAGTATGTGCTTTAATTTCGTGGGAAGCGTCCCATAATGTTTTTTTTCATAAATTTAGCACCCATCACTTTGACAAAGCTGCAGGTTAAACTATTTAACTAAATTATTCATTTGAATAGAGGGGTTCCCATCTAGGGGATATGTGGATGGCGACCACAAGGTGCCCAAGCTGAGCATAATATTGCTTCCACTTACTTATGTTTTGCTCCTTACTTTTATCTTTAACCGATCTGGTATTTCTTCCATTCTTCCACTTACTTATACCAGACTCTTTTAACTTTACTATTTAACCTCTCTTGGTTAACTCTTGTTTCTTTCGACCCCAACGCTATTAGGGCAACCGAGGGCTAGGGAGTCTTTCCTTTCTTCCATTTCTTCTTTCCTTTATTTTCTTTTCCAGAAAAGCCTGGCCAGAGGCTATAAGATGGCAGCCCCATCACTGGTCTTGCCTTCCTTTGGCCAGCAACCAATAGAAGGGACTATTATTATGCTTTCAAGTCTTATACGAGGATTTCCCGGAAGGATAAAAAAGCTGGAGGGAAAATTTTCTATAGGATCGTAACAGGCCTTGGCCTAATACTTGGAAGGAAGAAGAAGAAGAAAAATAAGAAGAAGAAATAAGTAATAAATTAATCTCACATAAAAGGACACGTTTACAAACAAGAATTGCACCATAAGAGCAATACTACTTTCTAGATGTGAAAAACCCTACAGTTGGATTAGTTCGTGATTTTCTCCATAATTCAATGCATTTAACGGGTTGAAATTGATTATATTACCTTCTAGCAAATATACGGCATACATTGCTACGCATAAATTAATTAAATATTTTTAAGTTTAGTTGAATAAACAAAAAGAAAAATAATTATAAATTAATATCGTAAATATATTTAGATACCCCGGAAATCTATTTATCCTGATCTTCTTGACATAAATGAGCTGAAAGACAAAAAATGGTTATTGTGTGTTATCCGTAAAAGATAGAGATATGCTGCCACGGACGTTTTGTAGAATTTTGAGATATTCAATTCTGTGTACACAGATTTGGTGTATCTCTTATGGTTTAGGCAGCGTAAGTCATTGAAGCGCCCAATAAGCGACGTTTTTTTAGTAAACCGATGAAAGTTTTTTTTTTAATTCCGGCACTATAGTACGTGTGGTAATATGTTATTTTCGTTAATTGTCCTAGGAACATTTTCTAAATGAGATAAAATTTCAATGAAATCCATGAAAGTAGTTTTTGAGTCCATAAAGGACAGACAGACAGTCTCACAGATACTCATTTTCATATTGATCCAATTCCAATTTAAAGTATTAGTAAAATTCAAAATCTTATTATTACACAAACGTGCAGCCCTATGGCAAAAGTGTTTAGACATTCGCCCTTCACCTTCGAGCCTCAAATTCGCGTCACGGTCTCTCTATGTAGGTTTAGTTATGCACGAATTGGACCAAAACACTATATTTCATTATATTTACCCATACGCATATTAGTAATTTCGTTCATTTTTTTCTATCTGCTTTTGAATTGGTGCAACACGTATGGTCAGCCGATATATTTTAATATCATAGCATTTTAATAATAGGGATTTATCTCGTCTCTTTGCTATTCATGATTTTATGTCTGTATATATGGTACAGCACATAGAAACATAGGTAACAATAGCCTATTGATATACATACATCTTCATGAAGCAATGTATATGAAGATAGCTAAAGTGTCACAATAAAATTGTGAATTTTTTAGCTCAGATCTAAAGAGAGAGGAAATATTACATTGTCATTTGACAATCAATTTAGTTATTAATGCCAGTACTGCAGTACTATGCTCTTCGATTAACATTTTAATTGGCTGTGCAAAATTATATAGATAGATGGTTGGATGGATAGATGTAGGCCTATAGATAAATGAATAGATATATTGATAATAGTTGATATGGCACTGATAAAAAAGTTGTTGAACTATGTCCAACATAAAAATGCGTAGATTGATAAATACATCAAATTAAAATCCTAAAATTATAAAATAATGTAGAGGATTTAATTATGCGATTGGACGACCGGGTTGGTGTTGGTGTAGTGTCGCTGCATCCTAGACAGCGGGCCCGGATTCAGTTTCCGGTCGGGGCAGGTTTTTCGGTGGGTTTTCTTTACCTGTAACACAAAGGTCAAGAAATGTTATGGCACAAACGGTCCTCGAACTTTATATAGCCATCATAATCACCATAATCACATTCCTCATTTTGGTATAAATCTGTCAGTAAAAGGTGTTTTCGCCTTAATGTTGTATTGTATTGTATTGAAGAAGGCCCTGGAATAAGCTAATCTCTCATTGGGTGAGGCCTTCCATTTCTTTTTGTGTTAAAAAAGTATGTGTGTGATCCAAAATTTAAAACCCCTCTACCAACAGGTCATGTCACCGTACGTAACGGGCGACGTGGGACATGTAAAAGTACCTAAAAGGCGAGAGTTTAAACTATGATGGTACGAAAGTATAAAAAGCAAAAGAAGAAGACTCAGAACAAGAGAAAGCAAAATAAGATAAAGTAGAAGAAAAAAGAGAAGAAGAAAAAGCAGAAGAAGAAAAATGAGAAGAAGAAAACGAATAAGAGGAAAACAAAAAAGAAAAAGAAGAAAGTTCCAAATACTAACTCACAATCAATATTCTTTCTAAATAAAAGGAATATGTCTCACCATCTACAAACCTGAGTTTTTTGTGGTGTTCCTCAAACATCAAAGCAGTTACCAGATTATAATTTCATTAACACGGATTTGTTTCTTAGTCGTGTCATAATGTCGCTAAAATTCAATATCTGTTTAATTTTTACAAGACATATGACAACAATAGCTGCACACAAGTTATTGAATCCTTTCATTTATTTTCCTACACCAAAACTTATCAATAGTTTGTGAATTATATACAAATGACCAATAATATTGAATTCTATCGAAATCTAATTTAAAAAAGTAAGAATTGATAAGCCAGACGAAAAACGTACCTTGGTTGAAAGAATGACGATCTTTCACGGTAAAAATACAACCGTCAAGAAATGCGGACATGGGTTCAACTGGGGTAAAATTTTCCAGAGGTCAAATTGTCCCCCATTCGCTTCTCCGGGAGGGGACTACTTCAGGGAACCTATGCCAAAGGTTCAATCACAGGGACATCTTCCTAGGAACATGGAATGTTAGGACTTTATACAGTGGAGGAAATTGGTATAAAGGCACTAACTTTTAGTAGTAAAACAACCTGAAATATTTATGCAAATACCGTGTGTGTGTCATAGATTACATATAATTATCTAGGACATAATTTCATACAGGTCTCCACAGTTTGTATTTATTATATACGTAAATATTACGTAAAAACTAAGAAAACGCTGCCCTAGGGGTGGAAATCGGTATGAAGGCAGGTCAACTTCTGGCTCTTACACGGACATAAATGTAAACAAAACACTGCAGTTACATGGAGAAGATGTGTCTGTGAGCATCGTTCAACAGTTACAAGTCAGTAGTACGTACAATGCCGCGTGGAAAGCTTCTATCAAATGAAGAGAAAGCAAGAGTTAGTGCCTTCAAGTAGATGGGCCTTTCCAATCGACAAATAGCTACGAAATTGGGACGTCCAAGATGTGTCATTGATAATTTTGTCAAACTGGGCTCACAATATATATAAAAAACGGGAAGAATGGACGGACAAGAAAATTGTCTGAGCGCACTAAGCATGTCATTTTACGTAAAGCAAAAGGTAAGAGTATGTTTTCTTCTCAAATACAGGCTGATTTGAAGTTCTCATTAACAGCCAGACGAGTAAGACAAATTCTGTTAGAAGACAAGAACCTAAAATTCAAAAAAAGTCTTAGTAAACTACCTCTGAACAATGCACATAAGAACGCTAGAATGACTTTTGCTGAAGAACACATATCCTGGACCTCAGAATGGAATAAAGTAATATTCAGTGACAAGAAGAAGTTTAATCTTGACGGGCCTGATGGCGTTCAGTATTACTGGTACGACCTCCGTACTGAAGAGCAAGTTAGAATGAGTAGAAACTTCGGTGGTGGAGGCTTAATGATTTGGGCAGCATTCTGCTTTAAAGAAGATCAAAACTGGCATGGATACGCACCAAGATGAATTCTAGGTCCTACACTGAGGAGCTTCTGGAGTGCGAATTGATACGAATATATGAAGAATTTGGCGAATATCTAATTTTTCAACAAGATAATACTTCAATTCACGTGTCTACCAAATCAGATGAGTGGTTCAGGAACATAGGAATACCTCTTTTGACGTGGCCAGCCAGAAGTCCTGATTTAAACCGGACTGAGAACTTATGGGGGATCCTGGAAAGGTGTGTGTATCGCAATGGACGGCAATTTGAGACAATGACTGAGCTCAAAAATGCTATTCGGGAAGAGTGGGCTTCAATCTCAGTGGAAGAAATAAACACCCTCATGAAGTCAATGCCAAAGAGAATCTTCCAAGTAATTAAGAACAATGGAGATTCAACTAAATTTTAAAACTTTGTTGTAAACATTGTACTGAGTCTTTTTGGTTTAATCTGTGAAATATACAAAGAACCTTTATACTAATTTCCAACCAAATGTGAGAGTGGTTTCAGTTTTCATGTACTTTTTTGGACGAAAATGGATAATTAATTTTGACATTATTTGTGTGTGTTTTATACTCAATCACTTCCCAAGTTAAGATAGAAAAATGCCAAAGAAAGAGTAAATAAACTTGTGTTCACACTTCTAACAAGTGCCTTTATACCAATTTCCTCCACTGTACAATAGCGGGGCACTACAGATATTAACTCGGGAATTAGATAAATCGCCTTTAATATAGTCACTTTACAGGAAGTTAGGTGGCCACGAGAAGGTTGTCAGGAATCAGGAAGCTTTGCATTATACTACGGGGTTGCAGAAAGACCTGCATTTGGAACAGGTATTTTAGTCAGGAGGAGGATCCTGTCCGCTATCCGAGATATTAAGTTTGTCAGTGATAGGATATCATGCATAATTCTAAAGGGTAAACGACATGATTTTATACTTGCAACTGTACATGCTCCCACAGAGGTTAAAGATGACAAGATCATGGATGAGTTGTATGTAGGATTAGAATGCTTATTTAATAGCCTTCCACGATATCATATGAAAATTGTCTTAGGAGATTTTAATGCAAAAGTGGGACGGGAAGACATATTCAAACCTACAATAGGCAAATTCAGTCTTCATGTAGATAGTAACGGCAATGGGGTTAGATTAGTTACCTTTGCCACATCGAAGAATCTCATTCTTAAGAGCACAACATTTTAACATAAGGTTATTCATAAATACACCTGGACGTCTCCAGATGGAGAAACTCGGAACCAGATAGATCATGTATTAGTGGATAAACGCTGGCAGAGTGGTATCATCTATGTTAGATCAGTTAGAGGTACAGACTGCAATTCGGATCATCATCTGATCAGGGTGAAAATCAGGCAACGGCTATCGCTTTTGAGAGCACCGACGCTAAAGATGATTCTGAAAAATTTGAATTAAAACACTTGAAAAATGATTAAATACGCCAAGAATACTAAATCAAAATTGCTAATAGATTTGAAGTACTGTAATCTTCAGATGACAATGTGGCAAACGAAGAAGAAACTGATATAAGTAAAGAATGGGAGGCTATAAGAGATACTATTAAATTGTCAGCATCCGAAAGCATTGGTTATTTAAAAAAGAGACAAAACAAGAAATGGTTTGATCAGGAATGTGCCAACATTGTAAAGAAAAGAAAGCTAACAAAAACGAAATTGTTACACGAGACAAATGAGGTAAATGTAGAGCAACTGGGTAGTATTAGACGGGAAACCACTAGATTACTAATGAGTAAATATGGAATATTTGAGAGAAAAGATTAATTATCTTGAAATGAATGCAAAAAATAAGAACATTAGAGAATTATATCAGGGAATTAGGATAGGGAAGAAAGGGTTTCAGGCTAGAACAAACATAATTCAGAACTAAAATGGGGATATGATTGCAGATTCCAGGAGTATATTAAATAGATGGGAAAGTTACTTTAATCAGCTAATAAATGTACATACAGAACAGGACTTTGAGGAGTATAATTTACAGATAGCAGAAGTGCTAGTCGTAGAGCCAAGTGCATTAAAGGTTGAAATGACGATAGAAAAAATTAAAGATGTATAAAGCATCAGGTTCAGATGAGATCCCAGCAAAACTGATAAAATGAGGAGGAGAAAAATTGATGGAGAAGATATACCGGTTGCTTCGTATGATTTGGGAAAAAGAAGCTCTTCCAAATGAATGAAAAGAATCGATTATCATACCAATTTATAAGAAAGGAGATAAAATTATTTGCAACAACTCTAGGGGCATCTCATTACTTTCAACTTCGTAGAAAATTCTACAAATATATTAGTAAGCAGACTTACTCCCTATATTGATGACATTCTAGGAGATCATCTATGTGGATTTAGAAGAAACAGGTCTACAACAGATCATATTTTAATGTAAGACAGATCTTAGAATAGAAATGGGAATATAATGGTACAGTACATCAACTATATGTATACTTCAAAAAAGCATACGATTCAATTAAGATGGAGAAGTTATATAGTATCCTGCTGGAGTTTGGAATTCCTAGAAAGTTGGTTAGACTTACACGAATGTGTCTAAATGGTATAAAGTGTAGGGAGCGAGTAGGCAAACAGTTTTCGAACACTTTGCAAACCCAGAATGAGTTGAAGCAAGGAGATACACTATCTCCTCTACTATTTAGTTTTGTACTAGAGCCTGCCATCAAATATTTAGAGGATGAGGAAGGCCTACAACTCGATGGTATTAATAAGCAGTTAGTTTATGCTGATGGTGTAGTACTGTTGGCCGATAGCAAGGTGATACTAAAGGAGAACACACACTCACTATTGTGTAACAGTAAGAAATTAGGACTAGAAGTATTATCGCCTCACTATGATAGTTGTCCGTTTATATAAAAACGGGTGCCGCGACAATGCTTTACAATGATTAGCATTCACATAGCGGCATCTCTGTAGTTAATGATATATAACAGTTACAGGAAACAAAGCGAGCCGCTGGATAACTATCATAGTGAGGCGATAATAAATATCAATAAATCTAAATATATGGTCACGCGTAGAAATACATTATATAATGGAAATGGACAGCTAATGAAAAATGAGGGAAATTTTGAGGAAGTGGCTGAATTCAAATACCTATGAACAATAATCACAAATAGGAATTAGATCACAAAGGAATTAAACATAGGTTCAATTCTGGTAATGCACGCTATTATGCATTGCAGATACTTTTGATGTCCCAAATCCTTTCGAAAACATTAAACTGAAAATATACCGTATAAAAGTATTATTCTACCAGTTATATTATATGGGTGTGAAACATGGACTCTTACTTTAAGGGAGAAAAGAGATTACTAGTATTTATGAATAAAGTTCTGAGGAAATTTTTTGGACCAAAAAGAGATGAACAGACAGGTGAATGGAGGAGACTACATAGCAATGAACTACATGGTTTTTATAGGAAGTCAGATATGATAAGAACAGTTAAGTCTCGTAGACTGCGATGGGCAGGACATGGTGCGCATATGGGGAATGAAAGACGTACTAAGCTTCTTGTAGGAAAGCCAGAGGGAAAACGCTCAGTTGGTAGGCCAAGGATGAGTTGGGAGAATAATATTAACTATGATTTGAGGGAAGTAGAATATATATATAAGGGTTGATTGGAAAACATTAGCTCAGAATAGGGATGTATGGAGAGCTTATGTCCGCGCGGCCATGAACCTACAGGTTCGATAGTGCCAGTGAGTAAGTAAGTAAGAATGATAGGGAGAGAGTATGGAAAAATTAGTTCTAAATGGAATCTTACAATACTTTTGTTGTAATGTGTCTCTATTAGTGCACACATATTGGAGGCGACAAATTTTATTTATTTATTTTCGTTTTTTTTATCTTGAAGGCAAATGATAGATTGAAATTTTAATACAGAGTATCACCATTATATAAAATTCATTATATAAGCTTAAGTGCCTATCATAGACCTGTTTCTCGATTTTCCAAGATCTCTATATCTTCTTGATTGATACACAGAAGGCAGTTTATGTAGTATTTCTTAGAGTGTTATTTTTTTGTGAACTTCCCAGTTTGAATGGTAATAATGTTGTTTATTTTCTCTTCTTTTTCATCTTCTTCTGCCTTCTGAACTCAGGCCGTTGATTCGTTTCCACATCAAGAGATTGAACCCTTCCATCTCGTTATGGGACGGCAAACAATTCTCTTCCTTTTGGGTTTCTAATTGAATAAAATCAATGAAATTCTATTTGCCGACAATTCTTCAGTGTGTTTTAAACAGTTATTATTTGAGGTATCTTTTATGTAAACGAATATAGTTAATAATAATAATAATAATAATAATAATAATAATAATAATAATAATAATAATAATAATAATAATAATAATAATAATAATAATAATAATAATAATAATAAATAAATAAATAATAATAATAATAATAATTTCTTATATCTTCATTATATTTTTTCCATAAAATTTCAGTTGTATCGCGTTTATAGTAGTATTTCTTAAAGTTATTCTCTTTTATCAAACATACCATAAAACCTGTTTAAATTTTTACTTCTTAGTACTATATGATTGTTGTTTTATTGCTAGGAAACGGTATTATAATATTACAATGCGAGATTGGTTTTTACAGAAGCGAGGAAATTATTAAAAACAGAGGGATAGCGAAGTTTTTAATTTCCGAGATTCTGTAAAACACTTCACAAACGTGCGTTGTATATTATTTTCTGCACGATGTTGTTTTCAAAATAATAAATAATAGTAAAATAATAACATATTTGTTGGAAATATTAGCGTTCATTATGAGCAACTGACTAACGTTAAGTCTGGCCAATGTGTATATGGAAAATGCCGAAAATAATTTAGTTGAGACTACAGTAGGCCATGACACCAGTCAGGATTAAAATGACCTCAAGTATGAATTTATTGTTTTATACTGCTGCAAATAAAGTTCAGTTCATTTAAAATGCAGTGATTCGTTTCGTATAATGTATATCAACATACCTTTTGGACGTATTTTAGTATATACACTGAACATAATACAGTATATATAAAGGACAGAGGTTTTACTTCCCGCACTAGGTAGATAATTTGTAATATTGCAGTACAGTTATTTAGATATTTATAGGTTGGCAATCCCGAAATCCCGAAATTTAGGAAATTAAAATTTGAATCATGGTCGCCAATACTGTAAGTATGACAGAACGTAGTATCATGCAAAAATGTAATTGATTTCATAATACCTCTGCGGGTATTAAAATTTCTAAAACGCCCGCGCGGATATTAATGTTACCACGTGTACAAAATTAATTACAGCAATCAAACATTTCCATTTAACGAAATTAATTCTAAACACAATTTATTTTGTACAGGGCTGAAATAGAAATTACAGTTGCAAAATTTTCCCATGAAGCTTATATTACGGGCATTAGCCACAGGTTAACCATTTGTAGTCTTCATATCACCACTTTCGCTTGTAGATACTCCTTGCACAGCCTTTGAAAAAATTGATGGCGCACTAGATGGTGGAAAGTTAGAGTTCTGAAGAGCGATTCACACCACTACGTTGTGACATGTTCTGGCTCGTGTTAGTATAAAGCGGACGGCGTAAGTCTCTCTTCATGCAGCAATCGTATCGTTAGCTTTAGTGGAGCAGTCGGTAAGATGCTCATTTTCCGACGACGCGGACCCACGTTCGATTCCGGTCAGGTAGATTTTTTATTTATTATTATTTAATAACGTCGTTAATTTTCATAATGCCTACATGTTATCAGGCTTCGTTATGTAAATACATTTGCGTGTGTGTGTATATATATATATATATATATATATATATATATATATATATATATGGTATGATAAGAAAAATAAATGCCTGGACGGGATTCGAACCCGGATCTCTGAGTCTGTACCTCAATATATAGTAGTAGTAGTAGGACTTTATTAGACAAAAAGTAAGATATTTACAATATTATTTACAAATATGGGTCGCACGGGCAGTAAGCCGTACGTGCTGTTGACAGTCCGTTACAATAAAGTAATAATTGGTACTAGTGTAAAGAAAAATAAACAAATACAGCAATAACATTACAATTAAATAAAGAAAACACAATAAAACTATTACCATTAAATAATAACACAATAGCATTATTCACTAAAAACATTAACATTACAATTACATAAAGAAAACACAATAATATTACAATTAAGTAATAACACAATAGCAATAACATTACAATTACATAAAGAAAACACAATAATAATATTACAATTAAATAATAACACAATAGCATTATACACTAAAAACATTATACACTAAAAAAACATTAACATTACAATTACATAAAGAAAACACATTAATATTACAATTAAATAATAACACAACAGCATTATACACTAATTAATTTATATATAATTGTTAATAATTAATGGTATTGCATTTTGATAACATATATTTATTCATGAATGAGTGTTGTCCTTATTTTTCGCGTTTTGTCCAGAAATTTACCGAGGTTTATCCAATTTTCTGGATTTACCAATAACTCGTAGCATGCCAATCTTTCCCGATTTGAATTTAGAAATCTTTCCGGTAATAACTGACGTCTCCAATATTCTAAATCATTACATTTTCCTAATATATGTATCTCATCTTCAAAGTTCCCGCACATTGGACATATTCGCATATCGTGATCGTCGCTAATTTTTAGAAATTTCCATGCCCCTAGCCTAAACCAAGCAAGCCCTGATCTCTCCTTAAATCCTAGGTTGAGTATATACGATTCTTTTCCCCAGACGTGTTTTAGGTCTCTTTGTAAACACAGTGAGCGTTTTCCTGTACATTCGGCGAAGGTATCTTGTTGGTTTACATCTAAGTACCTCCTCCTTATTTTTCTCCACACGTTCTTGCGATTTTCAGTCCCTTTTTCCCATATCCAGCCCATCCCAATCTTTTGGAGTTCTCTCCTAACCTCGTCTGCCCAAAATTTAACATCTATGTTTTTAATTTGGTGGTCGTAGCAAATTGCTCTAAGCATTGTTTGTTCACCTTGGATTACTCGCAACCAGTATTTGAGTACACGAATTTTACAGTTAATATCGTCCTGGAATGACCCGAATTCATATAAAATTCCACAGTTAGAAACGGCCTTACTAAGTCCTGTAATATACTTTAGAAAATGCGTATATACCTTATTTAGTATTTCCGTTCTTTGGAAACCCCAAATCTCACTACTATAGTGCATGACTGGCCTGACCATAGCTCCATACATTTTTTCTAATGTGCTGACTGGAATATCAGGCACTCGACCCAGAATACCGAGTACACTGTTAAGTTGTCCCCTCCCTTTAAATAATGCTATATCAATGTGTTTTTTCCACTTTCCGTTCATTTTCAACGTCGTACCAAGATATTCGAAATGTTTCACGTTTTGAAGAACTTGATCTCTGTATTTCCATTCCTCTGTTCTACCATAAACCGTCCCATTTTTAAATGTCATTGTTTTTGTCTTACTAGCATTTACAGTCAATCCCCAATTCCTACAGTATATTTCCAGTAGGTCAAGACCTCTTTGCAATCCCTTGATTGTCTTGGAACAGATAATTAAATCATCTGCATACAACAGGACTGGGATTCTAACATTTCCTATCTCCGGAGCCTCAATTTCTCCTTCTAGCATTACGTCTACAATATCATCAACGAATAGATTAAATAGCATTGGTGATAAAATGCAACCTTGTCTCACTCCCCGATTGGCTTCGCTGCTCTCTGTAATGTGCCCTTGGTCTACTTTTATACAAAATTTAACATATTTATAAATTGACATTAAAGCATGTATCATTTTACGAGACAATCCTTTCCGATTTAATTTTTCCCAAAGTGCGCTTCGGTCCACAGTATCAAATGCCATCTTAAAATCAATGAATGCACAAAATAATTTACCCCCCTTCATTTTCAGATTGTCATCAATTAATGTTCTCAGAACAAATAGGTTGTCCACCGTGGAGTACCCTTCTCTAAAACCTGCCTGATATTTTGAGAGCCTATTGTTCTCTTTAGCCCATTGTCTGATTCGTTCGTAAAGTACTTTACAATATATTTTTCCGAACACTGACAAGAGACAAATTCCCCTATAACTTTCTGGTATCTGTGCCCCACCTTTCCCTTTGTATAGCGGTTGGATGACACCTGTCGCCCAGGCTTCCGGATAATCTCCTCCATTAAAAAGTTTGTTGAACGCAGTTTTCAAAACGTCTAATAATTTATTGGATGATATCATATTTTTCAAGAATTCCCCTGGTATTCCATCAATTCCAGGTGCTTTACCATTCTTTAAACATTTAATGGAAGAAACCACTTCATTTTTCGAAATATCCTGATCCAGTAATTGAATATGAATTGGGTCAGGGATCTCAACTATATTTCCTTGATTATATCTTAACCTCTCATTTCCCAGCACCCTATCAAAGTAACTTCTCCATTCCCCGGGCGTTATTCTTGTCCGATTTATGGACTTTACTTTGAGTTCCCTTATCGCTTTCCATATGTCCGCAATGTTCCCACTTTCAGTCGCGACTCTCATTTCTTCGGATTTCTTATTTTGCCATGCTAGTTTTGTTTCTGCCAATAAGTCTTTATATTCCTTTCTCTCTTGCGCATAATTTTTTCTGCTTTCATCTGTGCTTTCTTTTCTAAACTTTAAAAGACTACTTTCGACAAATTTCTTCTTCTTTCTACATGCATTATTGTACCACCCTTTGTCCTTCTGGTTCATTGCGTATTTAACCTTGAATTTTTCCCCTGCTTTTTGAAAACATTCTGTCAAAGTTTTAATAATTTCCTCCCCGCTAAGATCATTTAATTGCAGATCCTGTATTAGCGTTTCCAAACTCCTGTTAAATTCTTCTCTCAGATCCTCGATCCACCTGAAACGGATAATTGGCCGCAATATTGTTGCCACCTCATCATTAACTGTCTCACTAATACCTTTCATATTTAAAATAAGTTTGTTTGGGAAGTGGTGTGATTCGATTCTGGAAACTATACAGAAATTACTTAGGACTGGAATCATGTCTTGTGTGCATATTGAATAATCGATTACGCTACTTCCATTTTTATTAATAAATGTCAGTTCTCCATTTTTATCTTCCCCATATTTACCATTCAGAATTTCAAGTTCAAATGCATCGCAAAAAGCTAACAATTGGTTTCCTTCTGAATTTAAAATCTTATCTTTGCTTCTCCTACCCTCACCTCGTGTTTCATTATCATCCGATTTTATAGTGATATTTTCCTCCCCAATCCTACAGTTAAAGTCCCCTAAAATTATTATTCCCGCTTCCGGAAACCTATCTTTTATTTCTGCCAACGAGTCAGACAATTCAACGAAAAAATTTGGATTGGCATACCTGGAATTTAGTGGTTGGCGATAAATAGACAACAGACACATTTCTGCTCTTTCTGTATGGTAATATATACAAATTGCCTCTTTTAAAGTAATATTTACCTTTTTAATATATGGGTCTAAGTTAGCTTTATATAAAATGGCAACACCGCCTGGATATCTACCTCTCTTTCCTCTCTTTTGATTACCCTTAAAATAACCTTTCATATTACATAGATTTACGCATTCATTAGCTTTTAACCATGTTTCTCCTAGGGCTAATATATCAAAAGTCTCAATAAACTCTACACATCTGTCCATTGAAAGTTTTTGCTTTAACCCTTCGATATTCCATGAACCGACTGTCAACAAACCCTATTGTGTTCCCTTGTCATTAGTCTTACCTGTATTTTTCGAACTTCCCCCTCTCAATAGTTCCTTTTCTGCGGGTAAATTCAGAAGTCTTAGTGATTTTCTTGTTGGAGTTCTTGTGTCCGCCGGTCGTTCACTTCTTAGAGGTGGGGTATGCTTTTTGCGTTCGGCCGTTTTTTGCTGTATGTTTATTGGATTCCTGGGAGTTAGTAAGGTAGTGCTCCCTCTCTCTTTCTCTCGTGTAGAATTTTCTCCCTCCTCTGCTGTAAGGAGACCACCTGCTGTTGAAGCGTCCCCTGTATGTTTTGGGGACTCGCTGTCAATGACCTCTTCAAATTCATTTTCAGAGTTGTCCATATTTTGTAGTTTTTCCCTGCTCCAGATTCGTCCATTTATAATCAATTTATTAAATTGCATGATTGCATGGCAGCCCTGCCTCCTCGCCTCGAGCATGTGTCGCTTAAGAAAGTCTCTTTCGCGGCGCACCTTCTCACTAAAGTCTTCGGCAATATTGATACCGGTCCCTTTAAGATATTTACTGTCTCTAAGGATCCAACATTTTATTTTGTAGTGTGATAATTTGCATACAATCGGTCTCTTTCCACTATTCCAACGACCTACTCTGTGCGCTCTTTCAATATCACTGTCCACCAAATCAATCCCGATTTGCGCCACTACTCTTTTAACTATATGTTCAGTTTCTTCCCAGCTTTCCTGTCTTCTTCATGCACACCATATATCACAATATTATTACGGCGACTCTGGTTTTCGAGATAGTCTAATTTAGATTCCAGCCATTTCAATCTGTCCTCCATCCGATGCATGTTCGTCTCAATATCACGAATTTTTTCACCCACGTTGCACTTTTCAAACCCCTCTTTCACTTCAGTTGACAATGTTTCAATCAGCTTTCTAACTTCTTCCATAATGCTTTGTCCCCTGCACACTTCAACCACTCTAACAAAAACACGTCCGCTCTTCTCGACGGCTAGCACAATATCTATATGGCTCAAAGAGTAGGGTGAGTGTAGGCAAACAGTTTTCAGACACTTTTGAAATTCAGAATGGGTTGAAGCAAGGAGATGCACTATCTCCTCTACTGTTTAATTTTGTACTAGAGCATGCCATTAACTCTTTAGAGAATGAGGAAGGCTTACAACTGAATGGTATTAAAAATCTGTTAGTTTATGCTGATGATGTAGTACTACTGGCCGATAGCGAGGATATACTAAAGGCCAACACGCACACACTATTGAGTAACACTAAGAAATTAGGACTGGAAGTAAATATCAGTAAAACTAAATATATGGTCACACGTAGAAATTCAGTATATAATGGAAATGGACAGCTAATGACAAATGAGGGAAATTTTGAGGAAGTGGCTGAATTCAAATACCTAGGAACAATAATCACAAATAAGAATGAGATGCACAAAGAAATTAAACATAGGCTCAATTCTGGAAATGTGTCCCATTATGCAATACAGAGACTTTTGATGTCCCAACTCTTTTCAAGAAACGTTAAGCTGAAAATATATAAAACTATTATTCTACCAGTTATATTATATGGGTGCGAAACATGGACTCTTACTTTAAGAGAGGAAAGGAGATTACAAGTATTTGAGAATAAAGTTCTTAGGAAAATTGTTGGACCAAAGAGAGATGAATGGAGAAGACTACATAACAATGAACTACATGGTCTTTATAGGAAGCCAGATAAGCTTCTTGTAGGAAAGCCAGAGGGAAAACGCCCAGTTGGTAGACCAAGAATGAGGTGGGAGAACAACATTAACTATGATTTGAGGGAAGTAGATTATACAGGGAATGATTGGAAAGCTTTAGCTCAGGATAGAGATGTATGGAGAGCTTATGTCCGCGCGGCCATGAACCTACGGGTTCGATAGTGCCAGTGAGTAAGTAAGTAAGTATAGAAAATTAATAACAATTGTAACATCTCATTACTTTGTTTACAAAACACATGGCATAATAAAATTATTTATTTCCATTACTAATGCAAAATGCGTCTGATTAATTTAAATTAAGTTAATATCTAATTTCATCATACAAGTAAGTCCTGAGGTACTGCATCGCTTTATACAGGCAATTTCTAGGAGAGATGGTTGTGGTCTAGTGGAGGGAACTACTGTTTCCCGCGCACGAGGTCGGGTGTTCGATCGTGCTGTCATGCTTTTTTTTTCTCTCTCTCTCTCTCTCTCTCTCTCTCTCTCTCTCTCTCTCTCTCTCTCTCGTCCTTATTTCAACTAATTTTCTTTTTTTTTTTGTTTCATTTCCTTTACTTTGTTTTATTTTCAGTATTTACCGCACTACTTATTTACACGAAATTGTTTTCCATTGCACGACACACAACGAAATAGAACTGATTTAGTTTTTCAAATAATTGTACACTTGTGAACCAAATAGCTGATCTCTGATCATGCGCCGTAGTTTCGTTCTGAGACTTGAAAATTATCTGTGCGCCATCAATTATTTTAAAGGCTGTATATAAACAGCTTATCTAGCCAATTCACAAATGTCTTCTGGAATATTTATACCTACATATATTTTTACATTTTGAATGTATTATTACATGGAATAAACAAACTCCCTAAAAAAAGTCCCTTAGAAGTTAATTGTTGCATATAAATAAACGGCGATATAGTAATTTGATTATGTATATTTCATGTTTTAACCCTTAAATTGGCAATGTATCCTATGGATAAATAATTTGTTTTTAGTATATTTAATATTTTTAATAAAATAAAGAGAACAGACTAGAAAAAAATCACTATAATATATGTATAATTACACAATATTAAAATATATATACAGTCAATATACACAATATATCTAATGCTAACAGTTATGATATATTTCGTTTTCACTGCAGTCCCCCACATTTAAATTACTGCCTCCAGAAATTAGCTAAATTAGTTAAATTAGCTTCATTTTAGGTTATCTCCCCTAAATATGGAAAAAACTCGCATATCAATGTTCTTGAAAGCCAACAAAGACATAGGAGACGCGAATTCATACAGACCCATCAGCTTGAGAATCAAGCTGGATGACGTTCCGGAACATAAATCACATATCAGCTTCTAAGAGTATTTATACCCATCGAACTTGCCAATTACAATAATGGTTTCACTTCAATTGTAGTCGCCATTGACGTCCAAAATTTTTTTTATGATGTGGCATGATGAAATTAAACTAACAAGACTCAATTTCCCGATGAATTTACTAAAATAGATATCAAACTTCTTAACAAATAGAAAAACTAGAATTAAAATTAATGATCATCTATCTTCGCAAATTGATATGGACGCCGGTGCACCACAAGGATCTGCGATAAGCCCCACGCTATATATTTTTTACGTTCATGGCATTTCCCAACCGACTGGCCCTAACACTGGTTTTGCCCAGTTCGCGGACGACACCTGTTTCTGGATGACGGCCCCGCGAATGGACATGGGCAGTAATGAAATAAACCAAACACTACATACCCGTACTTACATACAATAGAGTAGAGGGATCGCCAATCAGATTTCATGGAGGTTTATTTTCAAAGTAGTAAATTCAGTCGAGGTCCGGAACCACAGTTCATTAAACATAAGAAGCTTTTATTAAATGACTAATATTATAAGGAAATTATTTAGATTGTGTTATGGGTATTAATTGCACAAATTAAACAAAACACGTCGTAAATACTAAAAGGATACAGCAACAGTAGTACACAGTTATTAATTCTAATAATTATTGATATGTTTTTGATAAACTTAACATATGGTCAGGGCAATATTTAAATATCTCACTTACAAATTTCGTGTTTATTCACGATACCAGGTTTCAAACGGAATCCCGTCCAGCTTCAGTCAAATCTCCGAGCATAAGCACTACTGCCAACCGAGTCTACTATAATACTATCATAACATGGGATTTAGTAAACTGGTTTTATTCGATGTTTAACCGGTTTTAAAAGTTTGTATTAATTCGATATTTAACCGGTCCGGAAATAAGTCCCAGGGTGCGAATCCGGACCGCGGTCTGCTAATTGATGACTCCTGGACTAACAATAGTAAATCACAATAAACACGGACAAGACTCAAGTCATACTGATTAAACGCAAATTCGTAAAATAAGAATGCTCCTGTGATATCCTGTCAAAATTGATAACATACCTATAACTCACTAACTCACTGGCACTATGGAACCAATAGGTTCATGGTAGCGCGGACATAAGCTCTCCATATATCCCTATCCTGAGCCAATGATTTCCAATCATGCTCCTGTATAATCTACTTTCCTCAAATCATAGTTAATGATATTCTCCCACCTCATTCTTGGTCTACCAACTGAGCGTTTTCCCTTTGGTTTTCCTACAAGAAGCTTCCATGCACGTCTTTCATTTCCCATACGTGTCACATGCCCTGCCCATCGCAGTCTACGAGACTTAACTGTTTTCATTATATCTGGCTTCCTATAAAGATCACGTAATTCACTGTTATGCAGTCTTCTCCATTCACCTGTCTGTTCATCTCTCTTTAATCCAAACATTTTCCTAAGAACTTTATTCTGAAATACTCGTAATCTCCTTTCCTCCCTTAAAGTAAGAGTCCATGTTTCGCATCCATATAATATAACTGGTAGAATAATAGTTTTATATATTTTCAGTTTAACGCTTTCTGAAAGGAGTTGGACATAAAGAGTCTCTGTAATGCATAATAACATACATTTCCAGAATTGAGTCTATGTTTAATTTCCTTGTGCATCTCATTCCTGTTTGTGAAAATTGTTCCTAGATATTTGAATTCAGCCATTTCCTCAAAATTTCCCTCATTTTTCATTATCTGTCCATTTCCATTATTTAGAGAATTTCTACGTGTGACCTTATATTTAGTTTTATTGATATTTACTTCCAGTCCCAATTTCTTAGTGTTACTCAATAGTGTATGCGTGTTGGTCCGTAGTATCTCCTCGCTATCTGCCAATAATACTACACCATCAGCATAAACTAACAGCTTATTAATACCATTGAGTTGTAGGCCTTCTTCATCGTCAAAAGATTTGATGGCATGCCCTAGTACAACATTAAATAGTAGAGGAGATACCGTACATAAATCAAATTCAATATCTTGGAATAAAATTTACAGACAAAACACATTAATAACATTATAACTCGAACACGGCCAACGCCAAAACACTGCACTACTTCTCAAGGAAAAATAAAAAAAATATATAACAGAATTCACATGAATACACCTACTTAACATAGGAATAAGGTTATCGCTGACTTAAACAGTGCCCTTATTACTAAACTTAAACGTTGTTTGGACACAACCAACACCAACATTCTAAACAGAACTCGTAGAAACTCAATCAGATCATAATATATATGACTCAGGAAGACATTCCCAAACTGACTTCTCCATCATTTATCTAAAACAAATCTTATACTAACCGTATAATTTTATTATTTATTTTTGAGAATTTTCCTCGTCATTGAGGGTTTTTTTTTTCAACTAATCTTAGTAATTAACATGAACTAAAGAAAATAAATATAAATGATTATGGACTAATATGATGAAAGTTAAAAATTAAATTGTACCTGTTGGTAGGTGCCGTCGTCCTCAACTTTGTTAATATATTGTACATAAAATTAACTGGAGCGCTTTCGGAAGTTATCTTCCATCTTCTGCAGGTTGAGCTTCCGCTACTCATTGTTGTGAATGGTGATGTATACTCCAACTGTTTGTAGCAGCAACTGACTTGTTTTTGATGATCTCGTATAATGGGTTTGACTGGAGTGCGTTCTCATTAAGAAGTTAGGTGTTGTTTGTTTCCTTTATGATTTCAAGGTCTTCAAATGTATTTATCCTAGCTGGAATATTTTCTCGGTGGATTATCGTGAGAGTATATTCAATTGTATTCATTCGATGACCTGCGTTAATGAGATGTTTAGCATAGCTTGATTTATTACCCGCGGGTATGAAATCTTTTACGTGTTCTTTATATATTGTATTGAAATTTCTGCTTGTTCTGCCAATATAAAATGTATTACAATATTTACATGTTACTTTCTATACTCCATTTTTGTTGAATTTGTTGACCCATTATACGAGATCGTAAAAAAAACAAGTCAGTTGTTGCTACAAACATTTGGAGTATACATCACCCTACACAACAACGAGTAGCGGAAGCCCAACCTGCAGAAGTTGGAAGATAACTTCCGAAAGCGCTCCAGTTAATTTTATATACAATGTATTAACAAAGTTGAGGACGACGGCACCTACCAACAGGTACAATTTAATTTTTAACTTCATCATATGACTTCACCTCAACGGAATGTGATATGAATTTTACTAGTATTGATATGGACTAATGCAACAAACATTCACAATTTTCCCTTAATTAAAGTTCTCCATCGTTCTCTGTCCTCTGTGTCTTCATCTGTTCCACCAAATTTCCACATTGCATTTTGAATATTATTCTTCCGGGTTGTTCTTGGTCTTCCTTTTCTTTTCCTTCAATTTTCCATGCATAGACGGCCTTTGGTACTCTTCCATCCTGCATTCTTCTTACGTGTCCATGCTATTTTAGCCTTCTGTGTCCAATCCCATCCATTATATTTCTTTCTGCATTCGTCCATTTTCTAATATCTGTATTTATAATTTTTCCCGGTCTAGATTTTCTGGCAGCTCTTCTCCAAAAATCCATTTCAACTGAAGTTATTTTGTTGACATGTTGTTCTGTCATTGTCCAGACTTCCGATCCATATAACATTACATTTTCTAGGATGGATTTATAAATTAGTTGTTTTGTTCTGTTAATTATGTTTTCACTCCATAGTATAGAGTTTAACATTCCTATGTTTTTTTCTTCCATTACTAATACTTTTTCTATTTCTTTGTTTGATGTTCCATCTTTCTCTATAATTGATCCCAAATAACCGAAACTATCGCTTTTCTTTGCCCGATCAATATATAATTCATCTGGGTCATTTGTTAAATACTCTGACCATTTAATTTCCCTCAGCAAAAAAAAAAAAAATACAAAATAGTCTTGACTCGACCTACAATGAGCAATCTTTTACTTAACGCACCTCCAAACGCGATTGCAGCTCACTTAGAAATCTCTAATCACTAATAAATTTCCCTAGACATAGACATAATAAACTCCAACAAATTCTCCAAATTAATCATCCTACACTGACGCAAACATGACTCATAAAACGTGGCCACCCGTACACAATATTAGAATTCCAACAAACCCATTTAGAGAAACAATCTGCATATTGAAGGTATAAATAATGCAAGCACAGTCACAATACTGTTCAAATTTCAATAGTCTGAGACAACGGTTCCCAAACTTTTTTCGATTCGCAAACACATTTCACAACGGTCTGAATTGGGTGAACCACTGACTTTTAAATATACATGCGTTAGACATACATAACATTTAATCCCAAGCAAAAGGTTTAATAACCTTAAGTTAACTTAATCGTTTACGGTTAAAACCCAACGGTTAAGGGTCGGTTTCACCAACAGAAGTAACTGTATTACGCCAGTTTAAGCTATGCATTATGCATGGGGAAAACTGGCGTAATGCAGTTGGTGAAACCGGCCCTAAAACTCTAGTTACGGCTTAAAAGTTACACAACGTGTACAGTAGGCTTAGTTGAAGCGAAATCAAATGATTTCCTAACGTTGTTACATTACTGTAAATTAGGCATTCCAAGTAAACATTAATTTATTGTGGAAATAATATAACTTCCCGATATTACACACATGCAACAAAGGGCTATTATAGGGTTAATTTAATATTAAAATAAAAATAACAATAATAATTATATAATTATTATTGCAATATAACCTCGTAACCCGCTATTACGAAAACGTTTTGGTGAACCTCTTGAAATATTTTGCGAACACCCTGGAGGTTCGCGAACCACAGATTGGGATACGATGGTATAAGATATGCACTGAGACAAAACAAAATCACTTAATTTCTAGAGCCGTGAAGGACGCGTCCTGTCTCATCAACTGCCTTCCTGTGGAATCAAACTGTTATATTGAATTGTTTACAACAACAAAAAAACTCGGATTTCAACACTCAAAGTCCAGATCTTGAATCCTGATTTGCTGGATACGAGCGGCAGCTGGACTTTCACTCTCATTTAAACTCTGAAAATAATATCAATGGGCTGAAGAGGGCATTAAAGTCCCTAAAGCAGCCGGAAGAGACAAGCCTCGGCCCAACTCGTTGATTCCACCTGGTAATGGGTGCAAACTCGACAGGCTAGGGGACAATGGGTTTTGATACATAAAAGGAGGCACTGCTCTACCAACAGTAAGTCTAGTCTAGTTGTTTGTTAATTTAAGAGTAACCATTGCTTCCCTTTTCTTTGTAAAACACCAAGACATCAATTATTGTATGGACGGCGAGTATTATTATTATCATTATCATCATCATCACAACAACAACAAGGATTAAGCTCAATGACCTGTTCCAATCTCATTATAGGTCGAACTGATCCTTCCATCTCTTCAATGGTCTTCCCAACATTCTTGTCCCTTTTGGTTTATAATTATACATTCTTCTTGGTATGCGCTGTTCATTCATTCGTAATACGTGATGAAGGCAAGCATTTTGATAATATTTTATTCTTTCACAGAGATTAAATATAGAGCAATACCATATGTGACTGACTGACATTTAAAATACACTTTTGCAGCAAAATGGTTGCATTACAATTGATTGAAATTAGGGGTGTTATCTACGTGATATGATAGAGGAATAGTGTGTGGTTAAGACTGTACTTAAATATATAACTTTTGAAGAAAAACAGTGCTATTTATTATCTATCAAAGTATGTGTGACTGACTGACATAAATGTCAACTCATCTTGCAGCTTAACATGTTCATCTGCATAATTATTATCTGAAGTGTAATTCCTAATTCAGTTTTCCAAAATACCGTTTGGAGGACACATTTCAAGTTATATTCTCAATAAAAAACGAAACAAAAGTCACAATTAAGACCAGAGTTATAACCTAATATGTGATGTGTGACTGACTGACTGACTGACTACATTCTGTGACTGACTGATATATCTGAATTTTATTGAGACTTTAATATTGTGGAGCTGAAAATATTATACAAATATTACAAAATAATATGAAATTATAATAGATAAGTCCACCGCTGTGGTCTCGAGGTAGCGTGCTGCCGGGTTCGATCCGGTCGGGACAGTTTTTCTGGGTGAGGTTTTTATCGGGATTTTTCCTCACCTGTAAGACAAATGTCAGGAAAACTTTAAGGCCCAAACGGTCCCCGAAACCATATGGCCATCATCATCCTTCATCGGTGTGGAAAGCAACGGGAAGCTACCACATCTACAGTTCCTTAGTAAAGCTGCAAGCATGGCATTGAAAATGCTATGATTTCAGTGAAAGACCTGCCCTCGGGCAGAATCACTATGGATGGATAATAGATAAAAAGCGACAATATGGAGATGAATAAAGAATTTCACTCCGTTTATCATGTATAGGAAATGTACAATTTTCTTTGCTGTAAAAAGATTAAATAAATAGTGTAATTTATTTAACTTGGTTACAATATATCATTTTAAATTTCACAAAATAAAGAAAATATTAACTTCTTAACAACAAATAATTTATCTATACTTAAGTGTGCCTAATATGAGTATAATTTTATTACATCCATATTAACTGATAAAAATTTATCTGATGCTGTTAATAGATTGAACCATTGAAATAAATAAAAATGCCGTTATGGAATTTGCAGTGTTCATTCCAGAACACTCAAATTAACTTTCACGCGTCTCAACTTTAAAGACAAAAAAAAGTACCGAAAAAGTACACTATACAATTTATTAAAATGTATATTTGAATGTCGATAATTCTATTATAATTTCTTCAAAACAACTGATTACAAATTATATTGCTGACAAGAGTTCTATTTTTAAACTAAACAATTGAAATAAATCTCTAAACAATGCGCGAAATCTTACTTTATGACTGATCGTTCCCAGCTGGCGCAACTTAGTACAGCGTTGCCATACGTATTTTCACTCTGTTAGTTTCCAATAATAATTTTCTTTTACACTACCGGTTATACATACTTAATCACATATACGCCACGCCAATTGGATTTTTTATACAAGTAACTTCATATGAATTAAAACTGTTGTTGCAACCTACAAGCATGACTCTGTTTCACAAAGTGAATGCTAGTACAATAATGTGGCAACATCGCACTGTGGATCCCCGATAATACGACACACATGACATGTCAAATGTCAAACTAATGCGAGAACCTTTGAAGTTTAAGGACTTCCATACACACATTTAACACGTAACATCTGCACACTTGTTTTTGATTCCAGTACACAATACTCTAGTGACATATTGAAGAATCGCACGAGGAATTATTTAAATTCCACTAATAAAAATATAATTTCCTTTCACACACGAAACTTGTGCAATTTTCGCACTGATTGTTGATTTGAAATTTGTGCATATTCTATAACATACGGCTTCAACACTTTCACATGTTGAACTCCATGAGTTGTCGGAATAGCAGCAAGATGTTGAAATCGCTTTTCTATAAATCTGTGTAGCAAGCAACTGAGTGCACCATGCGTAGTAGCAATATAAACAAAAAAAGTCAGTCACGGGATTCTAGCGGGAAACGTAATTACTTTACAAGACAATGCCGCTAATACTTTTTTGTTACTTATGCACCGATAACGTAGAATCCCAGAGTAAATTTGAATCCATCAATTATCGTATTGCATACAATAATTTTTGTATGTTTTATGGGACTGACTGTAGCTTACCCTTAATAATTATAGGGCGCATTTTAATTATCTATAATATAATAACAAAAGAGTCAGTGAAATAAAACAAATTTACACAGTGAAATCGCAAAACAAAATTTCGTTTAATTTTGCATGTGTTTTCAGGTTTCGGAATATGTCATGTTCTACTATTAATTTTAGAATCAAAATAATCCGTATTTCAAACATTAACTTCTAGAATCAGAAAATTTCATCTGTAAAAATATATATCTCATCGAAAAAATTACTCCTGCGCCAATTTCAAAATTTTCAGATCGGTAAGACATTTTCATGGAATTATTCTACATTTAAATCCTTCCGCTGACTGCCTTCTAGCTCAAATTGTTACATAAGAAGGGCCAGTAATTATTTTATGAAACAGCTGAGCCGAACAGTCTACCAGATTTCCTAAACCATGTTTATGTTAATACTTAGCTGAGTTCAGCAAGCAACTGACTCCGTCATGCGTATTAGCATTTTAAATGAGGGGACAAAAAGTCAGTCAGTCACGGGACTCCAGCGGGAAAAATAATGACTTTACAAGAAAATGTCATCAATACGTTTTTGATAGTTGTGTACCGATAACGTAAATCCAAGATGGAATTTTAATCCATCAATTATTATGTTGTGTACAGTAATTTTATCCGTTTTTTTTGTGACTGACTGACCATAACGTACAATTTACAACTACAGGACACATTTAAGGTAGATAGAATATTAGAATGCAATTAATCTTGTTTCATTTACGACCAAGGAGGACCAAAGCATGGTTTAAAAAAAGATTTTGTGAAATGAAACGAATCCATACGACCAAAATATTAAACATTTTTCGTATTTTTTCAGGTTTGGAATATGTCAAGTTCTACCGCTATTATTAGATTAAAATAATGCACATTTGAAACATTTTCTTATAGAATTATAAAATTTTATATTTACATACCGGTAGGGGATACATTACATCAACAAAATTATTCCTGCGTCAGTTTCAAAATTTTCACCTCGGTATGATATTTTTATGGAATCGCTCTATATTAAGTTCTGTTCTTATATTTTCGTTTTTCTTTTTATCGGTCCTTTGGTATTATTCCCTATTTATTTATTTAGCCTGGTGGAGTTAAGATCATATGGCCTTCTCTTCCACTCACCAGGATAAACATATTGTACATTAGCCTCGTGCGAGTTACCAAGCCCTGAGCCTGGTAACCTATCGCCCATAGGGCATAACAACCATAATACTCTTGATACGTAAATAAGTATATTTTTTTTTGTAATTTATAGAAATGGTTTATTTCCTAGAGAGGAGAATTCTGAAATTCGCTCCGAAACTCAACATAACAATGTAAAAATGTAATTGTTCTATTGTTATACTGTTATTAAAATTGCAAAATTGTGCCCTCTGGTACAATTTTGATTGAGTTGTTATATTAGTATGTTTGAAGCTTCCTGTGGTACTTTATTGACGGAAATTAACGTGTAGCCTGTAAGGAACAACTGCCAGGATGTAATACAATACATGAACGTGTGTGCACACTTGCGTACAGCTGGTATATTTGATTAGCTATACTATAGCTAACAACATTGTTTATACGGTTGATGTTGATTATTTAATTAAAGCAACATTACACACTGTATTTGTAAATTGTTAGCAACAGTCAGATCGTTTTCAGTACATTTTGTCCCTAGATAGTAAAAACCAGTCACACATTAAAATTAGAGCTTTTTTAAGTAGTATATAAATACACGTCGTAACTCTGTTTATGAGCGAAATTAATGTAGTCCTATATCAGACATTTATGGGCGAGATAAATATACTACCATTCATCTAAGATTGGTCCCTAGAAACTAATGATATTTCAATATGTCAGGTAATAACAATTGCTTTGATGATAACTACATATATCAACCAATAATAATTATATTAACCTAGATTGGTCTCTAGAAAATATTGATATGATCAACAAAAGTATTATTATCTCCATCTATCCAAGTAATTCTGCCCGAGGGCAGGTTTTTCACTGCAATCATAGCATATTCATGCTGTGCTTTGCAGCTTTACTAGGGAATTATAGGTGTGGTAGCTTTCCGTTGCTTTCCACACCGGTGAAGGTTGATGATGATGGTCGAATGATTTTCAGGGACCGTTGGGCCATAAGCTTCCTAACATTTGTCTTATAGGTGAGGAAAAACCCCGAAAAAAACAGGAGCCTGTCCAGGGAATATAATCTGGTCCCGCTGCGTGACAAGGCAGGCCGCTACCTCGAGACCACAGCGGTGAACCTATTGTTATCTAATAGTTTGAAATAACTACATGTATCAACCAATAACGCATCTGATTTTTTTAAATTTCGGGTATTAGGCCTACTATTTTAGAAAAATGTTTCGACCAAAGAGAGACGAACAGGCAGATTAATAGAGAAAACTACATAACAGTGAGCTACATGATCTTTACGGAAACCAGATGCAATAAGAACAGTTAAATCTTGTAGGCTGGGATGTACAGGACATGTGGCACGAATGGTAAATAAAAATGTAGGAAAACCAGAGGGAAAGCTCCCAGTAGGTAGGGAAAGAATTAATTGAGGAATAACAATATATATGATATGAGGGATGTAAATTATACAGAGGGGGTCCACGGCTGTGTTCTCGGGTTAGCGTCACTGCCTCGTACGCGGCGGGCCCACGTTCTATTCTCGATCTGGACAAGTTCCATGGGTGATGTTTTTTTATGTCTCAGGATTTTCTCTCGACTTAACACAAATGTCAGGAAACGTTAAGGCCCAAACGGTCCGCGAAAGTCATCTTGCCATCGTATTCGCCATGTTTAGTATGAATGCGTGTGAATGGTGTACCATAAGATTCCATAGCCTCATCAAAAATAGTATAGGGTTAATTAAAATTTACGTTTCACCTAAAAACTTTAATCTTAACTCCTTAACTTAACAACTAACTATTAACTAAAAATATTCACTTACATTCCATCTTATTGTTCAATTGTCTCGGAGGAGCCCTGACATTTAGTTGATCACTCTATCGGGGAGTTCCCCCATGTCCTAGTGCGGTCAAAGAAAGTATGTTTATGTGATCCGTAATTTAAATTTCATCTCCCGACAGGTCGTGATACTGTATGTCCCAGGTTTGTGGGCTGTAAAAAGTACCTAACCTATAAGATGAGAAATTAAACTGACTAATGGAATGAAATAGAAATGTATATATATATATATATATATATATATATATGAACGTTTTTTTGGGGTTTCCGCGTCTTGAGGTTTGGCCAGTGGCCTCTGGCCACTGATTCCGACGTTTCGGCATGATCCCACATGCCATTATCAAGGAATGATAAGTTCGAGTCACAGGTTTAGGTCTTATATCTTATATAATAAAATATATAGAGTTTTCGCTGTGATCCGTTTCCGAAGACGTACACCCATCCAAGGTTTAGTTCTTATGTTGTTAAATACCTTCAGTTTTCAGTGTGGTCCGTTTTCGAAGTCGTACACCTATCCAAGGTTTAGTTCTTATGTAGTTAAACATTTCAGTTTTCAGTGTGATCCGTTTCGGAAGCCGTACACCCACCAAAGCGTCGACCACACTCCATGTTGCCCAACCGTGGTTTTCTTTATATCTTCTTTGCTGTTTTTGGGGATGACATGGTGTGCAGCGAGAGCAATTTTCCATGTAGATGGTAATCTTTGGACATCATCTCGAGCGTTAATGGAATGTGGCCTTTTCTCAATCTCTGTTGCTTCTCTGTAGATTCTTGATTTTTCATTATCTATTTTAGTCAACGTTCTAGATCCTGTTAGGTCGATCTTGTGACTCCTCTGTTTCATATGTTGCACCAGAGTTGATGTAGGTTCTTGACGATTTATTGCAGCCTTATGTGCTTGTATTCGGAAGGAAATTCGTCTGTTGGTACATCCTACATATGTTTGTTCGCATGAGGTGCAAGGGATCTCGTAGATGCCTTGAAATTCTAGGAGTATTTTATCTTTAGCACACCTGAGTAAGTTGGAGATGGTGTTTTCCGAATGAAATATAGTTTTAATCTGATGTTTTTGTAGTACTCGGCTTATTTTATCCGTAGTTCCTTGCACATACGGTAAGAAGGCAGTGCCTAAGGTCTGCTCTTTCTTCTCCGATGTGCTTGGTGTGTTTCTTGCTCGTTTAAACACTCTTTTCACTGCATGTTCGGGATAGCCATTTGCTACAAGTGCCCGTTTCAGTTGTTTTTTTCTCTTCATGAAGATGATCTTGATCTGTAAGTCGCAGTGATCGGATGAGGAGAGTGTTGATTACTGAAGTTATTTGTGCCGGGTGATTGTTTGATGCGGCGTTCAGATATCTATCAAGTATGAGTAGATTTCCGGTATATTGTGTGTGCAAGTCTTCCTTCAGGTCATCTTATCACAAGTACATCTAGAAATGGTAGTCGCTGTTCTTGTTCAACTTCCATAGTGAATTTAATCTGATTATGTTGGCTGTTTAAGTGTGTCAGGAATTCGTTGAAAGCAGATCTACCGCGAGGCCAGATTACAAAAGTGTCATCAACACACACACACACACGCACACACACATATATATATATATATATACATACGAGTATATATATACGGGGGATGATTGGAAAGGATTTGCTCAGGATAGGGATTGTGGAGAAGTTATATCCGCGCGGCAAGTTCGGTGATGTCATATGTCAGTATTATTAATATATTTTGCTGTATTGTTATAACTTCACTGAGGGTTATTAGGATTTTATTCTATATTATAGTAGTTTTTTTTTCAAACTGAAGCAATTTATTTCCAAATTAAGTATTTTTGCCTCAGAAAGACAAATATGTGATACTGATAGTATTTTTACACGCTTTATATTAGCTTGACCGTATCTATCTATGTAACGGAATCTTTCAACGCAATTTTCACCCACTTAAAATCATTGGATCGACTTAAAAACTTTGCATACTTGTAGAGGACCCGTGACAATACAATAATTTCATATTTTGTTTATAAAATCCTGCCAGAATCATCAGAAAATTAAAAAAAAAGTGTCTTTGTATATATGTAACGTAATATTTGAACACGATTTTCACCCACTTAGGAACATTGGATCTACTTGAAACTTTGTATACTTGTAAAGGACCCGTGGTAATACAATAATTTTATATTTATTTTCTAAAATCCTGGCCCGAATCATCAGAAAATCAAATAAAGTGTCTGTATATATGTAACGGAATCTTTGAACACGATTTTCCCACTTAGAAACATTGGATCGACTTGAAACTCTGTATACTTGTAAAAGATCCCTGACAATACAATAATTTCATATTTATTTTCTAAAATCCTGGCCAGAATCATCAGAAAATCAAAAAAATGAAAACTGGTATAATAGGTTGCGGACTTGTCGACTTTTTAGTCATTTGTTGTAAGAGCTCAGTTAGTAGAGCGGTGAACTGTAGTGGTATGTAATTTCAGTAATCCATAGGTCGCTGGTTCAAATCCGGCTGGGAGGATTTTTTTAGAAGAATATTACTTCATCATCAATGGCAGGCATGGATTAGGCCATTGGCCTGTTCCGGTTCAGGAAAGAAATTGATCCCTCCATCTCTTCTTAGGTCTTCCTGGGTCTCTTCGCCCTGTGGGTTTGTAGTTCAATAGCTGCAGAGGTAGTCTATTGTTTGGCATTCTAAGAAGGTGTTCATGCCAATTATTTTGATATTTTTGAATGATTTCAGTTATTGCTGGTGTGTTGAGAGCTTTGCGGATTTCTTCATTACGTATGTGATCATAAAGCGTATAACCCGCTAAAGGTCTTAATGACTTCATTTCTGCAGCTACTATCCTTTTTAATTTACCTGTAGTAAGAGTCCAGGTTTCAGAACCATAAAGTAGAGTTGGAAGAGCCATTGTTTTATAAAATTTTAGAATTGTATCTGGACATACTTTTCGGAAAAGACAGTCCGGTCATTTCTTTCCTTTGGATTCTGAGTATGTATAGATCTCCTCAGAATGGGTTACCGACCCATCGCTGAGAAAGTTCAGTGGTGGGGTTGCCATCTTGAGGCCTCTGAACTTGCCTGCTTTTCTGTTTGGGAGTGCTCCCATAGCCAGTGGGTCCGGTTTGTGAAAGCCGGATACTCGCTCTCACCCTCTCCCATCTGCTGTAATTATGAGTTACATTGTCCAGAGGTCACGACGAGGACGTGGGAGTAGGATTTGCTGGTAGACCTGCCTGGTGTTATGATAGTTGGCTTTAAACAACATTTTATAGAGCATGTCAATCTGGCATTAACAGCTCCACTGTGGCCATTGCCAGCCTTTATATTAAGAATATAAAATATATGTATATAAAATTGAACCTTTCTTCAAAATTGATGTATAAATCCATCAGTAATACTTTAATCAAATAAGTAATAAAATATGTATATGGTATTATAAAATCTTCTATAAAATGTACACATTTCATATGGTTGCTAAGGTAAACAATTTTCATAATTATATAGTTTTAGTTATTTGAAGTCATAATTCACTATGAAAATATATTGTTTTAGCTCATAATACAATAGTATCGAATTTAAAGGTATTTATCTTATCCTATAAATTATTAAAACTAAAAAATAAATAATAGTTTTAAAAAACTAAAACAACATGCTTTATTAGAAAAAGGAACTAAAAATGAAAAATAGTTTTAATTTCCAACACGCGAGGGATAAAATTAAAGTGGTCAACAAAATAATCATCTCCAACACATATAGAATAAAAGTAGAGTTATCAACAAAAAGAAAATCATTTTACCATCAAGAACGTGGGGTGCTTTTCATGATCTTTACATTTTCTTCTTAGAGACTTTACTTTTACCAATATCTGTTTATTCTCAAATATATTAATTGACACAGAGCATCCCACTCTTTTGATGGTAAAATGATTTTCTTTTTGTTGATAAATCTACTTTTATTCAAGATGTGTTGGAGATGATTTTTTTTCTTGACCACTTTAATTTCATCCCAAGCGTGTTGGAAATTAAAATTACTTTTCATGTTTTAATTTGGTTTTCTAATAAAGCGTGTTGTTTTAGTTTTTTAAAACTATTATTTATTTCTCCTGAATTCAGATATGATAGCTATCGGTTTTTTTCCATCTCTCAAGGTATCCGAGAGGCAGGTTTTTATAAGTTAAAACACTTCAATATTTGCTACATTCGTAACTACACAATATTCGAACATTCGCACTCACCTAGAAAGTACGAAATTGCGATTTTCTGCTATATTTCGCCTGTGGAACATCCCTCTTGATGGTTCGACAATAATCAGCTAGCATATTACAATTCTATTTGCCTTGATATCTCTTTTCCATAGCTGAAATCTCCTGGTGAAAGTGTTCCCAGTGTTAATCGCTCAATGGACAAATGGACGAAAATACTTTTATTAAAAAAATATTATTTAAATTCATTAATTGAAATTGAAATAAAAAATGTGGGTGATGGAGAAATTCCGAATACATATTTGAAACATTAAAATAACTGCGTTAAGTACAACTATTGGTACTCATGAGACAAACATCATGATGACCAGTGATATTAACCGAGACGAAGTGGAGGCCTTTACCATGAAACATAAATAATTATTATTATTAATATACGAAATATATTATGATTATATAGATTATATTCCTAAACGAAATATGGCAGACGCTATTATTGATTTTCTTATCCTTTAGATTACTTCTTGAAACAAAAAAAACAAAAGTGGAACGTAAGTGAACTCATTAGCAGCTAAAATTTCTTTGAACTGGAGAACTGATAAATTTTAAGTATCTCTTATAAGAACACTGTGCACTCTCGTGAAATTAAGGAATTAAAGGAAACTTTTTAAAGCTAACAAAAATAAAATAGGTTGAAAATTCATAAAGCTTTTGTTGGTAATTTGAATGTCTTGGACATCTGAGACATACAAAGTTGTCACGGCAATCTTCTCTTTGTAACGTTAACGGCAGTATATATACGTAGGATGTAAAAGAAAGTAATTTTTTAATTGCACATTTTATATTCTGAACTTTCTAGACACACGATCCCATCAGCACATTCTCCTTTACATCCATCCTCATCACACTGTGTATTATTCATTAATTATTTTTTACAGTTTCATTTGCCAGAATATGGAATACACTTCCACCCTATGTCAGAGATTGTCAAACTGTAACACCGTTCAAAAACAAACTAAAGAATGTTTTAATAACAAAATTAACTAATATTTTCAATTGTTTGTTTTAAATATTGTATACCGAAAAAAATAGAGATTTCTTGTTATTGTCCACCGCAGTGGTCTCGAGGTAGCGTGCTGCCATGTCACGCAGCGAGCCCGGGTTCGATTCCTGGTCGGGGCAAGCTTCCTGGGTGAGGTGTTCAGGGTTTTTCCTCGCCTTCAAGACAAATGTCAGGAAGCTTAAGTCCCAACGGTCCCCGAAAATCAGCCGGCCCTAATCATCATCATCATCATCACCATCCTTCACCGGTGCGGATAGCAACGGGAAGTTACCACACCTATAATTCCCTAGTAAAGCTGCAAAGCATAGCATGAAAATGCTATGATTGCAGTGAAACACCTGCCCTCGGGCAGAATTACTATGAATAGATGGATGGATCTTGTTATTCTTCTTTGTCTTAATGTACATTATGTAGGGACAGTCTGGAAAATAATTTATATTGTTTGTTTGCATTTTATTATTAGTTTTAGTCTAATCTTAATTATCTTAATTATCATTAACATTATTCTATTATAGAGTGTTTCCATGAAAATGTCATACCGAGGTGAAATTTTTGAAACTGACGCAGGAATAATTGTGTTGATGTAATATATATCTGTAAATATCAAATTTTATATTTCTATAAGAAAATGTTTAAAATGTGCATTATTTTAATCTAATAATAGCGGTAAAACTTGTCATATTCCAATCCTGAAAAAAGACGCAAAATGTTACCAATTTCTTGTTTAATGATTTGGTCGAATGAATTCGTTTTATTTCACAAAATATTTTTTAAACCATGCTTTGGTCCTCCTTGGTCGTAAATGAAACAATATTAATTGCATTCTAATATTCTATATACCTTAAATGTGTCCTATAGTTGTTAACTGTAAGTTATGGTCAGTCAGTCACAGAAAACGGATAAAAATTACTGTACACAACATAATAATTGATGGATTAAAATTTCCTCTTGGATTCTACGTTATCGGTACACAACTAACAAAAATGTATTGATGACATTTTCTTGTAAAGTCATTATTTTTCCCGCTGGAGTCCCGTGACTGACTGACTTTTTGTCCCCTCATTTATATTGCTAATACGCATGACGCAGTCAGTTGCTTGCTGGACTCCGCTGTGTATTAACATAAACATGGTTTAGGAAATCTGATAGACTGTTCGGCTCAGCTGTTTCATAAAATAATTACTGGCCCTTCTTATGTGACAATTTGAGCTAAAAGGCAGTCAGCGGAAGGATTTAAATGTAGAGTAATTCCATGAAAATGTCATACCGATGTGAAAATTTTGAAATTGGCGCAGGAGTAATTTTTTCGATGAGATATACTTTTTTACAGATGAAATTTTCTGATTCTAGAAGTTAATGTTTAAAATACGGATTATTTTGATTCTAAAATTAATAGTAGAACATCACATATTCCGAAACCTGAAAACACATGCAAAATTAAACGAAATTTTGTTTTACGATTTCACTGTATAAGTTTGTTTTGTTTCACTGACTCTTTTGTTATACCATATTTCGGTCCTTTCTGATCGTAAATGTAATACTAATAATTGTATTATAATATTCTAGATAATTAAAATGCGCCCTATAATTATTAAGGGTAAGCTACAGTCAGTCACATAAAACATACAAAAATTATTGTATACAATACGATAATTGATGGATTCAAATTTCCTCTGGGATTCTACGTTATCGGTGCATAACTAACAAAAAAGTATTAACGACATTGTCTTGTAAAGTAATTACGTTTCCCGCTAGAATCCCGTGACTGACTTTTTTTATATTACTACTACGCACGGCGCACTCAGTTGCTTGCTACACAGATTTTTAAAAAAGCGATTTCAACATCTTGCAGCTATTCCGGCAACTCATGGAGTTCACCATGCGAAAGTGTAGGATCCGTATGTTATAGAATATGCACAAATTTCAAAAGAACAATCAGTGCGAAAAATGCACAAGTTTCGTGTGTGAAAGAAAATTATATTTTTATTAATGGCATTTAAATAATTCCTCATTATGCGATTCTTCAATATGTATGTTATTAAGTGAATCACTAGAGTATTGTGTACTGGAATTAAAAACAAGTGCGCGGTTCTTATGTGTTAGAAAATGTGTGTGTGGGAGTCCTTGAACTTGAAAGGTTCTCGCATTAGTTTGACCTTTGACATGCCATGTGTGTCGTATTATCAGGGATCCACAGTGCGATGTTGCCACAGTTCCATTATTATGTTGATTGCAACAACAGTTTTAAATCATATGAAGTTACTTGTATAAAAAAATACAATTGGCGTGGAGTATATGTGATTAAGTATGTATAACCGGTAGTGTAAAATAAAATTATTATTGGGTGTAGCGTTATTGGAAACCAACAGAGTGAAAATACGTATGACAACGCTGTACTATGTGCGCCAGCTGAGAACAGTCAGTCATAAAGTAAGATTTCGCGCATTGTAAGAGATTTCTTTCAATTGTTTAGTTTAAAAAATAGAACTCATGTCAGCAATATAATTTGTAATCAGTTGCTTTGAAAGAATTATAACAGAATTTTCCACATTTAAATAAAAATTTTAATAATTTGCATACTGTACTTTTTCGTTAATTTTTTTGTCTTTAAAGTTGAGACGCGTGAAAGTTAATTTTAGTGTTCTGGAACGAACAATGCAAATTCCATATCGGCATTTTTATTTATTTCAATGGTTCAATCTATTAAGAGCATCAAATAAATTTTAATCAGTTAATATGTATGTAATAAAATTATACTCATATTAGGCATATTTAACTATAGAGAAGGCCCTTTGTTGTTAAGAAGTTAATATTTTCTTTATTTTGTGAAATTTAAAATGATACATGGTAACCAAGTTAAATAAATTACACTATTTATTTATACATTTTACAGCATATCAAATTGTATATTTCCTATACATGATAAAAGGAGTGAAGTTCTTTATTCATCTCCATATTATCGCTTTTTATCTATTATCCATCCATAGTAATTCTGCCCGAGGGCAGGTCTTTCACTGCAATCATAGCATTTTCATGCTGTGCTTGCAGCTTTACTAGGGAACTGTAGATGTGGTAGCTTCCCGTTGCTTTCCACACCGGTGAAGGATGATGATAATGATGATAAGGATAATGATGGCCATATGGTTTCGGGGACCGTTTGGGCCTTAAAGTTTTCCTGACATTTGTCTTACAGGTGAGGAAAAACCCCGATAAAAACCTCACCCTGAAAACTGTCCCGACCAGGGATCGAACCCGGGCATGCTGCGTGACAAGGCTGCACGCTATCTCGAGACCACAGCGGTGGACTTATCTATTATAATTTCATATTATTTTGTAATAATTGTATAATATTTGCAGCTCCACAATATTAAAGTCTTAATAAAATTCAGATATGTCAGTCAGTCACAGAATGTAACCAGTCAGTCACACATCACATATTAGGTTATAACTCTGGTCTTAATTGTGATTTTTGTTTAGTTTTTTATTGAGAATGTAACTTGAAATGTGTCCTCCAAACGGTATTTTGGAAAATTGAATTAGGAATCACACTTCAGAGAATGATGCAGATGAACATGTTAAGCTGCATGATGAGTTGACATTTATGTCAGTCAGTCACACATATTTTGATAGATAATAAATAGCACTGTTTTTCTTCAAAAGTTGTATATTTAAGTACAGTCTTAACCACACACTATTCTTCTATGATATCACGTAGATAACACCCCTAATTTCAATCAATTGTAATATTTATGCAACCATTTTGCTGCAAAAGCGTATTGTAAATGCCAGTCAGCCAGATATGGAATTGCTATATAGTTCTTAATCCTATAGATGTTATCTTATTGATCAAATCTTCATTAAAAAGAACTCCATGGCGCGACTCGCTTAGAAGGCCCTTGGCCTACCAGCTGGCTGCTAGCATTACATCCACATGTGTTAATACAGAGGTAGATGATCATCTAGCCAATGTAGAAGCGACATGTGGTCATCGTGTCCTCCAGCAGTTATAGCTGGTTTTCTCAACCTGGAGTCGCTACTTATTATAGGTATCCGAATGCCTCACGATGCTGGGTGGACATCGGTCCTATACTGGCCGAAATTCCATGAGACAATTTCTTTTCCCATGGAGACTTGAACCAGGCAAGTGCCGTAGTTCTGCTGCAAGGCGTCTTGCCTTATCACTCGGCTACGGCGTGGGAGAAATCTTTGATTTGCATTTAATATTAGAGTTAATTTTCATTGCTATATTCTGATGTAACATAAGTGGCTTTAACTCCACCAGGCTAAATAAATAAATAAGCATAATTCATATCCATGAATTCTTCTACCTACATAATTATCTGACGTGTGGTGTATAGTCTACAATCTTTCTGTAAAAATAGAAGAGGATCTTAATGTATGAATTCTCGCTGTGGCTAATATATCAAGCACATAACAATGTGCACCAATTCATCCACAACTATGTACTACACTGTATAATCAAATTGCAGGTTGATAATTTGAATATGTCACGTAATGAATTATTGCTGTGATGTTTGTTTAGTATAGGTTCTAGACGTTATGTCGAACGCATACCTATCAACATATCTGAAACATTGTGATAATTCGACTCCTTACAGTATTTCAGGCATCAGTACTTCCTCAATAAAAAAAAATTAACATGTTTCAAAAGCTAACTAACAAGCTCACTGGAACTATCGGAACCGTAGGTTCATATCCGTGCGGATATAAGCTCTCCTTACATCCCTATCCTAATATAATTTTTTCCAATCATCCCCTGTATAATCTATTTCCTTAAAATCACGGTTAACGTTATACTCTCACCTCATTCTTGATCCATCACCTGGGAGGTTTCCCTCTGGTTTTCCTACAAGAAGTTCCATGCACCTCTTATTCCCCATCGTGCCACATGCCCTGCCATGCCTAATGAGACTTAACTCTTCTTATTATATCTGGCTTCTTATAATGACCATGTAGTTCAATATTATGCAGTCTTCTCCATTCACCCGACTATTCATTTCTCTTTGGTCCAAAATTGCTCCTAATAACTTCATTCTTAAATACTCGTAATCTCCTTTCCTCCCTTAAAGTGAAAGTCCATGTTTCACATCCATATAATATAACTGCAAGAAAAACAGTTTTATATATTTTCAGTTTAACGTTTTTATGAAAGGACGGCAAGAGTCCCTGAACTTCTGCAAGCGAGTATTTGTTTCTTGTTTTATACCTTATTAGCATTTTTGCCTTTACTGTTCGAATAATGTATTTATATGAAAATAATAATTTAACCTATAACAGTAATGCAATTTCAGGTTTGAGCCTACGTTTAATTTCCTTGTGCATCTGATTCCTGTTTGTAATTAGGTTTAACATGTCTCAAACAATACTAAATACTGCCGATATTATTTTAAGTCTAACATATTAACTCATCTGTATAAAGTATATCTAACCATTTGTTAAGAATTGCTATTCTATTAAACTTGCTCTCTATAATAAAACAAACCAAGACGTCCCCGTGCCTCTATCCGAGATTACTCATATTCATTCATGCACAAATTATTTCAATGGCAGCTCATGCCTTAAGAATGCACCAATCAGTACATAAATGCGACCAAATTTGCTAAAATAAAATAATAATCTGGCTTAACACAATTTTATAATGTTATCACTCCAGGCGAACGTATTGTCCTATATAGGGCAATAATAATAATCATCATCATCTTCAAGGTATGGGCCTGTTGGCCCGTTCCGCTCCCCGGCGCACTACATGCCGCAGGTGCAGGTCGTCCTTCCAACGACGTTTTGGTCTTCCTACATTTCTTCGGCCTAGAGGCCTATAATGAAGCAGCTGTTTTGCTAAACGATTATTTGGCATTCTTTGTATATGTTCAAACCAATTACGTTTATTTGTGTGTATTTTCGTTTATATTATAGATTTGTAGTTCATCTCTGATATCTTGACTTCTCTTTTGATCTCTTACAGTCTGTCCGAATATTGCTTTGGGGAGTTCGAGTTTTTTTTATAATTCCTCGTAGCAGGTAACCGGCCTGCTGCCGAGTAGTCCAATGGTGGGGCTGCCACCTCAAAGCATTTGAACATGCTTCCATCTGTAGACACCCCAGATGGAGGGCTGCCTCTTCCGCTTGTCTCGCCTTTATTGAAGCTTGTTCTTTTTGCCGATCCAACCGTTGAGGTCTTCACCCGTATCCCTGGGCAGGGACCCTCGTTATACCCCGAGAGATTGGGTCCTTGACAGAACTTAGTCACTAAGATTCTTAGTGTTCACCCCCGCAACGAGAACGCGCCTGTCAAGAATTACCCAGCTGTATACAGTTCCGGTTTATGCCCCCTGTGCACACTGGGCCAGGTTAATAGCCTCGTGTAAAACCAAGGCTAAAGGAATAATAATAATAATAATAATTTCTTCAATATGTAGTTTCTGATACTGGTTTGAAGTTGATGGCATCATTCTGTGGTACTAAATAGCTTAAAAATATAACATTTAAAACCAAACAATGAAAAAGTAAATTAAACCAATATGCTTATGCTATGGTTAAGTATTAAAAGAAACTTCTTCATTTCACGGCAAATTGCCTGTTGCGCCTGTTGTATCTTTTCACTGACCTTGCTATATTCTTTGAACATCTTGGCTTGGAGTTAAATGCTGCTTTTTCTAATCCTATTACATGCATTATTTCTACATATCTAAACCATTTTTCTAAATCCGTCCAGCTGAACACCGTGAGAGAGATGAGTTTGGATATTTTCACGTTGTCGGTTTACCAGCCCAGATGCACAGCCACATTCCCTAGTGGATCGGGGTTTATTTCGGACTTTCCTTCTCCTAGACGGGTTGCTAACCAAAAATTTGGAGTCCCATCTACCCCTTGATTTCCAGGCTTCTTCTTTTGTCTTCTTTACCGTTGAGGACAATGCGGAGTATTCTTCTTGCGCTTCTGAAGCCGTTGAGTTCCCGCATTGGAGTTAGTTCGCTTTCCTTCTCCTCTTACTAGACAGCAAGCCAGTTAAAAAGCAAACTTCCCTATCTAGTTCTGGGTCATTAGGTACTGAGCCCCTCCACCACGACAAGTTAATAAAGCAGATTATTTTGCTGAAGATAGAAAGTCTTACATTTGTTACTTATATTTTTTAATTTGAGGGCGACGGCACCTGTCAGCTTTTTATTTTAATATTTACACTTTGTGACTATTTGCCTCAACAAAATTTAAACATGGATTTATCAGTATTGTTTATGAAAATGGTTTAGTGTGACTTTGGAGTCCAACGCTGTAATTTATTGGTAATATCATTGGATCAGATGGAGGAGACCAATCGGGACGAATTTCCTAGATTATTTTATTCAGGAGTTTTTCTTCACTTCTTGGACAAATGTCAGGAAACTTAGAGACTAAAATAGTCCTGGAATATTGTATTCATGCACATCACATTCGCCTTGTTTAGTATGATTGTACGAGGTTAAATAATTTATTATGTCTCAAATTGCCCTATTGTTCGAGCATTGAGTTCAGATCGTTGTGTGGTCAAAAGAAATGTACTGTGAAACAGAGTAAAAATCGTCTTACGACAGATCGTGTTCATGTTAGGCTCGAACATGTGAAAATATCTATAAAAGGGAAGACTTGAACTTAGAAACAGAGAGAATAAGGTACATACACATATTTTTTTACTATAATTGTGAGTAATAAAATTTATTCCTATATTATCAACATAATATATATATATATATGTGCATGTATGTATATACACCATACATCACTCATGGAGATATGAGTGACCCTTAACGGAGTTTCTAATTTAGTTGCGTTATTTCCCTACATATGTCAGTGAATGACATGTGGTCTACACATCACTTCAATTAAATATTTAGTAGGAAACTAAGGTATTACTTGGATGGTGAAGGTCTGTAAATTTTGTTCAGAGGCACTAATTTAGGCTTGAGCTTCTTTTACATGCCTGAAAGTCTTCAGACTTGGGACACAAGGCTTAAAGTACCTCCGCAGGAATTATTTCTTGGATTTTTCCATCTTAAAAATATATACACCCCGGCAGGGTTTCAACTCACGACTCTCCTTACTAAAAACAGAGATCGTGACCACTAGGCCAACGTATTTATAAAGCAGATAATATGAATAAAAGGTGTCTTTCTTTAGCATTTTAGCATTTGTGCTTTATTTAACAACATTCTTTAAACTACTCAAGTCATTAGCGTCGCAATTCAAATCTGGGCAAGAAAGGGCAACTTTTATCCAAATGCCTCTTATTTTAGGTTTTAGTTTCTTTATATGTGCCGTAAATTTACGACACGAACCCATTACTTTATTTCCCTTCCATAGGTAGTCATGCTGTGTATCTTTATGCCCTTAAACATCGTCGAACCTCGGAATCAGGAGCGAATATGACTAATTTACCTTAGGCTTTTTATAATAATGTACTCTTAGATTTCATTTAACTACAAATCCCAAAATATGACGTAATAATTTCTGAAAATGATCATTTTGTAATCGTTTATAAATAAAAATCAAAATTAAAATGTTCATCATATTTGTCTAAAATTAACTCGTTTATGGTAATGAAAACTGGAGAATAAATAAGAAAAATGCAATAAAATTAGAAGCTTCAATAATAAACTTTTATATTACTTTGAGGTTACTGGATTAAATGATCAAAACGTTAATATTCGCCAGTGAGGGTGACAAATGTTATAGAATAAATAATTATGCTAAGAAACTTGGAAAGAGCATGTGACTAAAACTTGCAAATAATCGATTCCTTAACGATTTATTTACTTACTATTCAAGATATTTAGGCAGCTAAAGCATAGATGGAAAAATGAATAAGCATACGGAGCGTGATATAATCCAAATTTTTTATCGATGAAACTGAATTTTGAGGAAAAGGATAATATATCACATTTCTAGAAATTCTCTTTATTTTGATGATAAGGTTGGCTACAATGATTGGTTCCACTAAGGTGGTATTCTGCAGTATGTAGGCAATGTTGCTTTCTCCCCTTTAAGTCCTCTTACGCCTACTCACGCCGAAGATCTCTTCGAGTTTTTTACTGGTCACTGGTCATTGCTTCATCTAAAAAGTTTTTTCATGTTCAAGAGAAGAGAAGTCAAGTCAAACTTCGCCTTTTCAGTCGTTGAATAAGAGAGACATGTATGTACATTTTTATTAGCGTGTTCTTGGGATAAAAAGTTATTTTCTTTTGTTTTTATTTGGTTTTTACTTGTCCGTGCCAGGCGTTTTCACATCCCACCTGTCCCCGACTTACACAATTTCCCTTCGAAATCACAAATTTCCCTTTCTTCTTTACTTTTCTGTCTGCTTCCCCGTCACAACTCCTCCCCCATATTTACAATCTAAGGGTGATGTGGATATATGCTTATTTTCTCTTTTCCCCTTGTGCTTGCTTCTTTATATCGCTACTCTCTCGTCAGAGCTCTCTGACCTTTCGGCTCTCATGTGTGTGAATTCTTGTTTAGTTGCCTCTGGCCTTGCATTCTCCCCCCCCCTAAAGGACGTCCGTTTTGATGCTAGCTCAAAGGAAAGCGGTTTACAACGACTTAACCTTTTAACACCTGATCTTTTTTGCAACGTTCCCTTTAATACTCTTTATTAAAAACTCGATGTTGTAGTTGAAGACATGAAATTCGAACTTTATTATTCAAATTTTAATATCTGGTAATCTTTCTTCGTGCAAAAAAATGTAAGAACAAAGTCAGAGACTGGAGTACCCTTTTACAATCAGATGACGGATGTAGAGATTTTTCTTCTCTCATTATCGGGCAGACTGAATCAGTCGTCTTTAAATGAGTAACATGATCTTTCATTGTTGAAATATTAATTCGTACCTGAAATATCACCCGTCCTCAACAATTAAAAATTCATTAAAATAGTGACGGCCTTTTAGAAAGTATTGTTACATCCTCAGCAGTTGGGTATTACATTTTAACTATTTACAAAACAACCTCAATGGTGGTTCAGGATGAATTTTAAATTATGATCTTTCATGTTTCTAAAATCACTGCGAACGTAGGGCTCCCATATTATTTGTTCCTAGTGCAATTTTCCATGAGAATATATTCCCTATATTCCCCTTGCAATACATCCTCCAACGGATTTAATGATATACTGCACTCAGATTCAACCCAGGAAGCTACTGTGTGTTTGGAATAGGGAACAGCATTTTCTTGAGAGAAATCCTTATATAAAACTGAAGATTGCAACACAGCAGGTACATAGTTGTAAGTTAGCCGTCCAAGCCACCCCCTCATAAAGAAAAAAACAGTTAGCTCTTGTCACTGAGCTCTTGCAGATCTGTATTATCCTGTGTGAAAGTGTCGATTCTCATATTTATTATAAAACTAGTTTTTATGTTGTAAAAAACTATGTTTTTTAAATGTATACTACATACATTTGGAAAAAGTACTGCTAATCATGCAGCTCCACCCCTCCTTAACAAACAAATGCCGTTATTATGAGTTTATTATGAGTTTGGCAACATTTACCCTCTGTAACAGGACATTGAGGAAGATAAGTTACAGACAGCAGAAATGCTAGTCGCAGAGCCAAGTGCATTAGAGGTTGAAATGGCAATTGGAAAATTGAAGATGTATAAAGCATCAGGTTCAGATGAGATCCCAGCAGAACTGATAAAATCAGGGGGAGAAAAATTGATGGACAAGATACGCTGGTTGCTTAGTATGATTTGGGAAAAAGAAGCTCTTCCAGATGAATGGAAGGAATCAATTATCGTACCAATTTATAAGAAAGGAGATAAAACTGATTGCAACAACTACAGGGGCATCTCATTACTTTCAACTTAGTACAAAATTCTAACAAATATATTAGTAAGCAGACTTACTCCCTATATTGATGACATTCTAGGAGATCATCAATGTGCATTTAGAAGAAACAGGTCTACAACAGATCAGATTTTTAGTATAAGACAGATTTTAGAAAATAAATGGGAATATAATGGTATTGTACATCAACTATATGTAGACTTAAAAAAAGCATATGATTCAATTAAGAGGGAGAAGTTATATAGTATCCTGCTGGAGTTCGGAATTTCTAAAAAGTTAGTTAGACTTATACGAATGTGTGTAAATGGCTCAAAGAGTAGGGTGCGTGTAGGCAAACAGTTTTCAGACACTTTTGAAATCCAGAATGGGTTTAATTTTGTACTAGAGCATGCCATTAAATCTTTAGAGAATGAGGAAGGCTTACATCTGAATGGTATTAATAAGCTGTTAGTTTATGCTGATGATGTAGTACTACTGGCCGATAGCGAGGAGATACTGAAGGCCAACACGCACACACTATTGAGTAACACTAAGAAATTATGACTGGAAGTAAATATCAGTAAAACTAAATATATGGTAACAAGTAGAAATTCAGTATATAATGGAAATGGACAGCTAATGACAAATGAGTGAAATTTTGATGAAGTGACTGAATTCAAATACCTAGGAACAATAATCACAAATAGGAATGAGATGCATAAAGAAATTAAACATAGGCTCAATTCTGGAAATGCATGCTATTATGCATTGCAGAGACTTTTGATGTCCCAACTCCTTTCAAAAAACGTTAAGCTGAAAATATATAAAACTATTATTCTACAAGTTATATTATATGGGTGCGAAACATGGACTCTTACTTTAAGGGAGGAAATGAGATTACGAGTATTTGAGAATAAAGTTCTTAGGAAAATTTTTGGACCAAAGAGAGATGAACAGACAGGTGAATGGAGAAGACTACATAACAATGAACTACATGGTCTTTATAGGAAAGAAAGTAAAGTGATCCCACAACAGACCCGGAGGTCCTTGGGGTAGTAGGAGGTTAAGGCTCCCACTTTTTCTAGACAATCGGCACTTTATGTCAGCCGGGTTGTCAGCCCTGCGTGACGGCCGCCTTTACCCCCAGAACAAGCGTCTGGTACTCATTTCCATTAGAGGCTGAGTCGACCCCAGGGCCATAGTGCCGCCAGAGGGTTTGGGTCAGTTTAAAAATCCTGACCCCGACGGGACTTGAACCCTCGACCCTCCGGCTTGTAGCTCAGTGCCTTAACCACTACGCTACGGCGTGCCCCGTCTTTATAGGAAGCCAGATATAATAAGAACAGTTAAGTCTCATAGACTGCGATGGGTAGGACATGTTGCGCGTATGGGGAATGAAAGACGTGCATGGAAACTTCTTGTAGGAAAGCCAGAAGGAAAACGCCCAGTTGGTAGACCAAGAATGAGGTGGGAGAACAACATTAACTATGATTTGAGGGAAGTAGATTATACAGGGAATGATTGAAAAGCATTTGCTCAGGATAGGGATGTATGGAGAGCTTATGTCCGCGCGGCCATGAACCTACGGGTTCGATAGTGCCAGTGAGTAAGTAAGTAAGTAAGGTAGGGGGACACTAGCATAACCCATAAGGTCTGTAGTAACTTCTTGGGTTGAATTAGAGTGTAGTGGTCGCCCAGCGGTCGAAATTTGATCACAAAATAATTTTTATTTGTCACAAATACTGCATTATGTATTAATTGTCGATTTATTTTAAAAATGCGTACAATATGAAATATGTGGTATACGTTGGCTAAGCTATATTTAAAAAAACAATAACGCGGCATTTGACATTTGCATACAATTTAAATTTGCATTTTGCTTATTATGTGTACGGGAATATATATCCCTTCTTCTTTTTCTCTAACTCCGACTCGTCAATGTTCTATGTCAAGGCATAATGGAAATAGATGCGAATATGTGACGAAATTACTGAAACCAAGATTAGACAGGGTTTAATTTAAATTTAAATGATAAAATATATTCACTTTTTTAAATCACCAATACCAAATACGCGAGAGTAAATCAATTTGCATTGCTGCTGCACAATTTACTTTTTACAATGATACACTTTCAGAATGAAAGTAAAACAAATGAATGATTATTAGTCATTCAAAATATCTCTGCAAGCGAAAGAATTACGAAGCTCTGTCTGTTGCTACACGTGACATCATATAAGGCAGTGTACACTGTCAGCGTCCAACGTCCCATTCCCCTCTGCACTCTAGATAGCAGTGTCACGTGTTCTATTCCTGCACAAACACGACTGCAGTGCCCTCCATCAATATCTGCGCTTACTCCTTAAATGGGCAATAATCTATATATTAATACGTGAAGGAAAAACTTTGTACCCATTTTTAACCAGATTGCGCGCACGGAGGAGTGTGGCAAAAGTTCATAAAGAGAAGGAGTGCAGAAAAATAAAATTTATGTATAATATGTGTTAGAAATAAATGAAATTAAACAAAATAAATTGTCTCCAAGGAATTTGTGTAATACTCATTCATTTCTGTACTCATTCATTTTGTTTACGTTCATACTGAAAGTGCATTGTTGTAAAAAGAAAATCGTGCAACAGCAATGTGAATTAACTTGCTATCAGGCATTTATTATTACTAGTGATTTAAAAAAAATTAGTACGTTTATTATTTAAATTTAAATTAAACTCTGTCTAATCTTTGTTTCAGTAATTTCATTACATTTTTTTATATTTACATATTCCTACATACTTCCATTATGCTTCGACACAGAACGTTGACATGTTGGAGTGAGAGACAAAGAGGAAGGGATATATATTCCCGTGCACCAAATAATAGGCCAAATGCAAATTTAAATGGTATAAATAGTATACAAATGTCAAATGACGCGTTATTGTTTTTTTTAAATACGGCTTAGCCAAGCTATAACCACATACTTCCTATCGTCCATATTTTTAAAATTAATCTATAAATAATGCATAATGACGTATTTGTGGGACATACTTAAAATTTAATGAATTGTGGTCAAATTTCGACCGCTGGACGACCACAAGTTCTCATAAATTCCTTAAATATAATTTATTGTATTTTGTCTAATTTAATTTATTTGTAACACATATTATACATAAATTTTATTTTTCTGCACTCCTTCTCTATATGAACTTTCTTCTTCTTCTTCTTCTTCTTCTTCTTCTTCTTCCTTCCAAGTATTAGACCAAGGCCTGTTACGATCCTATAGAAAATTTTCCCTCCAGCACAGCATTTAATAGGACGGCCCTGAGATCTTCGTCCTCTTGGTATATAATTATAAACAGCTTTGGGGATCCGATTTGAACTCATTCTTTCAAGATGGTGTTTCCAATTTAGTTGGTACTGTTTAACATATTTCGAAATTGGCGTAGTCTTCAATTATTTTAAGATATCGGCGTTCCTTTTCCGAACTTTCATTATGCCGAATATCACACTCCTCCGTGCACGCAATGTACTTAAAAAGGGGTACAAAGCTATTCTTCGCATATTAGTATAAACATTTCTTTCGGCCCTATTAATACAGGTCTTTTTACAATAATCATGCGATTATGACTAGTCAGTGCCCTCGAAGGAAGTAAATTTTTCTCTGAATTTGCCATTACAGCAACAGATATTTTAAGATTTTTTATGGAATACGAACATGAGCAGTTATAGCCATTTCTCGAAAAAGAGACAAAACGTGTTCTACTCTAAAGCTGAACGCAGCGTAGTCTTCATCCTTCAGTATTTATAGGGTAATAAGAATAATAAGGAGCTAAAAAATATTGAGCCTGTGAATGGGTGCCCTCTAGCCCTTATTTTTACAATACAAGCAAACTGGAAGATGTCCTCTTTTATAGTTACTTTAAAAGGATCGATTTAAATAATTGTTTGTATATATAATGATTAAACCTAGAATCAAAATGAACTCGAGTTATGATATATTCGAAATTTTAAAGTAGTGATCAGTGGCTTGGTAGTTATCCTGTAATATGTTTATAGGTTATTTTTTGTTAGGCTGAATAGCATTAAGCGAACTTTTTCTTAATGTGAACAACATGTTTTTATAACTTTCTACAGATAATTTGTTTATAACAAATTAGGGCAATTATACCTCCCGAATTATTTTCTCGGGACAGCGAGACATTTATGTAACATTCCGGATTAGCGTGGAAATAGATTATGTAATAAATTTTTAATTTAATTGTAATGTTAATTGTTAATTTTTAATTTAATTGTAATTTAATTTTTAATTCTGGCAGTACTTTTCAACTATATGAGATTATTTGATTTTACTTCCGTATTATTTTAGAACGCTTTAACATGTAGGCCGTATGCATCAATACTTTGGATGTGCAGTCTAAGAATATGATAAATGTGTGTGTGTGTATATATATATATATATATATATATATATATATATATATATATATATATATATGCACATACATACAGGGTAATTCAAAAATGGTTGTGCACATATCTCAGGAGCATTTAGAAATACAACAACTTTGGAATAATAACTTATGGCCTGGAAAGTAATCCTTGGTCAATACATGTCCTGGAATGTCTGGGTGGATAAGAAGTTATTTTGTGCTCACACTTAAGCAAATGCAAATTTATTCAAAAACTTGGTTTTACAACACTAGGTGTTCAAAATCCCCGCCACCACATTTAACTCCATGTGAGCAAGAACTTACTCTTCTACAGCGACTGTTCGAATCGTACGTGGCCGGGCTACACGATGCCATGAACGCAAGGAACCTATCTCTCCGAGTCGGTGGTGAACGTTTTGAAACGTTTGAGGATGTGGTTGACGTCTGTTCGGATATTGTGCGCTGTACAGGCCTTTAGCTTCGTGTTCATTACTATACGCTTTAACGTACATGAAGTGCATTTCACGAAGTTCGGACGTGTATTTCATCACAAATCTTCAAAGTAATGCTGTAGTGGACCTCTACAATACGCTGCAGATACCGTACTGATATGAAAACAACCTACAGAGGGCACGAATGACTGTCAGATGTGAAACAGAAGAGTACACAAGTACTGTACAGAACTGAACGGTATGACAACAGTCTTCATAAATTCATGAAGTAGTGTATGGGACCCAGTGCCTCTCTCAAAAGTAAGATTAGACCTGTATTGAAGTTCCCGACTTTCCCAGGCTTGTACTGACACAGGATTACTTTCCAGACCATAAGTTACTAACCAAAAGTTGTTGTATTTCGACCCCTGTACAAGCTCTTGAAATTTGTGCGTAACCTTTTGAATCACCCTGTAATATATAGGCTTAATGATACATTTTCTCAATATTCAGTTATTTGTCTTTTGAAATGAATTAGGAGGTTCATATCTATATGCATTAAATTTGCTTTATGTGGAAGATTATTTCGGATGTCCAAGATATAAATTATAGTGTATGGGATAGAAAACAGTAGAATATTATATATAGAGGGGATTGGAAATCATCTGTGGAAAACAGAGAATAAGCACTGACCACACTCCTGAAGATTTGGAGACAATTTTGAAAATGAAAGTAGTTCTAAGTTTTAAATATTTTGTATCAGTCATTGCAAGAATTTGATAATCTGTTATGTACATAGAAGAGTCATTGAAAGAAACGAAGAATTAGTATGCTTAATCCATTATTGTGAAGTATAAATATCGTTAAAATTATACATTCTGTAAAACACTAGTCAAGAAATTTATATTGAATATACGTAGTTGATATTGGACACACAATATTATGCATGAAATCAGTCTCATGTTTACAAAATCAATTATTTCCTATGGTTGGCCAGCATTTAAAGAACATACAAGTATACTTAGCTTTATGTAGGATGACAAATGGAGATTTCTATAGATATAGTTCAAGTAAAACTGAACCAAGATGCTAATTGGGTTTTTATGAGAAGATATAAGTTAAAGAAAGGCTAATTTTGTAAAACAAAGCACGATCCAACATAAGTGTAGGGAATCGAAGTACTCATAGAAGACATCTGATAGAAGAGGACTACATAGACCAAGAGAAGTAGCCTACTTAAAGATATCATCCTTCGATTGAGGAAACCCGTGCAGTAATGAAAATATTTCAATATTAAAATTAATAATAACAATGATGATAGTAATAATACATAATGAATCAACCCATGGCAATGATATTAATAGAGAATTTGCTTTGGCGATTGAGGATACGTCTTAAAAAATATTTGGCTTTGGGAATTTAATTCAAGACTTATTAAAATTCATTGTCTACATTTCGACGAACATTACAGCGTGAACATAAGCTATCCATATCCTGGGCCAGTAAGTTTTAATCACCCTCGTACAAATCCCTCTCTCAAATCATGGTTAACGTTCTTTTCCCACCTCAAACTCCGCCTAGTTTCTGGGCTCTTTCCCCTGGTTTTCCTGCAGCCACTGTCTCATTTCCCATTCTATCGCAGTCAAGGAGATTAATATAACTATTTTGTCATAAAGCACATTGCCAAATAGACTCCTCCATTCATTCTCTGTTCATATGCTTTTCTGGCCCAAAATATTTGCTAAGAACTTTATTCTCGAATACTTGCATTTTTTTTTCTCATCTCTCAAATTAAGGTAGAATATATTGTAAACATATAACTACAGGAATAACTGTTTTCCAATATTTGTCAGCATAAAAATTGTTGAGAGAATTTGGGATGATAACAGTCCTTGTAAAAATGACAAGCGTTTCCAGATTTGATGCTATGTTTAATTTCTTTCTGCACCTCATTATCTTATAATAATGGAGATAAATAACTTACGAACATTACACAGAAGTTAACAAACAAAGGTAAAGTGTACGCAGTAATTTCTCCGAACTGTAGTGTGCTATGGAACAATGAATACTTCCCAGTGGACTAAAAATAATCACTAAAATGTTTCAGGATATTTACAGTTTTATTTGTGTCAGTTTTCTTTCGTTTAAAGAGAAAATGTACATACATATCTGTTGTCTGATGATATTTATTTTTACGAGTATTATGAATAACGTTATTCAAATGAAATGGGAATTAAACTCTACGCGACAGAATCAATATTACAGGAATATCCCTTTAGGTTAGTCTGGTTCAAATGTATTGTGAGAAAATTATACAATTATAAATGAAATTAGTTACATACAGTTCATGTAACAAAATGAATACAAAATAAATTACCCCAGAGGACTGTGGATAATGCTGACTTCTTTGAACCGAAATATAAATTATCTTATATTCTGTTAATATATATAGGTCTACCGCAAAATTCTGTTACCATTATGATTATTCTATGAACGAATTGCAAATCCACAGAAATTAAAAAACATTGAAATTTCTTAATCTTGATTAATTATCCTCCTTAGTACTGAAACAAATTGTCTGTACGGGAGCTACTTCTACGAATCCATGGTAAAAGCTTAAACGCAGGGACATGTTCCCAGGAACATGGAATATTAGGACACCATATACGTAGTAATGCGGAACTAGATATATTAACGCGGGAATTACATAAATTACCCTTGGGAGGACGTGTGGCACAAATGGGGAATGGAAGAGGGGCTTGGAAACTATGTAGGAAAACCTCAGCGAAAGCGCTCAGTAAGTAGGCCAATAATGAGGTGAGAGAATAGCATTAATAATGATTTGAGGGAAGTATATTCTACAGGGTATGATTGGACAATTTTAGTTCAGGATAGGGATGTGTGAAGAGCGTGTGTCTGCGCGGCCATGAACCTACGGGTTTGATAGTGCCAGTGAGTGAATTAGTTAGTATTGAAACAAAAATGTTGATAAAATATTTTCTGTAAATAATGTACTGTATTATATATAAACGCTGGCTGAGTAGCATAATCGAATTTTGATCAGTTTGGAGGATAGACGGCAATTCTCTTCATCATCTGGACAAAACTAAAATCAGAGAAAAATTGTCGTTTATGAGAGGTACAAACGCTAAAGAGTATCCGGAAAAAAAATTAAAAATATTTATGATTAGGATACAATGTCAAAATTGCGAATAGATTAGATATACTGAAATATTCAGATGTAAATGTGGGAACCGAACAAGAAACTGAAATAAGTAGAGAATATGAGACTATGAACTATATTATTAGAGTGCCAGTATCAGAAACTGTGGATTAAGGTGGGCCAGAAAAACGCATTTTTTTATTTCGAAGTTGTAATAGCGCGGAAAAGTTGCGAATTATATAGACAAAAAGAAAGTAAAAGAAATATATCAAAATTGGTTGAACAAATCCAGTCGCGCAAAGGCTCTAAAGTTTGACAAAATGTTAAGAAAACATCATTTTTTCGATTATTTCTTTAATTTTCGAATTAGATGTTTTCGTAATGTAATAGTTTGTAAGGTCTTCAAATAAAGCCTAAAAACATTGTGTTTTATATGTGCCAGCGGTCGCGGTTATACATAGAATGTAAGTGAATATTTTTAGTTAATAGTTAGTTGCTAAGTTAAGGGGTTAAGATGAAAGTTTTTAGGTGAAATTTAAATTTACCTTATACTATTTTAGATGAGGCAATTTGTTGTAGATCAGTCGATATCTTCCGGTCGCGCATAAGCCTCAAATTGTGCCAAAATAATGAAAATATTACATTTTTACGCATTTTTGTTATGTGATAAATAATTAGTATTTAAAGCCATAGTATTTTTTCACGCGAACTGATAATTAGGTAGAAAAAGCTGTCAAAAACGGAATAGGAAAAATTGGAGCGGTAGACAAAGATGAAAGAAACAAGCGTAACAAAGCATTGTATAGGAAATTACGTGACAGTAATTTATATGTAGAAGATGTTTGAAAACCCTCATGCTTACATTCTGTTTTACATTTAGTCGAAACTGAAGATGAAGGACGTTGTCTTCCTAGTACGGACAGTGATAGCGACAAAGATTATGCAGTTCAAACAAAGAAAATCTTCTAAACCTATTTGACAGATGAGAGTTCAGTTAAAATCTACTGCAATAGTAAACAACCGTTATTGTATTTCCTTGTGATCGAACGGAATGTTTTTTTTTTTCGCCCATCCAGAACACTTACTGTTAGCCATGACTCAAAATGTCAAGAAACAAACGAGAGCTCGGACTTCAAAGAATTCTGAAGGTAAGGCAGATAGATGCAAGAAGGAAAACAATAAGAACATTCACGCCACCAAAAATCAACTTCAATGCGCACGAATACTCAGAAATGATCTACTGGATGGACTGTGAATTATCTTCTCCCCCATTGTTGGCAGAAATCAGTGACGACGAGATCAAATCGCACATCGACAGTGACTCAATCCCTGACTGGAACATTACTTAAAGCAATCCCCAGTTCACACGCAGGCTGTTGAACGCTGTGTAAAACCACGGAAGCCTCAGGAAAAGTTTGTGGAACTCAATATCGAGACGGATTTTATAAGAACAACTCTGCTGTCCAGATCATCCATGCCTAACTTCACCAGTAAATGATTCTTCAAAGTATCTTTTTTTTTATTTACATATATGCTACAACCCGTGTTTCACCAATGGTATTCACGGGATATTTACAGTTTTACAATTGTTCAATTATTGTTCTAGTTGTTCTTGTAGTTGACGGAAGATCCTCGTAAGAAATTCTGCAACGTTGACTGTGTTAAAGTGGAACTTCAGAATATTTGGCGGAGTAGCAATTTGTAGTATAGCTGGTCGATCTCTGGAGAACATGTTGCATTCAGTTATCAGATGGAGGGCCGTCCGCAGTGGTTTTTCTGTACCTTCGGCTTCAAAATAGAGAACAGTACTAATGGACAGGTTCAACTAACATGGACTATTATTATTCAGAACTCTGTTTTTTCTTTTTTATAAGAGTAAGTTTATTGTTGAAAACTATACTGTAACATAGATATTTAAGCTTTTTAAATATAGAGCAAATCAGAAGACATGAAATATTTATATCGGGGAATTAAGATTAAATGAAGATGATTCAGGCTAAAACAAAAATAATCAGGGATGAAAATGGAGATATGATTCTAGATTTGAAGAGTACATTAAATAGATGGAAACTTTATCTTATTCACTTATTAATATTGTATACGCAGAGCAGCATATTGAAGAGGATTGTTTACACACTGCAGAAATATCAGGAACGGCGCCAAGCGCATAAGGTGTTCAAATGGCGAAATAAAAAAATAGACGTATAAGGCTTCAGTTTCTGATGTAATCGCAGCAGAATTCATAAAAATCATTGAGAGGAAAAGTGATGGACAAGGTATACCGGCTGCCTAGTATTATTGAGAAAAAACAGGCTCTTTTAAATAAATGGAAAAAATCGATTAATTATCGTATCAATCTAATAATAAAAGATAAACCTGATTACAACAACTGTAAGGGCATTTCATTACTATTAACTCGTTACGAAATTCTTAATAGTATATTACGATGCGAAGTTGGGAAGTAATTTTTACAGAAGCGAGGGTATGATTAAAAACCGGGCGATAGCCAGGTTTTTAATTTCCGAGATTCTGTAAAACACTTCACAAAAATGTGCGTTGTACATTATGTTTTGCGCGATGGCGTTTTCTAAATAATAAATGATAGTAAAATAATATCTTTGTTGGAAATATTTGCGTTCTTTATAAACAACTGACTAACGTTAACAGTGTGGCAAATGTTTATTAGTTGAGACTATAGAGCAAGCCGTGACAACAGTCGGTCATAAATTGGCGGAAAGTACGAATTTTATGTTTTTGATTGTTTCAAATAAAGTTCAGTTAATTTAAAATGCAGTGATTTGTTTCGTATATTATATATTAACACTACCCTTTGGATATATTTTTGTATATACATTATACGTAATATACATAAAGTGCAGTGGTTTTTCTTCCCGCACGAGCTAGGTAATACGTAATATTACAGTAGAGTTATTTAGGTTGGCAACCCCAAAATATAGCAAATTGAACTTTCAATCATGGGTTGCCATTGCTGTAAGTAAGACAGAACGAACTGTCGCGCAAAAATATATATTACGACTTACATTGACACAGGTGATCAGCATGTAGATATAGAGGAAATAAACAAATTATGGATACCATTTTTATTGTAAGACAGATTCTATGAAATAAATTAGATTATGAAGACAATGTGCTATATATTGTCTTCAAAAAGGCATACGATTCAATTAAGAGAGAGAATTTGTTTAATATCCTGCTAAATCTGAATTCTAAAAGTAACTTCGATCTATTCGAAAGTATCCAATTGGTACAAAAAAGTAGAATGGGGGAACAGGTAAAGAGTTTCCAGATGTTTGTAATTTACAATGAGTTAAAGCAAGGATATGCAACATATTCTGTTCTACTACTGTAGAGTAGTGTGCAATCAAATATTTAGACGATAAAGAGGAGCTTCAGCTGGTACAAATCTGCTGTAACTATGAAAAAATATACAGTTTCATTTTTATGTTTTTTGTGATTTCAAGAAGCAATACCTACTAGTATACAAGTCGGGCTAGTTGGTATACTGGTTTTGTTCCTTTCCTGTAGTGACGAGGGTCGCGGGTTCAAACCCTACTGGATTGAAGGATTTTTAGGATAGAAAAGTCCAGGAGGCAAGTTCTTTGGGTAGGACTTTAAACTGTGGGTCCCGAGTCTCAAGATTATCGGCTCGTAAAATAACTTCAAGCCCAAATTAGTGCCTCTGAACAATATTTCACCGGCCTTCCCAATCTAAATAATACATTACTTGCCTACTAGATATCTCATTGAGGCAACGAACTGACCAAATATCACTTACTGACATCTTTAGGGATATAACACAATTATATTAGCTTGTTAAAGAAACTTCAGTAGGGGAGCATCCATGTATCCATGAGGGATGCATGAGGTAAGTTCATACGAGTACATGAAGAAAGTAAATCGTGTCCAAGAATAAGACACACGTTTCACGATAAGTTTTCTAATGTACCTGTGTGTACAAAATAATAAATTGATTTATTTTCACTATAGAATATCAAATATATGAGCGAGTGAAATGAGAACATTTTTAACATTGTCTGTGATATCAACTCTTTGAAACTATTTTCCTCATATTTGCGGAAAATCTTTATATATGTTTATATTATTGTACCTAAGACAATTTAATCTTAATTCGTAATATACATCTTGATATTCATAAATTTATGTAAAAACGAGTTGTAAGAATTTGTCTTTTTAAATATCTTATAAACACAATTTCAAAAATTAAATTATTAAAACAAAATCTTACAAGATACGGCTTCCTTGAATTATGAGAACCATATATACCGCCTTTCGTTTTTAAGTACAATGAAATAAATAACCTTAACTACTGAACTAATAGGAATCTTTATATGAAAATAATTGCTACACACTGTAGTTGTACTTAATGACGTGTTATATTCGTTTTTTTTAATATGTATTCGGAATTCATTTATTACCCAAGTTTTGTTTTATTTATATTTAATTTTTTTTAAATTAACTTTTTTTAATTCCTGGATCATGTTGCTAGTATGAAATAAACATATGAACACTTCAAATTTATATTGACTATTCTCGGTCTGCAGCTCGGTTACACAAAGTACTATTGTTTTTTTGTTTTCTTTTGTGTGGCTTAGATATTAGGGACAGAAAAAAAATATATATTAGAAAAGAAAAGTTAAACGCGAATCAATCATTCCTGGACAGAGAAATGTGAAACATGACCAGTTGTGTACTTCTAAAAATGCGGATTTACCTCCGTTACATATCATACTAGAATTAATGAAGAATTTTACCAAATCCATGGAAAATACTCATGGTTTCACGTACTTATAATAGAAATTTCCTGAAATTGGTGAAGCAATAATTTTCATTTTAAGAATTATTATCCTCATCATTGAGGGTTTTCTCCAACAAATCTTAGTAAATTAACGTGAATTAAAAAAAAAAAACATACATGAATACGGACTTGCAGTCGATCAGTTTGCAACAAACATTCACAAATTTCCTTTAATTAAAGTCCTCCATCGTTCTCTGTTCTCTGTGTCTGTTACACCAAGTTTCCTCATTGAATTTTGAATGTTATTCTTCCAGGTTGTTCTTGATCTTCTTTTCTGCTCCTTCATTAAAATTTCCATTCATAGACAGCCTTTAAAGAAGGAATATTTGTGGGTCCGCTATACGATCATAATAAGCGATGAAAGTTTTGAATACCTATTGATTTTTTAATCGAAAGGCAGAAAATTACCGCGACATTTTCAATTATCTTATAAGACCAAACAACAAGATACGCAGTGCAATAATAAGACTGGCAGTGCATCGATATCACCACAAACTCTGCAAAAATTCAAACTATCATGTTCCGTCAAGTGACTGCGTGTGTAAGTTCTGTGACTATTTAACTCATGCCCCAAATGGGAGTCAATGACCAATCACGTTTCAATGATTTTTGTTTTACAACCAATTAGAGTCGTGTTTCACGAAATATTTATCAGTGTTAAATTTACCATATTAAAGAACGTTCCTCCTTTTTAATATTCTGAACAGGTCTGACCATTATTTTGCCATAAGAAATTCGGCTACCAGATTGTATATATAGTGCATAGATGTCAACACATAGCGCTTGCAGGAGTTAATATAAAAACATTTGTAGCAATTTATTATACCACCAAAAAAAGAAACCACTGTTTGCACTTTCTTAAATGTATTTTTTCCCAGGTAATAATCCAGAAAAATATAATTGTCTATTTACACTCTAAGTAGAGCTTCACGACCAGGAAACACGCCTAGAAGCACTCGCCATCTTGAAGATGCCCTCCGCAGTTGAGGGCGACACGTCTGGTATCAACACAACTATGGACCACGGCCACAGAACCCGGAATCACTCAACATTATGATTACCGGCCGTGAAAGCCTGCATTCAACTATTGTTCATATTTAATCATACTACCATCAGAAATTGAATTAATGTAATAGTTTAACGTGTTTCATTTTTTTCTCCACTAGAGAGCATTCTTAACAACATTGCGTTCCTTTGGCAATAAATAGTATGAGTATGGTTGCAGTGATAAACAAAAGAAGCAGATGGCAGATGAAGTGTACTATATCGTTTTCATTTGTTTTCAAACATCGCCGTGTTACGTTAATATATATATATATATATATTTTAAAATAACTATAGTTAAATAATGAATTGTGAGTAAACAGCTTAATTTTATTCGTTAAATAGTCCTAACAAATGCCACTCTTGATTTCCAAATTCTCTAGATAAATTCACTCCTCACTTCGTGAGTCGTGAATTTATCGATAATTTGGAAATCATTCGTGGCATTACTTATGATAAACCCTGTGAAAGATATAATTTCAATGTATTTTTAAAGAGAACACAATCGTTGCTGGTATACAGCGGAGACATAAACTAATGCACTTTTGTGCGCGCTTTTCCCATTATTATTATAATATCTTATAAACATTTGGGTTATCCTTAAAAGTACACTTCAAGTACTCGTACCTAGATTTCATCGCGGAAAATTTTGACGCAGTAACCGATGATCACGGGTAATACTTTCATCTGGATATTTCAGCTATGGAAAAGAGGTATCAAGGCAAATTGAAACTTAATATGCTCTCGATTATGTTGGTCTATCAAAAAGAATGCCCCATAGGATGAACACAGTAGAAAATCATGTCTTAATTTCTAGGAGAGTCGGAATGTTTGAATATTGTATGTTTAAGAATGTAGAAAATATTAAAGTATTTGAAATTATAAATTCCTGTCTCTTGGAAACCTACGTGTTGTGTAAAACACAATATTATAATACAACTCAGGAAATTAAATACTGTCAGAATCACATTTTTTTTTTCTGAGACCAACAAAAAACAAAAGTTCATTTTTTATTCCTCTATGTTATAAGTAATGCCACGAGTGATTTCCAAATTTCTAGATGATTTGGAAATAAAGAGTGGCATTTGTTAAGACCATTTAACGAATAAAATTAAGCGGTTTACTCACAAATCATTATTTAAATATAGTTACTTTAAAATATTTATGTATTTTATGAAAATGGCTATGTTTGAAAACAAATGAGAAATGTTTGAATACGTTTCATTTGTTCATCACTATAACTTGATCATTCTATTTATTGCCAAATAGCATCGCAATATTGTAAGAATGTATCCTAGTGGAGAAAAAAAATAAGCACATCAAACTACATATTATAAACAACATTATAGGTTATTAATTCATTTTTTCGGAAACAACTCGTTAAAATCAGTATTTAAAAGCACAATTATTGAAAACACAATTATCAAATGTGTAGGTCGAAGGAATCTGTTTATTATTTGCTAATTCAACATATTTGGTAGAGAGCCAGTCACTGCAAAATAATGCTGTGACCTGTTCTGAATATTAAAAAGGAGGAACTTTCTTCATTTTGGTAATCAAAATTGGATAATTATCTAGGTGAACCATGACTGTGATTGGTTGTAAAACAAAATTCATTGAAACGTGATTCGTCATTGACTACTATTTGGGTTATGATTTAAATAATCTTAGATATTGATTCAGAAATATGAATATCTGTGATAAATGGATTAATATTTTTAGGAGGATCTATAGTAATACAAAAGCTAAAGTAAAAATAAAGAATAATTTAACAGAGGAATTCACAGTGAATAAATGCCTTAAGCAGGGAAGTAGTTTGTCACCAATTCTTTTTAACATTTATTTAGACCAGGCTCTTAACTTATGGTATAAAAATGTTATGAATTGGGTATTCCTATAGGAGGAAAAGTACTGCATTCATCGTTGTTTGCAGATGATCAAATAATTTTTACAGGGGATGAAGATGATATGAAATATATGATAAATAAACTAATGGAAGAATATAAAAATGGGGACTGAATATAAATTTACAGAAAACAGAATATATATGTGTTTGGGAAAGGATGTGGATGACCTCATACTTGAAACAGGGAAAATAAAAAAAATGTGAATTTTTTAAATATATTGGGCCAATAATTACAAGTTTAGGTACTTATGAGAGAGATGTACAGACTGAAATTGCAATCGCAAAGAATGCAACTAGGACATTACATGGAATAATTAGAAACAAAAATATTACAAAGGAAACTAAAATGAAAATTTATAAGAGCATAATACAGAATATTTTGTCATATGGAGGTGAAACTTGGTCTTTGACGGAATTACAAAATAATAAAATTAGAACAGTTGAATTTGATTATTTTAGAAGAAGCCTCCAAAAACCAAGACAGGATAAAATAAGAAATGAATTCCTTTGGAGAGAAATGAATGTCACCAAATCTGTTGTTAAGAGGATTGAAAATCAAACGCTTAAATGGTATGGCTATGTACAAAGAATGGAAAATGAAAGATGGTCAAAAACATATATACCAGTGGTCACCCACTGGAAGAAATAAACGTGGGAGATCAAGATGGAAATGGAAAACCTACGTCAGAACCAAATGGATGATAGGAATTTGGAAGAGAGAGATTGGAATGTTAGAGATAAATGGAAACTGAAGACGGCAAGAAAAGCCGAAGGAGAAGAAGAAGACGAAGATATTGATGCTTGCAAAAAGTCGCACAACATCGTCAGTTAAATAAAAAATATGTGCATTTATGTTATAACGTCGATTAGCGGGACTTGTTAAAAGCTGCTGGAAGAATCCTGTTACATCCCGCATTCCGTTTAAGAACTTAATGAGAGTAGCTGTTCGGGTGATATGGGGTGTAAGCAAACGATAAAACAGCCGTATAAACGCTCTAATAGAACAGCAGACTTAAGGGTCTCAAGAGAAACAACACTGAAATGTCTGAAAGTTTGTCAGTTTAACGTGACGATCCGACACATGTCTCTCGAGAATTTCTAAGTCCATAGCTGTTGTAACTGATTATTCTTTATTATTATCCCTTAGTATGCTTTTATCAAAATTGCAAATCACAGGTCCATCTAATAAGAAAAATTAAGTCTACAGTATTCCACAGTGGACTAGTGGTTATGCTCATTGTCTCTGGTCCCGAGGGTCACATCTTCAGAGACCCGGCCGGGGTCAATGGACTTTTTTAGGATGGAAAAATCCAAGGAGCAAGTCCTACGGGAGGGACTTTAAGCCGTGGGTCCAGAGTCTGAAAATTTTCAGGCTCGTAAAAAATCCTTGAACTTGAATGAAATTGTCTCTAAGCAAAATTTACCGAATTTTCCCGTCCTAGTACTACCTTGGTTTCCTAGATGTCAGTATGAGGCGGAACGCTGACCACGTACCACTCAAAATGACATCTATACGAAAACAGGTGTAACTAAATTAGTATGGTTAAAATTCTTCCCTATAGGGGGAGAGCGCCTAAATCTCTGTAAAGGGATAGGCTTACAATACAATACAATGATAATTAGCATCGCAATTTGAATTTGGACGTAAAAGATCCACGAAATTTGTTCACAGGCCACTAATTTCATATTTGAGGATTTTACGCACCGTAAATCTACGACATGGGTCCATGGTTTCCGAAGGAAGCCATACTCAAGAATCTTGCGTTATAAAAAGCGGGACCGAACCTACGCAGTAATTTATTAGTGGATGTGAGGCCAGGAGCTGATCTATAAGCCAAATATCTTCTAGACCATTCGCCCCACAGAATTTTTATAACAATTTAATTTAATTTTTTAAATTCCTGCCTTATTAACGCTAACCTTAATTATTTTTAGAACACATTAAAACATGTTTCATTCCAACCATTTGATTTTCAGAAATTTATAATTATCTCTTTACAAACTTGTATTTTCAAAATTTTCTTTCCCAACTATAATTCTCTACTTGACTGTTAAATATAACAAAAGGCGTTTTGTTCCCTTTACAATTCACCTCCCTTAAATTTCGGTTAATGCTATATTACACACATCATTACCTTATTATTTATCACACCGATCCCTCGAGCACGTTGTCCTTTATATCCCTCCTCATCATACTACCTATTATTCGAAATCTATTACATTTTCTCTTGCTAGAACATGGAATTCCCTTCCACTCTATGTCAGAGACTGCCAAACTTTACCATCTTTCAGAAACAAATTGAAAATAAAATGATTAACAGAAACAACTCAATAATATTACTTTTTAATAATCAATAATTTGTTTTTTTTCATTATTTAACAAAAATTGTTTTAAGATTTGTCAACATGCCTCATATAATAAGCGATAGATTAATTCATTGTAGTTTATTACTTTCTTCGTATTATTTATTTTTTTCTTTTTATGTATAGTATATTCGAGCTGTTATTCCTTTCTGTATACATTCTATCATTAGTTTAATTTTAATTGTATTTAATTCTATTGTATTATTAGACATTATTTTGATTATTATTCAATTTAACAGATTATTTAATTGTTTAATATATACTATTATTGTAATTTTTTTGTATTTAAATGTAACATGTACTTGGAGTAACAAGTTTAAATGAAGATATACAAAGATACCAACAAGAATGGAAAAATCATCTCAGGAGAATGGCAAGAAATAGACTTCCAAAATTGGCATTCCAATATACCCCAACTGGACATAGGGACCAAGGAAGACCAAAACATCGGTGGAAAGATCAAGACCATCTTCGCTAGGTTTACCGTAGGTCATATGGCCTAAAACGAATTTGTCCATGATGATGATGATGATGATAAATGTAACATATGTTTGTCCTGGTGAATAGAAGAGAAGGCCACATGGCCTTTACTCCACAAGGCTAAATAAATATATTCTATTCTCCCATGCCATTTTTCGTTACCTACTGTGCGCTTTTCTTCTTGTTTCTATGGTTTCATGCAACGATTTTCCGTGTCTGTCTTTCATTAAAAATTCTTCCTACATATTCCGTCCTTCACTGGCTACGAGACTTAACTGTCCTTATTGTATTACTTTTTAATTTGGAAGAGTAAAATGCCTTAGGCATAATGGAGTGAACATTCTTATTCTTCTTCTAATTTCTGCAGGTGTAGCCAAATCCCTATTCTGCGACTACACGAATTGGCTAGTTCATCGGTTGTAAAATAAATATCAGTAAACAAAATCTAAATTAATAGAAGAATTTGTTGTTAAAATAGTATTTTTAAACACCTTCAATTAAGAATAGCGGAAAGTAATAAAAATTTAACAACTAAGTTGTTAAAATATTTTCGGCTATTCTTACAACGGAACTATCATCCATCGCATGCCCAAATCACCTTGAAATTTCGCCCATAGAAGCGTTGTGATGTGCCAAGGTCGTGTCCAAAAGATATTACCTGCAGCTTTTAACTGCTAGGCACTAAAATCCAGCGCCAAATATTTAATTTAAACTATAGGAAAGTAATACAACTCCTTAATTGGTGAATTGGATAACCCTGGAAATTTGCCTCCGCGCCGTTTCCCACCACACTCTACTCCGCTGTACTCACGCAAGGTTGTCCATCTGCTTCCCACAGTGGGTTGTCATTGGTGGATTTTGGTTTCGATTTATATTCTGTGCCTTACAATTAAAAGCGGCAGATATTGTTTTGAACAAGGACTTGGTATATCATAACAATTATCTTGGTGAAATTTCAAGGTACGTTTCAGCATGCGAGATAGATAGTTCCCCTTTTAGGCTCAGAATTCACGTCCTGGATGATTTCCGAACGTTTTGTAGTTTAAAAATTGTTCTTTATGGTATTCGTATAAAACTTTTATGATGTCACATCAAACAACAAAAAAAACACTTTCTATTGTCATTTCTATGTAATTCAGTAAATAAACTTGCATAAAATAATAACTGAATACTTTCATTATTTTGGGGGCACGCCGTAGCGTAGTGGTTAAGGCACTGAGCTACAAGCCGGAGGGTCGAGGGTTCAAGTCCCGTTGGGGTCAGGATTTTTAAACTGACCCAAACCCTCTGGCGGAACTATGGCCCTGGGGTCGACTCAGCCTCTAACGGAAATGAGTACCAGACGCTTGTTCTGGGGATAAAGGCGGCCGTCACGCAGGGCTGACAACCCTGCTGACATAAAGTGCCGATTGTCCAGAAAAAGTGGGAGCCTTAACCTCCTACTACCCGAAGGGCCTCCGGGCCTGTTGTGGGATAACTTTACTTTTTTACTTTCATTATTTTAAGAAATAGTTGATAGCCTATATAAATAGAAACCAGAGGAAGGTTACTTGAATCATAAAAAGGAAAGCAAGAATACTCAAGTATTGATATTGTAATAAAATCGAAAGAAATATTGGAATACTACTGGAAAATAGCGTATCCTACATGTAAAATCGAAAGGAAGAAAAATAAATAAAATTTGGTTGCAAATAAGAACAGTATACAACATGAAAGGATTCTAGTAAATATACAATATATGTGAGACGTAGATAACTGGGCTGAAAACTGAAAAAGAACAAAAATGAGTAGTTCTTGGAAATCGCATTCAACACAAAACATAAAAATAAGAGTATAGCAATATAAGAATAAAATCAGATTGTTTCAATTTGAGTCTTTAACTACAGTTTGGAATTCCTAAAAAGTTAGTTAGACTTATACGAATGTGTCTAAATGGCTCAACGAGTAGGGTGCGTGTAGGCAAACAGTTTTCAGACACTTTTGAAATCCAGAATGGGTTAAAGCAAGGAGATGCACTATCTCCTCTACTATTTAATTTTGTACTAGAGCATGCCATTAAATCTTTAGAAAATGAGGAAGGCTTACAACTCAATGGTATTAATAAGCTGTTAGTTTATGCTGATGATGTAGTACTACTGGCCGATAGCGAGGAGATACTAAAGGACCAACACGCACACACTATTGAGTAACACTAAGAAATTAGGACTGGAAGTAAATATCAGTAAAACTAAATATATGGTCACACGTAGAAATACATTATATAATGGAAATGGACAGCTAATGACAAATGAGGGAAAATTTGAGGAATTGGCTGAATTCAAATACCTAGGAACAATAATCACAAATAGGAATGAGATGCACAAAGAAATTAAACATAGGCTCAATTCTGGAAATGCATGCTATTATGCATTGCAGAGACTTTTGATGTCCCAACTCCTTTCAAAAAACGTTAAGCTGAAAATATATAAAACTATTGTTCTACCAGTTATATGATATGGGTGCGAAACATGGACTCTTACTTTAAGGGAGGAAAGGAGATTACGAGTATTTGAGAATAAAGTTCTTAGGAAAATTTTTGGACCAAAGAGAGATGAGCAGACAGGTGAATGGAGAAGACTACATAACAATGAACTACATGGTCTTTATAGGAAGCCAGATATAATAAGAACAGTTAAGTCCCGTAGACTGCGATGGGCAGGACATGTTGCGCGTATGGGGAATGAAAGACGTGCATGGAAACTTCTTGTAGGAAAGTCAGAAGGAAAACGCCCAGTTGGTAGACCAAAAATGAGGTGGGAGAACAACATTAACTATGATTTGAGGGAAGTAGATTATACAGGGAATGATTGGAAAGTATTAGCTCAGGATAGGGATGTATGGAGAGCTTATGTCCGTGCGGCCATGAACCTACGGGTTCGATAGTGCCAGTGAGTCAGTAGGTAAGTAAGTAACTACAGTTTCTAATATGGCAAGGGCTTACAATATTGTGAATAAGGGATAAAAATAATATAATTTTCATTATTTTCTTTTCATTAGTGACTAAAAAAATTTGATTAATAAAGAGAACTTGAAGAGAATGCATAATTAAAATCATTGTTTTGTTTTAGGCGTATGATGGTAATAATTAATAATAATAATCATAAGCAACATCCCGTATCATGGCAGCTGCCGCCGCCTTCCGGAAACCAAACGCTGTCCATCCGTTGACCTTCCTCCAATCCTCTGATATTCATAGCCGCTTGTCCCCTTCTATCTAAGTTTTCTTCGGTCTTCCTCTCTTCCTCCTTTCCATTGGGATCCATTCCATAAGAATTTTAGGCAATCTTTGCTCTGGCATTTTTTTTTTTTGACATGGTCATACCACCGTAATCTTTTCGTTTCTATAATGTCTATGATGTCCGGCTCCTCCTGTACACCCATAATTTTTCTTATTTATTTATTTCGTATTTTATCCATTCTAGATTTTCCAGTTGATCTTCTTAAAACATCCATTTCTGTACTTAAAATTCTTTTCATTTCCATGGTAGGAATTTGCCAGACTTCAGCACCAGATGTTAAAATGCTGTGAATTATGGTTTGATATATCTGTAATTTTCTACTTTTTGTAATATTTTTGCTCCACCAATCAGAGTTTAAATCACTTATTGCTTGTTTTGTTTGTGCGATTCTATTTTTAATTTCCACTGTGTTTACCGCCTGAATGATCTAATTTTGTTCCTAAATAAGTGCATTGAATACTAGGTTTTAGTTCTTCTCCATTGTTGAAATTTATATCTTCCATATCTTCTCCTATACACAGATATTTAGTTTTCTCAATGTTTATATAAAGTCCCCATTTTTCTTATTCTTTTAGTTTTTTGTAATATTCTATGTAATAATAATAATAATAATAATAATAATAATAAAAATAATAATAATAATAATAATAATAATAAATAATGAGTAATACTAAGAAATTAGGACTGGAAGTAAATATCAATAAAACTAAATATATGGTCACAAGTAGAAATTCATTATATAATGGAAATGGACAGCTAATGACAAATGAGGGAAATTTTGAGGAAGTGGCTGAATTCAAATACCTGGAACAATAATCACAAATAGGAATGTGATGCACAAAGAAATTAAACATAGGCTCAATTCTGGAAATGCATGCTATTATGCATTGCAGAGACTCTTGATGTCCCAACTCCTTTCAAAAAACATTAAACTGAAAATATATAACTATTATTCTACCAGTTATATTATATGGATGCGAAACATGGACTCTTACTTTAAGAGAGGAAAGGAGATTACAAGTATTTGAGAATAAAGTACTTAGGAAAATTTTTGGACCAAAGAGAGGTGGACAGACAGGTGAATGGAGAAGACTACATAACAATGAACTACATGGTCTTTATCGAAAGCCAGGCATAATAAGAACAGTTAAGTCTCGTAGACTGCGTTGGGCAGGACATGTTGCACGTATGGGAAATGAAAGACTTGCATGGAAGCTTCTTGTAGGAAATCCAGAGGGAAAACGCCCAGTTGGTAGACCAAGAATGAGGTGGGAGAATAACATTAACTATGATTTGAGGGAAGTAGATTATACAGGGAATGATTGGAAAGCATTAGCTCAGGATAGGGATGTATGGAGAGCTTATGTCCATGCTGCCATGAACCTACGGGTTCGATAGTGCCAGTGAGTAAGTAAGAGTATAATAAATCATAATTTTTATTTGTTTCTTCTTCCTTGTGTTTTTAGTTATTTTTTTCTTTGCTACTTTTACATGTTCCTCACTGCCCAGGCCTTACAATGACAGGTCCGGCCGGGAGAGTATATTTAAAATTTCGATCAGATGCATGCATTTTTGACAGTACAAGGACATGAAAATCCTCTCCGAATAAGGTATAAGCTAATTTCGTGGCAATCTGGGAGACAAGACGAACATTTAAGATGAGATACTCCATTCACTCACTTTTATACTAAAAAAGGCGAACATGACAAGGTAATTATGATGGTCAAATAGTTTTGGGGCACTATTTGAGCCTTATAGTTTCCCAACATTTGACTTACTGTTGAGGAAAAAAAGTCTGAAAAAATTCTCACCAAGAAGACTTGCCCCGTCCGAGGATTGAACTCGGGCCTACTGCGTACGAGACACTGACGTTACACTTATTACATAGCGATGGATTATGATGATGTTAATAATAATAGTAATTATTATTATTAATTATTATAATTATTATTAATACGTATTATTAATATTTTACCAGTTATATTAATGAATGCGAAACATGAACTCTTACTTTAAGGGAGGAATGGAGATTACAAGTACTTGGGGAAAAAGTTTTTAGGAAAATTTTTGGACCAAAGAGAGATGAAGAGACAGGCGTATGGAGAATACTACGTAAGAGTGAACTACAGTACATAGTCTTTATGGGAAGTCAAATATGATGAGAACAGTTAAGTCTTGTAGGCGATAGGTCGTGTGGCACAAATGAGGAATGAAGACATGCTTGAAAGCTTTTTGTAGGAAAACCAGAGGGAAAACGCCCAGTTGGTAGACCAAGAATGAGGTGGGAGAGTAACATTAACCATGATTTGAGAGAAGTAGATTATACAGGGCATGATTAGAAAACATGAGCTCTGGATAGGGATATATAGAGAGCTTATGTCCGCGCGGCCATGAAACCTGTAAGTTTGTTAGTGCCAGTGAGTTAGTTATAATAATAATAATAATAGTAATAACAAAATTGTAGTCAATTATAAGTATGAATATATTCCTATTAAGGAAAATGTCAACCGAAACCTACCTTGAAATTTATCCGTAGCTGCGTAGTGAAGTTCCAAGACCATGCCCAAAAAAAATTATCTACCTATTTTGATTTTAACTGCAAGGCACAGAAATCGAAACCAGAATCCAGCAATGGAAATCCACTGTACGGAGCAGATGGACTGTATTCTCGAATAAGAGCGGATTGAAGTGAGGCGGGATGCGGCGCGGACGGCAGGTAGTGATAATTATGCAATCTACCAATTCGGGAGTTGTATTACCTCCCTACTTCCCTACTAAAGTCTAAATCAGATGTTTGGCGCTAGATTTTAGTGCCTTGCAGTTAAAAATGACATTTTTTTTGGACATGACCATGGTACATCACATGCTTATCTGGAGGAAATTTCAAGGTAAGGTTCGGGATGATTTGATTGTCAGTTCAACAGATTCCTTTATAAAAGGCTATATTTAATATGAATCACATTAAAAAAATTTCATGAGAGACAAATCAGTAACTTACTGACACATTCCCAAATTATTCACCTAATATGAATATTATAACCAATTTCTAGTTATGCGCAAAGAAATTAAACATAGGTTTAATTCTGGTAATGCATGCAATTATGCATTACAGATATGTTTGATGTCCCAACTTCTTTCAAAAACGTTAAACTGAAAATATATAAAACTATTATTCTACCAGTTATATTATATGGTTGCGAAACATAGACTCTTACTTTAAGGGAGGAAAGGAGATTACGAGTTTTTGAAAATAAATTTCTTAGGAAAATTTTTGGACCAAAGAGGGATGAACAGACAGGTGAACGGAGAAGACTATACATAACAGTGAACTACATGGTCTTTATAGGAAGCCAGATATAATAAGAACAGTTAAGTCTCGTAGACTGCGATGGACAGGACATGTGGCACGTATGTGGAATGAAAGACGTGCATGGAAGCTTCTTGTAGGAAAACCAGAGGGAAAACGCCTAGTTGGTAGACAAAAAATGAGGTGGGAGAATAGCATTAACTATGATTTGAAGGAAGTAGATTATAATACAGGGAATGATTGGAAAACATTAGCTCAGAATAGAGATGTATGGAGAGCTTATGTCCTCGCGGCCATGAATCTACGTGTTGGATAGTGCCATTGAGTAAAAGTAATTAACCAGTTTCTACTTGATTTTTATTCGTCAACTATTTTCCCTCGGGATTCTAAACAATGAACTATATACAGAGAGTTGACAATCAGTATTTTACGTTGTTCAGCATATTTAGTAGCTTGACGCAAAATGAATGTAATTCATATCATCAGCAGCAGCAGCAGCAGCATGATCAGGCCATGTGGCCTGTGACGGTAAACCTAACGAAGATGGTCTTAATAATTCCACCGATGTTCTAGTATTCCTGGGTCCCTATGTCCAGTTTGAGTACATGTTTAACACATTAATGTTATCATCATCATGTTATAGTCCTTTATGAATTGTTACGTCGACTAAAATTCTCCTTCCATCTTTTTGGCGGACGTCCAATAAATATATTTCCCTATGGTTGGAAGCATCTTTGGGCATCCATCTCGCGTGCTGTATCCAACTATCTGTGGTATTTCTGGATGTAATCCATAATGGGCTCCATGTTAAGTTTCTGTAGCATGTCTTCGTTTTTTATGTGATCATTAGGGTTATAACTTTTTTTGACTTTTGTGAAACAAAATATTTCCTGTGCAATGGATGGATGGATGAACGTTGACTTAAAATCATTGAAAAAGACCATAATTTCACTGGCTTCAAGAAAATGTCACCCCCAAATATATTTATATATCAGAAAACTATAGAGGCATAAGCTTACTATTTGCTGCATACAAAATACAAGTACTGCACTACTTGACATTGTAGAGGACATAAGAGACTCAATGGACAAAAGCAAACTCACCGCAATAGTCCTACTCGACTACAGCAAAGCCTTTGACACAGTAGATATAGACTTAATGCTAGCGAGACTAATGACACTACATCTGTCGGAAAACTGCCTTGATTGGTTTAGATCTTACCTTACTAATCGTCAGCAATCAGTTTCTGTTAATAATCGCATTTCTTCCTGCCGCTTGGTGAGGAAAGGGGTACCTCAAGGCGGCGTCCTCGCTCCTCTTCTCTTCTCGATTTATATTAATGACGTGACCAAGAAACTACAAAACTGCAAGCATTATCTTTACGCCGACGACTTACAGATTTACACACACTTTAGGTCTACGAAATTAATGAATATATTGACAAAGTAAACACTGACCTCAGGCATATATCTTTATGGTCCACGCAATATGGGCTGAAACTAAATGTAAACAAAACGTAAGCGATAATTATCGGACGCCCAAGACTATTACACTCCATAAACAATGGCAATATGCCGGCTGTCATATTAGATAATGAACAAATTCCTTATACCGACGTCGTTAAAAACTTGAACTTCACTTAGATTCTAATTTAAATTGGCATTTGCAAGTAAGACAAACATCTAAAAGGATCTTCTCCATAATGCATTCCCTAAAGCGACTTAAACATTTTCTCACTACAGCTCTTAAAAGAATTTTAATCCAAACCTTAGTGATGCCGAATTTTGACTACTGTGACGTTCTACTAGCTGACATAAGTGACGGATTGTCGGACAAACTGCAGCGTGTCTATAATATGTGTATCAGATTCATATTTAATGTTCGAAAATACGATCACATTTCTCCATTATTCCACGAATTGCCATGGCTACATCTAAAAGAGAGAAGAAAATCGCACTGTCTAATTCTCTTATTTAAGATCCTACATACCTCGATTCCCAATTATTTATCATCCAGTTTCCAGTATCTATGCTCAAACCATAACTTAAACACAAGATCACAACATAGTCTCTTGCTTAATATACCGCAACATAGGACATCACATCACTCCATGTCATATACCATCTTCACTTCTGGCAACTGGAATTTTCTACCACAAGAAATAAGGGGCTGCTGGACATTGACATCTTTTAAAATAAATTTAAATTTATATTTGCTCTAACCTCGACTTCATCATTACCCAGTGTAAGGTATATATATTAATTGGTGTTTCTCGTATAATTTATCATATTTATATTATTATTATTATTATTATTATTATTATTATTATTATTATTATTATCGTATCATTATTGTTATTACCCTATAAAATGTTGTTTGTACATGAAATTTACTTTGCTACATTCATTGTATATTTAACTGTTTATAATTAGTATAGTGTATATCTATATTTGTCAAATATTTAATTGTATTTGTTCTGGTTGAGTGGAAGAGATGGTCTTATGGCCTTAACTCTGCCAGAATAAATAAAGTATCATTATTAGTATTATTATTATTATTATTATTATTATTATTATTATTATTATTATTATTATTATTATTATTATTTTATTATAAGCAAGTGAAACAAACTAAATATTTGGGAATGATTATGGATAACATCGAAGGGATAGGCAAAGAGAACATAAAACATAGAATTGAATTGAGTAGCAAAATAATATCATCATTAAATTCCATATGGTGGGATAAGCATATTTGGAAAGACACAAAAAATATATATTGGTGGAATCTGTTGCAATGTACGGAAGTGAGGTATGGACAACCAATAAGTACTACAAGAATAGACTAATAGCTCTAGAAATGGATTATTTACGAAGAAGTGCCAGAAAGTCTAAATTTGAACGTGTCACAAATAAGGAAATTAGAAACATAATGGAAGCAGAAGAAAGCATAATTGAAAGAATTGAGGAGAAGGAATTAAAGTGGTTAGGACATGTTTTAAGAATTGAAGATGAGCGATGGCCGAAGCAACAATATGAATGACATCCGAACAGAAGGAAGAAAAGAGGAAGACCAAGGTTAACATGGAAGGAAAACATGAAGACAGTAATGCAAGCTAGAGGGCTAAGCATCGAAGATGCCCAAGACCGTAGGCTTTGGAGGTTTGGCACGGGAAGACGGCAGCAGCTGTAAAAACCTGAAGATAGGTAGAGATTATTATTATTATTATTATTATTATTATTATTATAAAATATATGCAAAAATGATCAACCAAAGATTAACAACTGCAGTAGACACAATAATATCAGAAGAGCAGACAGGTTTTAGGAAAGGAAGAAGCTGCACAGACAACGTATTCACTTTAAAACAAATAATAGAGAAGCGAAGAGAATTCAACTTAGAGACGCACATCCTCTTTATAGATTATAGGAAGGCCTTTGATAAAGTGTCTAGACCAAAATTATGGAACATATTAAGTGAAAAAGGAATTCCACTACACTTGATAGCAATAATTAAGAAAATGTATGGGAAAACAAAAATAAAAATAAATCAAAGGGAACCAATACGTATAACAGGAGGAGTTAGACAAGGTTGTCCACTATCAACCACTCTTTTTAACATGTATTTCGACGACATGATAAGATCATGGAAGCAAATGACGACTGGGGGAATTAACTTAGGAAATATAGTAGTAAAATCAGTAGCCTTTACAGATGACCAGATTTTAATAGCAAAAACAGAGGAAGAACTACAAAGAATGCTATATAAACTAAATAAAACATCAAAAAAATAAAACATGGAAATACCATCAGAAAAATAAAAAAACAATGGCCTTCAAGGGCACTCATTAATATTAGAAAATAAATCAATAGAACAAGTAGTAAGATGTAACTTCCTAGGTTGCGAAATATCATACACAGCGGAAACAGATACAAATAACAAACAAAATAAGTTTAATTATATAACAGGTACACTAAAAATAACTTTGAAAAATAAAGCCAGGAAAGACTCTATAATGAAATTATACAAGACAATGGCAGTGCCTATTATCACTTATGGATCCGAAACATGGACAGTGATAACACAACAATCAGCCAGAATACAAGCTGCTGAAATGAGATTCCTCAGACCTATAGCAGGATATCAAAGAACAGACAAAAAACATAACACAGAAGTAAAACAACAACTAAAAGTAGAGGAATTAAATACAAAAATAGAGAAATACAGAACAAACTGGAAAGAACACTTGGCAAGGATGACTGAGAATAGAATACCAAAAGCAGCATACACTATTCACCACGAGGAAGAAGAAGTTTGGGAAGACCAAAAAAAAGATGGAAAAAGCAGCAATTTGGAGCCAGAACAGACTAGTAAATAAGCCTAAACCGTGAAGAAGAAGAAGAAGAAGATTTAATATTGATTTGGGGGTGACTTTTTCTTGAAGCTCAGTGAAATGAAGGCATTTTTCAATGGTTTTAAGCAAAGGTTCACCCATTCGTTGCACAGGAAATATTTTATTTTAACAAAGTGTCGAAAACGTTATGACCCTCTAGAGTTATAAGTTTTTGGACTTTTGTGTAAGAAACTATTTCCTGTACAATGAATGGGTGTAAAATATTTACTGAGCAATTAATTGGTGTACTTTTACCATTGAAAAAGGCCTTAATTTCATTGAGCTTTAAGAAACGGTCACCCCAAATATATTTATATATCTATATGTAATATTATTTGGGGGTGATCTTTTCTTGAAGGTCATTGAAGTGAATGCCTTTTTCAATGGTTGTAAGCAAACGTTCACCTATTCATTGCACAGGAAATATTTTATTTCACAAAAGTCCAAAAAGTTATAACCCTAGTGATGATACTTAGTTTGGCCTGCTGTTCGACTCAAGAACTTCATCTCATTTGCTGTGATTCTACTCCCATAGTTTTACTGTACATGCTTCACTCCCGTAACGAAGGACAGGTCTTGCAAATATGCAGACGGATTCGAGTGTATCTTTGATCTAAAGAAGGTTTTATAATGTTGCTTAATATACCCATAGTTTTATCACATTTAATGGTTTTATCCGGAATGTCTAAAGCTGTGGAAAATGACATTTATAGCCCAGGTAATTAATTTGACTATTTAACCCATGTCCCAAATGGGAGTTAATGACCAAAAACGTTTCAATGAATTTTGTTTTACAACCAATCACAGTCGTGTTTCACCTTGATATTTACCTACTTCTGTTTAACATATTAAAGAGAGCCCCTCCTTTTTAATAATCTGAACATGTCAGAGCACTATTTTGCAGTGAATGACTTTCGAAAAAATACGTTGAATATAACAAATAATGAACAGATTCCTTCGAACTACACATTTGATAATAATTGTGTGTTCAATAAATGAGTTTAAAAAAGCGAATTAACGGAGTTGTGTCCTAAAAAAATAATTAATAACCTACAATGTTCGTTATAATATACAGTTTGACGTGTTTCACTTTTCTCCACTAGGGTGCATTATTACAATATTGCGAATCTATTTGGCAATAAATAATATGACCTAGTTGCAGTGGATGAACAAAAGTAGCATAAAGACAATTTTCATTTGTTTTCAAACATAGCTGTTTACATTAAATATATTTAAATAATGATTTGTGAGTAAACAGCTTAATTTTATTCGTTAAATAGTCCTAACAAATGCCACTCTTGATTTTCAAATTTTCTATATAAATTGGAAATCACTCGTGGCACTACTTAATAACTCTTGCCAAAACATTAATATAAAGTAAGTATGAATTAATTAAAGCTGATAGGAAGTAACACTATGAGATAATGTATTATTTTACTGAATCGTAAATATAACCTAATTTAATATTTTATTTTGTCATTTGTAAAATGTTTTGAGGAAACATCTCCACTATTCACAACCAGTAAGTAAATCTTATCGTATACAAGTTGAAACTGGTAAATATGTTTCACTAGAATAGTCCAGGCCAGAAAACAAAATATGAGGTGCATATTTTATATTCAATCTCTTAATGTAATGCAGTCCCGTGCCACAAGAGATTTTTATGTAAAAAAATCAATATCCGTGAATATTTCTTATAGTTTATTGGTAATGTTCGTAACATCTCGATGGTGATTTATTGTCTTTTGAAAGTAAATAGCCATAATTCAGTTATTTTGTCGGTCATGGTGTAATAGTGTCACCATTTTTGCCTTTTGTATAAGGGGGGACCAACATCTTTGAGGATAAAAAAAAGTAATTTTTCAATTAAGATTTTTTCATATAGATTGAAAAGACATCTTTAAATGTGTACTTACTTATTTACTTACTCACTGGCACTATCGAACCCGTAGGTTCATGGCCGCGAGGACATAAACTCTCCATACATCCCTATCCTGAGCTAATGCTTTCCAATCATTCCCTGTATAATCTACTTCCCTCAAATCATAATTCATGTTGTTCTCCCACCTCATTCTTAGTTTACCAACTGGGCATCTTCCCTCTGGCTTTCCTACAAGAAGCTTCCATGCACGTCTTTCATTCCCCATACGCGCAACATGTCCTGCCCATTGCAGTCTACGAGACTTAACTGTTCTTGTTATATCTGGCTTCCTATAAAGACCATGTAGTTCATTGTTATGTAGTCTTCTCCATTCACCTGTCTGTTCACCTCTCTTTGGTTCAAAAATTTTCCTAAGAACTTTATTCTCAAATACTCGTAATCTCATTTCCTCCTTTAAAGTAAGAGTCCATGTTTCGCACCCATATAATATATAACTGGTGGAATAATAGTTTTATATATTTTCAGTTTAACGTTTTTTGAAAGGAGTTGGGACATCAAAAGTCTCTGTATTGCATAATGGGACACATTTCCAGAATTGAGCCTATGTTTAACTTCTTTGTGCATCTCATTCCTATTTGCGATTATTGTTCCTGGGTATTTGAATTCACCCACTTCCTCAAAATTTCCCTCATTTGTCCTTAGCTGTCCATTTCCATTATATAATGTATTCCTACGTGCGACCATATGTTTTGTTTCATTGATATTTACTTACTTACTTACTTACTTACTTACTCACTGGCACCATCGAACCCGTAGGTTCATGGCCGCGCGGACACAAGCCCTCCATACATCCCTATCCCGAGCTAATGCTTTCCAATCACTCCCTATACAATCCACTTCCCTCAAATCATAGCCAATATCGTTCTCCCACCTCATTCTTGGTCCACCAACTGGGCGTTTTCCCTCTGGAAACTTTGGCATGGGTTCCCTGAAGTAGTCCCCGCCCGGAGGACCGAATGGGGGACTATTTAACCTCCGGAAAATTGTACCCCAGTAGAACTCATGTCCGCATTTCTTGACGGTTGTATTTTTACGGTGAAAGATCGTCAATCTTTCGACCAAGGTACTTATTTCGTCTGGCTTATCACCTTCGACCAGTCTGGCATGGGTAACCTTATCGGCAGCAATGCCACCGCCGGCATAGCTCGCAGGATCATTTAAGCACGCAAGCCACTCCACCACGACAAGGTAAAGATACCATGGAGGGCATTGATATTTACTTCCACTCCTAATTCCTTACTGTTACTCAATAGTGTGTGCGTCTTGTCCTTTAGTATCTCCTCGCTATTGGTCAATAATACTACACCATCGACATAAACTAACAGCTTATTAATACCATTGAGTTGTAGGCCTTCCTCATCCTCTAAAGATTTGATGGCATGCTCTAGTACAAAATTATATAGCAGAGGAGATAGTGCGTCTCCTTGCTTCAACTCATTCTGGATTTCAAAAGTGTCCGAAAACTGTTTGCCTACACGCACCCTACTCTTTGTGCCATTTAGACACATCCTTATAAGTCTACTAACTTTTTAGGAATTCCAATATCCAGCAGGATTTATATAACTTCTCCCTCTTAATTGAATCATATGATTTTTTGAAGTCTGCATATAGTTGATGTACAGTACCATTATATTCCCATTTCATTTCTAAAATTTGTCTTATACTAAAAATCTGATCTGTTGTAGACCTGTTTCTTCTAAATGCACATTGATGATCTCCTAGAATGGCATCAATATCGGGTTTACTGTTTACTAATATATTTCTTAGAATTTTGTACGAAATTGAAAGTAATGAGATGCCCCTATGGTTGTTGCAATCAGTTTTATCTCCTTTCTTATAAATTGGTAGGATAATCGATTCTTTCCATTCATCTGGAAGAGCTTCTTTTTTCCCAAATCATACCAAGCAATCGGCGTATCTTGTCCATCAATTTTTCTCACCCTGATTATATTAGTTCTGCTGGGATCTCATCCGAACCTGATGCTTTATACATCTTCAATTGTTCTATCGTCATTTCAAACTCTAATGCACTTGGTTCTGCGACTAGCAGTTCTGTTGTCTGTAACTTATCCTCCTTAATGTCCTGTTCTGTATGTACATATAATATAATTGATTATAGTAACTTTTCCATCTATTTAATATACTCCTAGAATCTGCAATCATTTCCCCATTTTCATTCCGAATTATGTTTTTTCTAGCCTGAAACCCGTTCTTCTCTACCCTAATTCCCTGATAAAATTCTCTAATGTTCCTATTTTTTGCGTTCGTTTCAAGATCATTAATCTTCTCTCTCAGATATTCCCTCTTTTTACTCTTTAGTAGTCTGGTGGTTTCTCGTCTAATCTACCCAATTGCTCTAAATTTTCCTCATTTGGCTCGTGTAACAATTTCATTTTTGTGGAAGATTTTATTGATATCTCTATTACTTTTCGAGTTATGTTTAAAAATGTGTAATGCTATCACCCGAGTGAGCACTTTGATTTTAAAAGGTACCTACATCTTCGGTAAGTTTGTCGCTTGTTTTGCGTAACTTCATTTTTATTTCAATACGGTTTCCCTGATACCTCCCGAAGTGTTCAAGATATTGATATGAAATTTTGCCTGTATGTGTAGTTTACAGAGATGAAAAAAAAAATAGACTGCAGTTAGGAATGTACCTATTATATTTTATTAAAAAATATTTTAATGAAAATTTTAACAAAAATGAGTATGCATCAATTTGAAATGAAAAATAAAATATTTATGCTCAGTTTTTAACAATTGTAGTATATTTTGTAGCTACAACATTAATGAGTAAAATAAAAGAAGAATCGTTAAAATATACTGAAATGTAAGGAAATTATCTGGGAAACGGCAAGATATGCAACATTTTCAGCTGACATTTTGAATATTTAATTAACCATAACGACTGAAGTTAGATTGAACTTAAGTATACAAACATGCTCACATTGTAATATAGATATCAAATACAAAATTTCGTTTCTGTAACCAGCACAGTTGCTGAGAAAAACCACATTGAAATATGCCATATGTTTATTGGCTAAAGGTGTAGGTCCCACCCTCCTTATAGGTTTGGGTGTTCAATATCAGTCGTAATAGATAGACTTTTAAAAGCGTAAATATCCTTAGTCTTGCTTCCTTCGCAAGTGAGATAAAACTGGGTTCCAGTATCGTGTAATTACGTTATATAAAATAAACTCAAACTTGAATAAAGAATCTCAAATCTCAAACCTGAAACGAGAAACCTCTGAAAAACAATTGGTCCTTTCACACCAAGGTTTCAATTTCCTTTCTAATGATATTGTTAAAAATCGTTAAATGGAATATTAAGCAATTGTTTATTTACATTCCGTAATACCAATTAACACACACACAAACAGAGAACATTTCAAGTATTTTCAAGGATTTTTACATCACTGAGTTGTATATACTTGCTTTCTCAATCTCTTAACTCCTGCACTAACTAAGTCACACTTTACCCCATAATTCCACCTTTCAAGTTATCCTCCTCTTGTTTTTCCATTTAGTATTTTTTTACAGTTTAATACTGTGGTCTCGTGGTAGCGTCGCTGTCTCATAAGCAGCAGGTCCGGGTTCAATCCTCGGTCGAGACTAGTTTCCTGGGTGATTGTATTTTTCTTTTGGTGTTTTTCCTCACCTGTAAGACAAATTTCAGGAACATTTAAGGCTCAAACAGTCCCCGAATATAATCTACCATCTTAAGCATCATCAAAATATTCGCCATGTTTATTAAGAATGAATGAATGAATGAATGAATAGCGTGATTCAACTTGAATAATGTGTTGCCTCTGAAGAGGTCTGGATTGAAATTATCACTCATTCAGGGAGGTCTTCTAATGTCGTCATGTGGTCAAAAAATTCGGTGTGTCATCCAGAGTTTAAAAGAAACCTAACAGGTCGTGTCAATGTAAGGCTCGGGCGGTGTGACATGCAAATGTACTTGTAAAATGAGACGTCAAACTACGATTGAGAAGAAGAAGAACAGTACTTTTCTTAAGAGTTCATAAATCAGAGAAGATAACCGTTTTGGAATTTGTACATTGATTGCTGTCAACTGTGTTTTATTATAATGGTCAATTAAAACACAGAACAAACTGGAGAAAAGATCACATCCGAGTAATTCTGGACTCCAGGATATTGAAAGCGTTATACACTGTAATCAAAAAGGATAAATAAATGTAGGCCGACCTTTGGAGATACCGTATGGCATGAAAACTTACTCTGAAATGGAACGGGACGAAAGGCCTAATCCTTGATGCTGATTATGATTAATTATTACATATATCTTTATTGATTTTTAATCTCTCTTTCGAAATATATTGCTTATATCTATCCCAATCGGAGTAAACTCCAATACCATTTAAAATAAATATTATTTGATACTATATCTCATCTTAATACATTGCGGTATTATAAAATGGCAAGGAAATCGAACTTTCAATTACTAATTATATTTTAACAAGAATTCAGTTACGACTAAGATGCCCTCTTTCACCCACCCTCTTTAATTTATATATTGACGAAGTTGTCAGAAAATGGCAATTGACTTTAAATCTCAATAATAAAATTCGTGTTGACACACTCATACAATTTGCTGACGGTCAGGCTATAATTTTTTTCTTCAGAGAATTACTTACAAAGAGCTGTTTTTAAATTAAATAATATTGCACAAAATTACAACCTAGAAATGTCTTCAACAAAAGCTAAAGAAAGATCCCAGTGTGGCAAAGAAATGGAAAAAACAAAAATATTATTAAATGACAAAACGCCAGAACAAGTAAACGATTTCAATTGTTTTGATGTATTTTTAGGCTGTATTAGAGAAAAAGACATGAATAATAAATTACAAATATTTCGATATTTCTGTGACACCCTTAAAAGAATACTGGGTAAACAAAGTAAGAAAAGAAACATATTAAACATTTTAAAAAGTATTAGTTCTGCCTACAATATTGTATGGCTCAGAAATATGGAATTTAAATGAACGGACAATTAAGAATAGAAGCCGTCAGAAATGAAATATTTACGACATATGGCAGATTATACTTTAATGGTTAAAAGACGAAGTGAAGTTATTCGCAAAGAACTACAAATATTCAGACTGACAGATAAAATAGTAGAATATATGAGAAAATGGTATGAATATGTCCGCAGAATGCATACAATTAGATTGCCTTGGAAGAGTCAGAACTATCAACCGAGAGTAGGAAAAATAGATCGGGGCTCCCACGAAAGAGATGTATTCAGCAGGGTTTACATGAATACCATGTAGATCACTATTATCTAGTATTATCCATTTATCTGTCTGTTCGTCTCTCTTTGGTCCAAAGATTTCCCTAAGGACTTCATTCTCAAATACTCGTAATACTTTCTCCTCTCTTGAAGTAAGAGACCATGTTTCAAATGGTTGGAATTTAGAAAACGTTCCCGCATGAATTGACACCTTCAATATTCCAAATAGTTACAATTTCCTTGATTATATATTTTGTTTTCAACAGAGTTCCCACACATTGGACATACTTGCATATAATAATAATGATAATGATAATAATAATAATAATAATAATAAATATATTAATAATAATGATAATAATAATAATAATAATAATGTTTTATTTATTCTCGTTGGTAATTAAAAATAATGTCTCCAATACAAATGATACCAGATGACTCCTTTAATCCTTAACCATTTAGTAAATGCAATGAAATGAAAGGTATATACGTCTTTCAGTGAGGTTTGTATCTTATCTTGTACGTTCCGTTAGGAGACATTCAGCAGCCATCAGTGTTGATCTAGCCTTCCGAAAACCGAATTGTTCTTAAGGTAGCAGGGGCTCGCCAGGTACCTATTCTTTGGGTTAGGATGTTAGTAATTAGTTTAAATGCTGCAGATTCGAGTGCTAGACCCCTAAAACATTCTAGTCTACTCACATTGCTTTTACATTTTTGAGTAAATATGAGCATTGTGTAGTTAACAGTGTTACACTTACCATGCCTTAAATTGCAGCGGAAGATCAGTTTTCTGACCCAATTATGTTCATGCTAGAAGATCAGGTATAATTTGAACATTTGGATGTAATGTGAAACTAGTCTCAGTATGAGTCACTTCCCTTTTGCCCATTGGGATCTTTACATATTATTCTTAAATCAGAAATACAATCATCAGACGACAAATGAAAGTTCAAAATTCAATATTAGATTTTGTTAGAAACAGACAACTAAATTGTTACGGTCATGTACGATTACGTAGGATGCCAGATAAATGATTGCCCAGATAAGCTTCGGAATGGATTCCACCTGGAAAAGGAAAGAGAGGTTGACCTAGATTTAAATGGATGGATTATGTAAGAAGAGGTATGAGGGAGCTTGGTCTGGAAGTATTGGAATAATGGAGAAAGAAGATAAAAAAAACTTAGGGCACAGGTAGATGTTTAATTACTAGAGTCAGATTTTTATGTACTAAAAGGTAAGATTTGTAACGTAGTATTAGACTTATGACTCCCTTTTGTTTTGGTTCCACACACAAACAGTTGAATAGTATAATGAGAAGTAAGACTCCTGACTGTCTTTTATCTTGGTTTCACTCACAAACAGTTGAATAATATATACTATCTGTATTGCAAATCATATATTTTATTAGATAACAATCCAGACTGCATTTAATACATTGTAAACCTGTTTATAAATAAATCATTGTTGTTATATATAATATATACAAATATATAATTCAATAGTGAGAACTACTGTCACATATTGAGCTGAAGTTTGAAAATACAACAAAAACTTGGAGCAAAAACGTATGTCTATGGAAATAGATATCTTAAGGAGAGCAGCAAGATGTTCAAAATTAGAAAAAAAAAAGAAAAACTGTCATACGAGAAAAAATGAATACTTGATATTCAATAGTAGATTATATAAGATATAAGCAATTAAATAGGTATAAATGCAAGAATAAAGATTACCCAGAAAAAAACATTGGAATTGTGTCCACCTGGAAGAAGGATAGGGAGACCTCGAATCTCGTGGATCCAAGAAATAAGAACTGGTATGAGAACAAGAGGACTAGAGGAAATGGAGTGGATGGACAGAGAAGAGTGGAGAAGGAAAATAAAACTTCAGGCACATAAAGTTGTGTAAACATTGAAAATCTGTATGTAAATAAATATTATCACTATTATTATCTCATTATCATTATTATTATCAATATTATTATTATTATTATTATTATTATTATTATTATTATTATTATTATTATTATTATTATTATTATTATTATTATTATTATTTGGAGACTCGAGTAAGATAATATCCCTAAAGAGGATACCAATCTCTTGCAGGGTAAGATCATGATGGGGTTGCCATCTCATTACTCCCTCTGTACTAGCCCTACCAGGAGGGTTGCCTGTTCCGCCAGTTTCGCCATATAAAGGTCTCATTCTCTGCCGTTTCTGCCGTTGAGATCTTCACTGTAATTCTGACAAGGAGCCCTTACAAGGTATTATCAGTCGGAGCCAGCTGAACCAAGGTTTCCTTTTTAACAAGGTGTTAGTCTTCCCCAACACCTTTTTCATCCGGACATGCGACCGCAAAGGCTGAGTTAATAGTTTTGTAGTCGGCTATACATTTTTTGATAAAAAGGCAAGTGAAGATATTAGATCAGAAGTAAAATACACACCATTATAGGTGTAATAAGAAGACATCAAGTCAGTTGGAGGGAGCACGTACAACGCATGCCAGAAACATCAATTACCATAACATTATACAACTACGATCGACGCGGAAGAAGAAACCCACAAAGGCCTACAAAATGATGGTGAGACCAGTTTTGATTGGTGCTAGAAGGGACCTTTTGGCCCATACCGTAATGCAAATGATGATGATGCTGACGATTATCATTATTATCACCATTTTCTTCTTCTTTTTCCTTTTCAGAATTAGATCAATGCGACCTGTTCCTGTCTCAATTCCAACGTTTCCTTTGGCCGTCCCAAATATCTTTTTCCATGCGGTTAGTAGGTGTTGATTGTTTTGGGTAATCTTGTATTGTCCATTTTGTCTAAATGTTATTTCCATCGGTATTTGTGCTCTTATAGTTTATCGAGTATTGAAAATATCTCCAGTTTATTCCTTATTGACTCAATATGTAATATATAGCTGCGTGTTCATCCTTTTACGGATCTTAAAAATTACATTTCAGTGGCTTGATTGTGTGAGGTATCTTTTTTTTTTGTAAGTATCCAAGATTCAGAACTATGCAAAAGAACAGGAACAGCAATAATTTTATAAAACTTGAGCTGAGTCTCTCTTCGAGTCTTTCGGAGAGTTATTCTTATGGTGCAGCACATCATTTGATATCGGTTTAATTTATTATGTATATCCCAACCATAGCTACACTAGTGTCCAAAATTAAAGCAACAAACTGAAATGTTTACTTTCTATCTTAATACTTACTTACTCCCTGGCACTATCGAACCCGAAGGTTCATAGCCGCGCGGACATAAGCTCTCCATACATCCCTATCCTGAGCTAATGCTTTCCAATCATTCCCTGTATAATCTACTTCCCTCAAATCATACTTAATGTTGTTCTCCCACCTCATTCTTGGCCTACCAACTGGGCGTTTTCCCTCTGGCTTTCCTACAAGAAGCTTCCATGCACGTCTTTCATTCCCCATACGTGCAACATGTCCTGCCCATCGCAGTCTACGAGACTTAACTGTTCTTATTATATCTGGCTTCCTATAAAGACCATGTAGTTCATTGTTATGTAGTCTTCTCCATTCACCTGTCTGTTCATCTCTCTTTGATCTAAAAATTTTCCTAAGAACTTTATTCTCAAATACTCGTAATCTCCTTTCCTCCCTTAAAGTAAGAGTCCATGTTTCGCACCCATATAATATAACTGGTAGAATAATAGTTTTATATATTTTCAGCTTAACGTTTTTTGAAAGGAGTTGGGACATCAAAAGTCTCTGCAATGCATAATAGCAAGCATTTCCAGAATTGAGCCTATGTTTAATTTCTTTGTGCATCTCATTCCTATTTGTGATTATTGTTCCTAGGTATTTGAATTCAGCCACTTCCTCAAAATTCCCCTCATTTGTCATTAGCTGTCCATTTCCATTATATACTGAATTCCTACGTGTGACCATATATTTAGTTTTACTGATATTTACTTCCAGTCCAAATTTCTTAGTGTTACTCAATAGTGTGTGCGTGTTGGCCTTTAGTATCTCCTCGCTATCGGCCAGTAGTACTACATCATCAGCATAAACTAACAGCTTATTAATACCATTGAGTTGTAACCCTTCCTCGTTCTCTAAAGATTTAATGGCATGCTCTAGTACAAAATTAAATAGTAGAGGAGATAGTGCATCTCCTTGCTTCAACCCATTCTGGATTTCAAAAGTGTCTGAAAACTGTTTGCCTACACGCACCCTACTCTTTGAGCCATTTAGACACATTCGTATAAGTCTAACCAACTTTTTAGGAATTCCGAACTCCAGCAGGATACTATATAACTTCTCCCTCTTAATTGAATCATATGCTTTTTTGAAGTCTACATATAATTGATGTACAGTACCATTATATTCCCATTTCTTCTCTAAAATCTGTCTTATACTGAAAATCTGATCTGTTGTAGACCTGTTTCTTCTAAATGCACATTGATGATCTCCTAGATTGTCATCAATATAGGGAGTAAGTCTGCTTACTAATATATTTGTTAGAATTTTGTACGAAGTTGAAAGTAATGAGATGCCCCTGTAGTTGTTGCAATCAGTTTTATCTCCTTTCTTATAAATTGGTAAGATAATTGATTCCTTCCATTCATCTGGAAGAGCTTCTTTTTCCCAAATCATACTAAGCAACCAGCGTATCTTGTCCATCAATTTTTCTCCCCCTGATTTTATCAGTTCTGCTGGGATCTCATCTGAACCTGATGCTTTATACATCTTCAATTTTTCAATCGTCATTTCAACCTCTAATGCACTTGGCTCTGCGACTAGCATTTCTGCTGTCTGTAACTTATCCTCCTCAATGTCCTGTTCTGTATGTACATTTAATAGCTGATTAAAGTAACCTTTCCATCTATTTAATATACTCCTAGAATCTGCAATCATATCCCCATTTTCATTCCGAATTATGTTTGTTCTAGCCTGAAACCCCTTCTTCTCTATCCTAATTCCCTGATATAATTCTCTAATGTTTCTATTTTTTGCATTCATTTCAAAATCATTAATCTTCTCTCTCAAATATTCCCTCTTTTTACTCTTTAGTAACTTGGTGGTTTCCCTTCTAACACTACCCAATTGCTCTAAATTTACCTCATTTGGCTCGTGTAACCATTTCATTTTTGCTAGCTTTCTTTTCTTTACAATGTCGGCACATTCCTCATCAAACCATTTCTTGTTTTGCCTCTTTTTTAAACAACCAATGCTTTCTGGTGCTGACAATTTAATAGTATCTCTTATAGCCTCCCATTCTTTATTTATATCAGTTTCTTCTTCGTTTGCCACATTGTCATCTGAAGATTCCAGTACTTGAAATCTATTAGCAATTTTGATTTGGTATTCTTGCCGCATTTCATCATTTTTCAAGTTTTTTAATTCATATTTTACAGAATCATCTTTAGCGTTCGTTCCTCTCATAAGCGATAGCCGTTGTCTGATTTTCACTCTGACCAGATGATGATCAGAATTGCAGTCTGTCCCTCTAACTGATATAACGTCAATGATGCTACTGTGCCAGCATTTATCCACTAATACATGATCTATCTGGTTCCGAGTTTCTCCATCTGGGGACGTCCAGGTGTATTTATGAATATCCTTATGCTGAAATGTTGTGCTCTTAACAATGAGATTCTTTGATGTGGCAAATGTGACTAATCTAACCCCGTTGTCGTTACTATCTTCATGAAGACTGAATTTGCCTATTGTTGGTTTGAATATATCTTCCCACCCCACTTTTGCATTAATATCTCCTAAGATAATTTTCATATGATATCGTGAAAGGGTATCAAATAAGCATTCTAATTCTTCATAGAACTCATCCTTGATCTTGTCATCTTTATCTTCTGTGGGGGCATGTACATTTACAATTATAAAATCATGTCGTTTACCCTTTAGAATTATGTATTATATCCTATCACTGACAAACTTAATATCTCGGATAGCGGATAGGATCCTCCTTCTGACTAAAAAACCCGTTCCAAATGCAGGTCTTTCTGCACCCCCATAGTATAATGCAAAGCTTCCTGATTCCTGACTACCTTCTCCTGGCCACCTAACTTCCTGTAAAGCGACTATATCCAAGGGCGATTTATCCAATTCCCGCGTTAATGTCTCTAGTGCCCCGCTATTGTATAAAGTCCTAACATTCCATGTTCCTAGGAACATGTCCCTGTGTTTGAGCCTTTGGCATGGGTTCCCTGAAGTAGTCCCCGCCCGGAGAACCAAATGGGGGACTATTTGACCTCCGGAAAATTTTACCCCAGATGAACCCATGTCCGCATTTCTTGACGGTTGTATTTTTACGGTGAAAGATCGTCACTTTTTCGCCCAAGGTACTTTTTTCGTCTGGCTTATCACCTTCGACCAGTCCGGCATGGGTAACCCTATCGGCAGCAATGCTACCGCCGGCATAGCTCTCAGGATCATTTAAGCACGCAAGCCACTCCACCACGACAAGGTAAAGATACCATGGAGGGACTTTCTATCTTAATTGTGCCACAAAATATTACTGGCTCATACTGGAACAAAAGGACTAAACTCAGTAAATATTCTAACACCGTATTTTATGAAATAACAGAAATAAAATGATTTTCTTCTTTTTAAAATGATTTTAATTTCACATCAGTATCGAAAAATGTGGTTACATGTGCTAAATATGACGTGGTATCAGCACAGGCAGCAACACAGACCTCAAAACGACGGTGCATGCTGCAAAAGAGGTCATCAATCTGATTTTGAGGTATGTATGTCCATTCTTCCTGCAAAACAACTTTGAAGTCCTCAAGAGTGATTGGTGGATGATGACGTGAAGCAACTCGTCTCTTTAACATATCCCAAACATGCTCTATCGGATATAAGTCGGGATACCAAGCAGGCCAATCCATTCGAGCAATGTCTTCAATTTACTGGAATTCATAAACCACCGCTGCTCTGTGTGGACGAGCATTATCGTCCATCAAAGTATCTCGAAACAAGCGTACATGAGATAACAAGATCTCGTCTCGATACCTGGCAGCGGTTAAACCTTGTCGGTTTACTGTACAACTTCCTGTAGAGGCGTTCGAGCAGTTATAATGCCTGCCCACACCATTATGGATCCACCTCCATATGAGTATCTTTCCAGAATGTTTGATGGCCGAAATCGTGTTCCAGATTCTGTCTAATTGCGAATCCGTCGAGAAGCGCTCTGAAGACCGAATCTGGACTTATCTGTAAAGAGGGCATTAGTCCACTCTTCGTCCCTCCAACTGACATGTTGTTGGCTCCATTCTTGACGTCTCTTTTTTGTGATCACGTATCAGGGGTACTCATACAGCGGATCTCCGACAGTAAAGACCTCTCTGTTGAAGCCTTCAGTGCACTGTTTGTCGCGATACGAATATTCCAGTGGAAGCTATGAGGTCTGATTCCAGTTGTTATGCAGTACAACACGGTTCCGTCTTGTCATTATCGTCAAGTAACGATCCTCTCTTTGTGTGGTGACTCTTGGTCATCCTTGCCCTGGTCTTCGGGTTACATTTTCTACCTGTACAAACTGTTGCCACATCCAGGAAACAACAGAAAAATGCGCATTAAGCCATCTGGCCACATCAGCTAGAGACTGTCCAGCTTACATTCTCCCTATCGTCCTACAACGCAGGGAGTCTGCCTGGCGTCTTCTCTGTATCATACTGCACCTGAATGTTTACACAGTGAATGCTGAAGTGGGACTAAAGAGAGTAAACATAAAGTACCCTTTCATAGGTGCAATGACGTTATCACTTCATTGATTCTACAAAGACAGGAATGCTATCTCACATAGAGGATATGATTATACAGACATTTGCTCACGTTCTACTGCCACTATTCTATTGTATATTGGACACAGGAAGGCGAAATTTCAATTTGTTGCTTTAATTTTGGACACTAGTATATATGTTATATCTAAACCAAGATAGTTAAAGTGTGCTACTTGTTCTATTATTTCATTATTGATTATTATTTTTGCTGTGACTGACAGTTTGCCCCTAAAAGCCATAATTTTAATTTTTGAAGTTGAGACTCTAAGATTATTATTATTATTATTATTATTATTATTATTATTATTATTATTATTATTATTATTATTATTAGTTGAATGCAGGCTTTCACGGCCGGTAATCGTAATGTTGAGTGATTCCGGGTTATGTGGCCGTGGTCCATAGTTGGTGTTGATACCAGACGCTTCGCCCTCAACTGCGGAGGGCATCTTCAGTGGCGAGTGCTTCTATGCAGGAAACACGCATAGAAGCACTCGCCACTGAAGATGCCCTCCGCAGTTGAGGGCGAAGCGTCTGGTATCAACACCAACTATGGACCACGGCCACATAACCCGGAATCACTCAACATTATTATTATTATTATTATTATTATTATTATTATTATTATTATTATTATTATTATTATTATTATTATATACCGCTGTGGTCTCGAGGTAGCGTGCTGCCTTGTCACGCAGCGAACTCGGGTTCGATTACCGTCGGGACAGGTTTTTTGGAGGTTTTTCCTCACCTGTAAGACAAATGTCAGGAAGCATAGGGCCCACAATGGTTCCAGAAAATCATCCGGCCATCATCACCATATTTATCATCATCATCCTTCACCTGTGTGAAAAGCAACGGGAAGCTACCACACCTGTAATTCCCTAGTAAAGGTGCAAAGCAGAGCATGAAAATGCTATGAATGCAGCGAAAGACCTGCCCTTGGGCAGAATTACTATGGATGGATGGATTATTATTATTATTATTATTATTATTATTATTATTATTATTATTATTATTATTATTATTATTATTATTATATGTAATGAAATTTGGCTTGATACGAAATTCTTTTGTTTTACAAGAATTGAATATGTTTTATGAGTTCGTTTCGAAACATCTCATCTTCAGTCCTTGTAACATAATAACTATTTTACAGTTAATACGTTAGTGAGAATAATATAGCACGGGCGTTACTAGTTGTCGCAATGTTAAATGACGTAAGAGAAGGTCTAGAGTTGTGCTGCCAGTATTATAGACGTACGGTATATGCAAATGAAATGAAAACACCAGTATTAAAGCAATTTTCTTTTTCTCTTGCATTGTAGCACAGTGTAATTGTAAATTTTACACAGGCTTAGTTGGAAATTTGTACAGCTATATGACTTGTAGACATAGTGTAGACTAGAGAACTTGTTGTCGCGTAAAAATTTGACATGAAACACAGAGCAACAGTGACCTAACGCACTGTTGTCATGGCAACAATCTGACCCCTAAAATGGCCGATGTTGCCAGCAGGTAGAAAGGGATTCAGAGAGACGAGGTCGACCTCGGTTCACAGTACCCTGCTCATAAATATCTCAGCACACTAAATTATATGCTACAGGAAGAAAGGTCTCAACTTTAATATTCCAACGTTAAACTAAACTTACGCACATTTAAAACACAAAAAGTAGATTAATACAGACATTTTAAATAGGGATTTTGACCAGACTTAATTAGAGACTTTTAATTCACTTCGTTAGTAACAGGAATTTGGCCGACAGCAAGATATATACACGCTTTATATTAGTTTGACCTGTATCTATATATCTATATCTATCTATCTATCTATCTATCTATCTATCTATCTATCTATCTATCTATCTATCGATCTATCTATCATCTATCTATCTATCTATCTATCTTTCAATGCGATTTTCACCCACATAAAATCATTGGATCGACTTGAAACTTTGTATACTTGTAAATGACCCGTGACAATATAATAATTTCATATTTTTTTTTAAATCCTGGCCAGAATCATCAGAAAATCGAATAAATAATAGTTTTAAAAAAACTAAAACAACACGCTTTATTAGAAAACCGAACTAAAAATGAAAAATAATTTTAATTTCCAACACGCTTAGGATAAAATTAAAGTGGTCAACAAAAAATTCATCTCCAACACATATAGAATAAAATTAGAGTTGTCTATAAAAAATTAGGATCAAAAGCGTGGGGTGCTCTTTATCAATTAATATATTTGATAATAAACAGATATTGGTAAAAGTAAAGTCTCTAAGAAGAAAACGTAAAACCATAAAAAAGTACCCTACGCTTTTTATGGTAATATTATATTTATGTAGATAACTCTAGTTTTATTCTATATGTGTTGGAGATTATTTTTTTGTTGACCACTTTAATTTTATCCCAAGCGTGTTGGAAATTAAACTTATGTTTCATGTTTTAGTTCGGTTTTCTAATAATGCGTGTTGGTTTAGTTTTTTAAACTATTATTTATTTAAATGAAATATTCATAGCCGGTAAGTTCTTAACTTCTACTCCGGTAGCTCGGGTACGATTCTTGGTGGGGTAATTGATTGTCCCCCTTTTCTCCCCGCTATGGGACGTGGGTGCTTCCCTAGGGGGAAGTTTATTAACCAGATTATTTCCCTATATATGTCAACGAGGGATATGTGGTTAATATAATGCCCGGAGGAGACTTCTAGTAGGTAAGTCAGGTATTACTTGGTTAGATGAAGATCGGTAAAGTTTGCTCAGCAGCCTTTTTATTCAGACTTGAGGTTATTTTACGAGACTGAAAGTCTTCAGACTTTGCTCCACGACTTGTCCCATGGATTTTTCGATCCTAAACAATCATCAAATCCGGCCAAGTATTAGAGGAACTAATCAGTTTCTGAACTCACCAATTAGAATTGGTATAACTGGCTGTCCTGAGACTAAAGGCAAGGACCACCAAGAAGCAATGACATTTTATAGAAATAAACAGACATTCCCTTTAACTTTTAATTATATTTCTTACCTGTGATTAGTTTATTTTTATCTTCGTTATTATCAGTAATTTTCCCTTTTCTATGAAGATTACATTCCTTTGAATTGGGATTTTTATTTTATTTTATTTCTTGAGACGACCTTGGCTGAATACAGGATTTAAAATCTCTGTCTTGGCTTTAGGTCTGTAAAAAATTATAACTAACTCACTCACTGCCACTATCGAAACTGTAGGTTCATGGCCGCGTGGGCATAAGCTCTCCATACATCCCTATCCTGAGCTAATGTTTTCCAATCATTCCTGTATAATCTACTTCCCTCATATCATAGTTAATGTTATTCTCCCACCTCATTCTTGGTCTTACAACTGGGAGTTTTCCCTCTGGTGTTCCTTCAAGAAGCTTCTATACACGTCTTTCATTCCCCATTCGTGCCATATGTTCTGCTCATCGCAGTCTGCGAGACTTAACTGTTCTTATTATATCTGGCTTCCTTAACATTACAAATTACCATCATTATACATATATATATATATATATATATATATATATAATGAATTAACAAATAAATGTATTATACTTTAACATTTGAAATACCCACAATATTTTTTTTTATTTTGATAAAAACATCCTTATCTCAGGCATTCTCTTCTTTGTGATAACACATGATATCTTCGGTGGTAGCCTGGCAACTTCAAGTAAAACCCACCGGTGGTGTGTCAGGAACGCTAGAGCGAGAGATATATTATATCTAAGTTACAATTTTAATTGATAGCATTAAAAGCTGTTAACTATAACGGAGGCACAATTTATAAATATTCCCTGATCAAGCTCCAAAAATATAAGGTTCCAATATATTTCAGATTAGTTGAAAATAGTCATCGTTTCAGTACAGTTCAATGTAACTTTGAACCGAAAGTGTGTTTTTCGGATCATTATTGTAACGTAGTTCTCCACCCTAGAAAGGAATATTTATGAACTATGCCAATATCCCTTTCTCCTTGTATTTACCCCCTCTTTCTACTCTTTACTCTTCCCGCTGCGCAATGTCTACGACGCATCTCCCCTCTACCTCGGAACCTTCATATACGTGGTGCACTAGCAGAACGTTATCATTCAATCATTCAAGCATTCATCGTTCAGTTCGTTGAGCAGATTCAAAGTTTGAATCAGCATCCAGTCGGCGATGCGATTGAAGCTCTAATGGACAAGCTGGTCTGAAGCCGAGAAGCGGCGTGGTTTAGTTGGTCCGGCAGACCAGGGAAGAAGTGGTTCCTGGTTCGGACGTTAGCATGAGTGTGGCGTGAGGTATGGTGTGGTTATTTCTATTGCAAGAATATCATTATTTATTTGTTTGTTTTTTGTTTATATTGAATGATCCAAATGTCTTTGTTAATTTGTTTTTAATTCAGACAACTTGTTTCTATTAAAATTCATCTTTTATACTATTTATCTGCTTCATTGATGTGCACGTAGTTGTTCTCAATCCTATACGGAAATTCACTCACATAGGAAATTATTTCCAGCTCCCTTGCTATTTTGCTGTTTAGCTTTCTTGAATGACAATTATTATCATTTTCACTCACTCTATGTATTTGAGAAGCATTATTTATTTATGTCAATATATCTGAGAGAGAAAGATGAATCGATTGCTGCCTTATATGGGCCCAAGGCAAGCAACTTTGTGATTGATAACCTTGCAGGAAAGCAGATCCACGTTAATAGAGGCAGCAGTAACAAAACCCGATCCCGGATAAATGGCGGTAGTCTGCGTGGTTGTAACCCGTACAAATGGTTGCGCAGAAGCGTGGTTTATTAGAGAGGTTAATCAAGTTCCCTCGCCCCGCCCGCACAAATGGTAGCAGTAGCGTGGTTGACTACCCGCACAAATGGTAGTCAGAGCGTGTGGTTTTGTTCCTTTCTGTTTAGAAAAGAATGTTGTATTCTATTGGCAGTAGTTCAGGTGGGCGTCGATTCAAAATTTTGAACTTAAGTTTTGGGTTCTGGATTCAAGTACCAGAACAAGGGAATATACTCTGAGTGGTCTTAAATGGTTTTTGGAATTATAAAGTATTTTGATATCGACATTTTTCAGAGGTATTACGTCGTGGATAACTATTTGTTTTCGAGACTTATTATCTACGTAAAGGTTATTGAAACGTACTTATTTACGTGTTTGAACTGTTTACCGTAAATAAATTGATTCATCTCTCTTTGCGTATAAACACAGAGTAACTTATGCATAAAGAACTGCGTTCTCTTATAGTTGTTTATACCTTTTGTTTATTTTGTTTAGTAAACATGCCTAGTTGGATTGATGTTGTATCTAAGGACAATTTAGTCCGAGAATTGAGCTTACTAGGTATTGACATTGAAGGCGACGTAAATATATTGCGTCACACGACTTAAGATTCATTTGAACTCTCTCTCCCCTGCTGAACAAACATTGGTGAAACGAAAGTTTATCGTAGACGGTGCTGTTGCTGAAGACAATTCTGTAGAGCAGAATAAGAATATTATTGATCGTAGAGCTAGCTCTATTAAAGATTTTTCTGGCGGAACTGCTTCCAACCTTTCTTCTGACATGGAAGAAAATAATCAGCGAATTTTTCGAGAGTTAATTAGAAAAGTCGATCCCTGTGATGGAAGTGATAAGGAATTGTTAGTTTTCTTCCTCATAAAACTCAATTCGATTTTTGAATTGAAACTAGTTAAAGATGAATATTTTGTTAATTCGATTTTGAGTTGTATTGGAGGAATCCTATTGAAGGTGTGGAGTAATGTCGTTAAATTAAGATTAACTTGGATCGAGAGTTTGGAATATGTGAAATGTTCGTTATTGCCTTCCAGGTTGTTAGAGGATTATTGGATTAAATTTGTGTCTCGACGATTCCAACTTTCTGAGGAATCTTTATTGGAGTTTATTTCCGAAATCCAAGGAGCTTCATTGATATTGAACCCCCAGTTTTCGGAAGAAAATTTGATTGACATTATTCTTCAAAATATGTCTTCTGCCACCAGACAGCATTTGATCTTCGCTACAAAACCTCAAAGTGTAGCAGAAATGTGTGTCTTGGCAAGGAAAGTAGCTGATTTCGAGATAGCTGAAAGACAAAAGAACTTCAGCGAGAAACGTGTGCCTGATAATTTAAGTAAAGCTAATGCTCCTGTGAATCGTTCTTCTCGCAATAATTCCTGGCAGCAGAAAAGTAATATCCAATGTTGGAAATGCCAGCGCTTTGGACATCTTGCTAGAGGGTGTCGATCTAAGGACTTAGATACTCCGCATGTTAATGTTATGACTTTATCTTCTGGAAAATATAAGAAAAGAATTCAAACGTCTAAAAGAATATTTCCTTCTGCGAATAATAGACCGTCATCTTTTATGGCAAACTTGCCTCATTTACCGGTGGAAGTTTTCCACCAGAAAATAGACGGATTGTTAGATAGTGGTGCGTCTATTTCCCTTGTACGAGAAGATTTCGTCTCCACACTGCCTAAGAAACTTTTGAAGAAAACTTCTTTGAGGTGTAAATCAGTTAACAATCAAGTCTTCTCTGTGAATAAAATGGTTCGTTTGCATTTGAAGATAAGTAAATTTTCATGGGACCAGTTGTTTTATGTGGCCCCAGATTTACCTGTTCCTATTATTCTGGGCTACGATTTTATGTCGAAATCCGGCATGAAAATTGATTTTCAAAATAGAGTCTGTAACTTTAGGTTTGCGCGAGAAGTTTCTCTGCCGTTTAACGTACATCCTTGTGTGTACGGGCATGCGTGTGTTAAGAGTCCTTCAAAACAACGTTGCGTTATGTCTCTTAATAATCTTGAGGAGGACGAGGAATTATCTAAATTGGTGAAAGAATTTCCAGGATTATTTAGTAATCAGTTAGGAAGAGCTAAAGATAGTTTTTGTGAATTGGAATTGTTGGATAATATCCCCGTACGGTCTCCACCTTTCCAGTTTTCTCCTCCTAAGTTACAAATGCTACAAAGCGAAATTCGTAAGCTAATGCAACAAGGTGTCATCAGACCAAGTCGTTCAAGTTATGCGAGTCCTGCTTTTCTTGTTCCAAAACCTAGTGGAGGCCATAGGTTAGTTATCGATTATAGGAAACTTAATAAGAAAGTAGTATTTGATTGTTTTCCATTGCCTACTCTGGAAGCGGCTTTTCAAATATTTCATGGAGCCACGGTATTTTCTGTAATTGATTTACATTCTGCCTTCTTTCAAATACCGTTGACTCCATCCAGCAGAAAGTACACTGCTTTCGTCACTCCTAATGGTCTTTATGAATTTAATATGCTGCCTATGGGTTTGAGCGTAGGTAGTCAAATATTGAGTCGTGAATTAGACAAATTATTTGGAGACTTAAAATACAAGTATGTCTTCCAGTACTGTGATGATCTCATTGTGTATTCTTCTGACATGCAGCAGCACCTTGCTCACTTGAGAGAAGTTTTTGAAAGATTGAATAATAAAGGATTTACTGTCAATCCTGAAAAGATCACTTTGGGATGTTCTAAGATAAAGTTTTTGGGTCATTTGTTATCAGCCGAAGGTATCCAGGTGAACCCAGAGAGAGTTGAAGCCATCAAAAATCTTCCTGCACCTAAGAATTTAAAAGGCGTTAGAAGTTTCATGGGAATGGTAGGCTTTTATGCCAGATTTATTCCTAACTTCTCTCAGATTGCCATTCCTTTGAATAACTTGAAGAAAAAGAAAACAAAATTCTTATGGAGTCAAGAATGTGAAGCTTCTTTTCAACGTCTCAAATTAGCCCTTTGTGAGGCTCCCACTTTACAAGTTCCTGACTTCAATAAGAAATTTGTTCTTCAGTGTGACGCCAGTGATAGAGCGTTAGGTGCGGTTCTTAACCAAGAAATTGACGGCAATTTAGCGCCTGTGGGATATGCTAGCCGCACTTTGAATGAGGCCGAGATTAAGTATAGCATTTATGAGAGAGAAATTTTAGCTATTGTTTTCGGTTGTGAAAAGTTCCGCACATTTTTGGAACACAACCGTTTTGTGGTTCACTCAGATAATCAAGCAGTTTCTTGGTTATGTAAGAACAGTGGTACTCTTGGTAGAATTGGTAGGTGGGTCGTGCGTCTTTCTGCTTTCAACTTTGAAGTAGTTCATGTTAGAGGATCTGAGAACGCGGTAGCTGATGGTTTATCGCGACTGTTCCTTGAAGATGATGTTTCAGAACACCCTCAAGTCAGTCTTCTATCGAACTTCCCTGCGTCATTTAAAGACCTTAAATTGCATCAACAAGAAGATAATGATTGTAAGAGATTATATGCTCAAGTTAAAGCAGGCACTAATAGTCCAGATTTTTCTTTACATAGAGGTCTATTAGTGTATAGTCCTCGAAAAGGTCCGAAGAATCGTGTTTTGGTCCCTGTAGTATTGCGGCCTGTCTTACTTAAGTATTATCACGATTCTCCTTTGGGCATGCATTTGGGCATTGCCAAGACTATGGAAAAGCTCAATAGACAATATTACTGGCCTCATATGGGTGATGATGTGCGTAAATATATTTTGAATTGTGTTGATTGTCAGCGAGCTAAGCCCGCCCCTAACACGAAAGTAGGTCTTCATTCAGCGGAGCCCTCCACAGCTCCTATGCAAAGACTCTTTATTGATTTCTTTGGTCCCTTAGTTCGCTCAAAACGAGGTAATGTTGGGGTTCTAGCAGTTGTCGACGGGTTCTCTAAATATGTCGTGCTTCATCCCGTGAGATCCTTGAAGTTTAATGCCGTTGTAGAATTCTTCACTAGAAACTTCTCTTCCGAACTTTGGTGTCCCTGTCCAGGAATCCATTGTTTCTGATAATGCAAAAGCCTTTACTTCCCATATGTTTAAGAATATGTGTTTCGATTGGGGCGTTCGTCATATTACTACTTCCCCCCATTATCCAAAACCCAATCTTTGTGAGAGGTTTTTCCGCTCGTTGAAAACAGGTCTTACCATTTTTCATAATGTTAAGCAAAATGTTTGGGATCAACATTTGCCGTTGTTTGCTTTGGGTTGTAATGATGCGGTCCATGAGTCTACTAAAACTACTCCTGCCGAATTGTTTCTGGGTAGACGTATTATGCATCCCTTGGAATTAAATTGGCGCATTACGGAAGCCGATTTGGGCGATTTGAAACAAGCCAATAAAGTTCAGAAATGGGAGGAAGCATTCAGGAATCTTAAGATCGCAAAAGAGAACGTAGCTAATAGGTATAATCAGGATAGAAAGGACGTCTCTTATAAAGTTGGCGATAGAGTACGTTATCGCCTTTTTCCACTCAGTAATCGTGGGGAGCAACGTATGGGAAAGCTTATGTTTAAGTGGTCTGAACCTTATATTGTAAAACGCTTTCTAACACCAGTTACACTTGAATTGGAAAGCGTCGATGGCCATGTCATAAAACAGCACGTTAGTCAAATCAAAGTATGTTCTGTAGTGGATTAATGCTACGGATGTTTTTTGAAAAACGCTTGTACTATGTCATATGTTATGCAAGAACGTTTGAGGTTCCGTTTTTTCTGTCTTCGCCTGTTTTCTTGTTTCAGTTCACCCTTCCTTAATATTGGCATAGGAGAGCAGCCTGGAATGTTCGGCAGTCGAGCACTTGGCGGATCCGGCCGACCCCGAGTGCCCAGCTGACCGGAATGGTGGTTCTGCAACTACAGATTCCTGGATAGCGGTTGATCGGGATTGCGACCCGGCAATCCAGTTATGGTACCGTCACCCTGTTTTTCACCTGGAACACCGCGGAGTCTTACTATGGCGGCTGTATCAAGATTGGAATTTATTTACAGCGCCTGTATAGTCGACGTAGAAGCGAGTGTGGTGATAGTAATTTTGGGGACGATGAAATGTTTGATGAAGTTTACCGCTCGGAATCTGATGGTGTTAACGTGCCCCTCCCAACGTGGGATTTCCTGTCTGGTATCTTTGCAACATCGTGACAGTGGTTTAAATCTATAAGACTTCTGGGACTTTCTGGCATTGTTTTGAAGTGTATGGACTGTTTTCTTTTCCCGGAGGCTGCAGGAGGAGATATTGAACCGAAAGTGTGTTTTTCGGCTCATTATTGTAACGTCGTTCTCCTCCCTAGACTGGAATATTTATGAACTATGCCAATATCCCTTTCTCCTTGTATTTACCCCCTCTCTCTATTCTTTACCCTTCCCGCTGCGCAATGTCTACGGCGCATCTCCCCTCTACCTCAGAACCTTCATATACGTGGTGCACTAGCAGAACGTTATCATTCAATCATTCAAGCGTTCATCGTTTTGTTCTTTGAGCAGATTCAAAGTTTGAATCAGCATCCAGTTCGCGATGCGATTGAAGCTCTAATGGACAAGCTGGTCTGAAGCCGAGAAGCGGCGTAGTTTAGTTGGTCCGGCAGACCAGGGAAGAAGTGGCTCCTGGTTCGGACGTTAGCATGAGTGTGGCGTGAGGTATGGTGTGGTTATTTCTATTGTAAGAATATCGTTATTTATTTGTTTATAGTTTTTGTTAAATTGAATGATCCAAATGTCTTTGTTAATTTGTTTTTATTCAGACAACTTGTTTCTATTAAAGGTCATCTTTTATACTATTTATCTGCTCCTTCATTGATGTGCACGTAGTTGTTTTCAATCCTATACGGAAATTCACTCACGTAGGAAATTATTTCCAGCTCCCTTGCTATTTTGCTGTTTAGCTTTCTTGAATGACAATTATTATCATTTTCACTCACTCTATGTATTTGAGAAGCATTATTTATTTATGTCAATATATCTGAGAGAGAAAGATGAATCGATTGCTGCCTTATATGGGCCCAAGGCAAGCAACTTTGTGATTGATAACCTTGCAGGAAAGCAGATCCACGTTAATAGAGGCAGCAGTAACAAAACCCGGTCCCGGATAAATGGCGGTAGTCTGCGTGGTTGTAACCCGTACAAATGGTTGCGCAGAAGCGTGGTTTATTAGAGAGGTTAATCAAGTTCCCTCGCCCCGCCCGCACAACTTGATTTAATTGTAATTCTTCTTCTTCTTCTTATTCATAACTTGTAGGATTTTCATTCTGAAATCACTCCTCGGAGGAAGACGTATTGGATGTGCAGTCACTGTCTATCCATCTCTTGGCTGGTCTTCCTCTTGTTCTTATCGTGTAACCAATAATCCAGACGATAGAGCCAGGAAGCGTAAGTTGCTGGCCTATAAGAGGTGAGGGGAAGCGAAGAATAATCCACAACGGTTCAATGGCGTTCGTAAGTCCCGCAAGACAGATCAAGGAGAGACAATTCCGAAATAAAAACGGGACAAGCTGAGATCTGGAGCAGAGTGAAGGCATTTGGATTAGAGAGGAAACCCCGAATAATAATAAACCCGCCATGAAAACAGGCTAGCAACCCACTTCAAGGTGTATCTTACACATTGCTCGCAGTCCCAAGGATCAACCTCGGATCAAAGATAGAATTGTAATTCATTTTATAAATATTTTATTTGGTTAGCTATTTTAAATGTAGGTAATAAAAATAAAAAATAAAAATAAAAAAGTAAAACTATATATTTATAATCATATAATTATTAAAAGTATCATTACTTTTGGAGCAGAAATTTGGTTATTAACAACAAAAACAAATAAGTATATTTTGGCAACGGAAATGAATTGTATACGAAGGTTGCGAGAATTTCAAGAAGAGCAAAAAATAGAAACTCAGTTATAAGGGAGAAAATGAAGATTGAAGACACTATTTTAGATTATATTAAAACTCAGCAATTAAGTTGGTACGGATATATCGAGCGAACGGAAGAGGATCGGCTACCAAAATGTGTTTTGGAATGGAAACCTGAGGGAAGGCGGGTCAGAGGAAGACCTATAACCTTCTGGAGTCGAGGAATATACTGTTTATACATGAAGGAGAAACATCTGCAACGAGAAGATTGGCTATTATGAATCGGACGATTGACCTTTTTAACTATTGTACATGTAATTATTGTGCTGAAAGCGACAAGCATACTAATGCTATATTTCCATATCTACTTTATGCTGCTCAGGGAGGGAAACTATTGCATGATTTTTTTAAATATTTTACAGAAAATTCTTACCTGGGTGAACGATTAAGTGGATTCATCTTTCATAGCTTTATTTTTATCACTCGCCATTGCATCGGTGTGAAATACCATGATGATAATAAACAGTGCTGTTACCGACACGTGTGTGAGCACTTGTGGCGTAAATGGTTAAGGCAATACTCTACAAGCCGGAAAGATTAGGGTTCGAGTCCCTGAAAGGACGGGATTTTTAAACTGTACCAAATATTCTGCCGAAAAAATAGCCCTGGGTCGATTCAACCTCTAACAGAAAACGGTACCAGACTCTTGTTGTGGGGTAAAGGCGGCCGATACGAAGGGCTGACAACGTGGCTGACATCTCGTGCTGAATATCTAAAAAGGTTGAAGGCTTAACTTCTTACTACCCCAAGGGCCTCTTGATGCCTATAGTGGGATAATTTTACCTTTACCATTACTGACACCTGTAGTACTGCATTACAGATAGTTACTGAGTGAACTCGAATGATTTTGGCCACGTAGATTTTCCTTGCACATTTACGAGAATTTCCACATACAGTATGTCGTGTTCCATAATTCTTGCGCACGTTTCACTTGTCAGTCGCAAATTTTACCTTGTTACACCGTCCCTGAACAATTATTGTGGCTTCGTCTAAAAGGTAGGACTGCCCATTCCATATCCCTTCTCTATGAAATAGTAGACACATCATCGCCAAATTATTTATAACCCCGCTTCGTTAGACTATCCGACACATATAACCCTGACACTCAATCTCAACAGCACATTGTCCTTTATATCCCTCTTCATCACACTGTGTATTATTCACTCTTTTTTACAGTCTCACTTGCCAACACATGGAATTTCATTCCGCCCTATGTCAGAGACTGTCAAACGATAATATCCTTAAAAAATAAACTAAAGAATTATTTAATAACAAACTAACCTCAAAGATAATATTCTTTTAACAATTAATAGATTAAATAATTTATGAAAGTAATATTAAGATTAACAAATATTTTGACCTGTTTTGTTTTAAATATTGTATAACGTAAAATCAGTTTTCTGTGTCTGTTTTTCTTATTTTTTATATAAATTAGACAGGGACGGTCTACCAACAATTTAATTTATCTTGCTTGAATACATTTTATTAGTAGATTTAGTCTTAATCTTAACTATCATTTACCAGCTGTATTATAGACCGTAATGTAATAGATATTATCTTATTCATCAAATCTTCATCTAGTATTTAATATTAGAGTTAATTGGGTTTGTTATATTCTGATGTAACATATGTTTGTCCTGGTGAGTGGAAGAGAAGGCCACATGGCTTAACTCCTCAGGCTAAATACATAAGTAAAAAAATAATAAATGTCATACCTAATAAAAAAGGCAGTTAACGAGACTGCTCCAATTCTATTGTTATGGAGCCTCACAAATGCAATGAAGGAGGAAATGAAGTAACAGTTCTGGCAATACTGTGTTATATTGGCTGTGAAAGTTACACATCTCTCCAAACAGAATGGTGCCTCGCGGATTCATAGAGGGATAAGATCAGTAGTTTACTTATTTTCTGGGGTTTTACCTGAAGTTTTCAGGCTATAAACTAGACATACTATTAACAAGATATCCAGTGACACCCGTATGGAAATGAACAGCTAATGATGAATGAGGAAAATTTTGAATTCAAATACCTAGGAACAATAATCACAAATAGGAATGAGATGCACAAGGAAATTAAACATAGGCTCAATTCTGGAAATGCGTGCTATTATGCATTACAGAGACTTTTGATGTACCATTCCTTTCAAAAAACGTTAAACTGAAAATATATAAAACTATTATCTTACCAGTTATATTATATGGATGCAAAAGACGGACTCTTACTTTAAGGGAGGAATGGAGATTACGAGTATTTGAGAATAAATTAGTAGGAAAAATTTTGGACTAAAGATGGATGAATAAATGATGAATGGAGAAAATTACATAACAGTGAACTACATGGTATTTATAGGAAGCCAGACACAATAAGAACAGTCAAGTCTCGTAGACTGCGATGGCCAGGACGTGTGGTACGAATGGGGAATGAATAGGTGCATGGAAGCTTCTTGTAGAAAAACCAGAGGGAAAATCCCCAGTTGGTAGACCAAGAAAGAGGTAGGAGAATAACATTAACTATGACTTGAGGGAAGTAGATTATACAGGGAATTATTGAAAAAAAACATTAGCTCAGGATGGGATGTATGGAGAGCTAATGTCCGCTTCGCCATGAACCTACGGGTTCGATAGTGCTAGTGAGTTTGAATTAGTTTCAGTGACACCCCTTTACTGTGTATGTTCCTATTCTAGCTCAGAATTCCTATCACCTTGCTTGCAGTTAGCCGATCTTAGCCATTGAGTTTTTCCACCATGGCATTGATTTGTTCGTTATAAGAGGACAATTTATAAATATTCCCTTGATATGGTGCATTACGTTATAAATTTATAGCGGATTTATGCTTTACTTCGGTGATTTTAAAATTGTATTCTGGCTTGTATTATTTTCTCTCTGAAAAATGTACATGCTAGATTTTTCTAATTAATTAGGTCTTAATGTTTAATTAACATCCTAAGTACGTGGAAAGTATCAATAATTAATGCAATTGTATGTCCTACAAAAGGAAGGAGGATAAAAATAATTAAATAAGGAATAAGAGGGAGAATATGAGATGGAGTAAAACAATATTTTTTCAATATATTGTTTGCCCAATTTCTTTTTAATTTTTCTGTGACACATACAAAAATCAGAAGACATCTAGATCTTAGTGGAATATGAATAATTTCCTCTCCGGAAAATTCTACAAACACAAGTCTGGGACTCGAACCCGATGACACTTTATCCTAGGTAGAGACGCTAAGAACAAAACTAAGAGGAGGAATTAGCATTGTAACCTTTAAATTTTAAGGCAGGATTTATCTTCTAACACTATGGAATATAAAATCTCATAGACATGAAGAGACACTAGCAACAACCAATAATTTGCTGAAGCAGGAAATCGTTAGCATCGCTATAGCATGATTATTAATCTTGCAGTAAGATTCTAGCCCATTTATATTCAATTTAGCTCTGTTTTCCTGTCCTAATTCCAATGAAGGTAATTGAAAAAGCAAAAAAAAAAAGTATTAGTTAAGATTAAAAAATGAATTGCGATAAATAAATTTGAAGAGGCTGAATTCAAATACCTAGCAACAATAATCACAAATACACATCAGATGCACAAAGGAAATAAACATAGGCACAATTCTGGAAATGCGTGCTATCATGCATTACAGAGACTCTTGACGTTCCAACTCCTTCCAAAAAACGTTAAACTGAAAATGTATAAAACTATTATTCTACCAGTTATATTATATGGTGCGAAACATGGACTCTTACATTAAGGGAGGAAAGGAGATTGCGAGTATTTGTGAATAAAGTTCTTAGGAACATTTTTGTACCAAAGAGAAATAAACAGACAGGTGAATGGAGAATACTAAATAACAGTGAACTACCTGGTCTTTATAGGAAGCCAGATATAATAACAGTTAAATCTCGTACACAGCGATGGACAGAACATGTGGCACGAATGCGGAATGAAAGACATACATGGATGCTTCTTTTAGGAAAACCAGAGGGAAAACGCTCAGTTGGTAGAGCAAGAATGAGGTGGGAGAATAACATTAACTATGATTTGAGGGAAGTAGATTTTACAAGGGATAATTGGAAAACGTTAGCTCAGGATAGGGATGTATAGAGAGCTTATGTCCCCGCAGCCATGAACCTACGGGTTCGATACTGCCAGTGAGTTAGTTATTATTAAATAAACGAAGTTATAACTTATTACGTTTATAAATGAAAACTTGATTCTCAATATTGACATTGGAGAAAACTTCAGCCTTAGTTTCTCATCTTTACTGCTACCAGAGAGGATATAGTCAGTCCATCTCTTTATGTTTGTGAAAAATCGTAAGAAGAGGCAGAATATAAGGAGAAATACCACTTAAAAGCTGGATGATTCAATACTTATTTGTATGGGCTACTCAGAGGACCAATTTGTAAAGTCAGGGAGCACTAGCAGAACGAAGAAGAATTTACTTCCCATGACAACATTTTTTCAATTTTTTTCAATTTTTGTTTGTTCTTATATGCTTGCAAGACGCTGTATAGTGCAAGAGGAAACTGAATGGCTTATGAATGGCAAATAAACAGGATCTTTGAGGTACTTGCCAATAGCTTGGCTTGTCGACTCCTCGGCGTTGTGTAGTTTAGACCTCGCAACATACACTATACTCGACCAGACCCATGGGCGAGTGGTCAGCGTTCCTGGTTATAGTTCATGAGATCCCGGGTTCGATTCCCGGGCAAACCATATGCATTTTTTCTTAAAGGGAATTATTCCTGTGGTTGACCATGGTCTGGAATTTAGATTAAATTTAGGTTAAGAACTCTCCTGGCGCTTCTTTATAATTTATCCCCGATCATATCATCGGGGTAACGTAACTCCGCCTTCAGGTGCCCCAACCTAAGAAATGGATTACAATTCTGCCAATGCTAGGGGAGAAAGCCAGAAATGTCATAAAAGGCAATCTGGTGGCTTTAGACAAAAATATTTTCTTGTACAGGAAAGTCTGTGTAATATTCATTTCCGGGATATTGTTTAATGAAAGAATACATTTATATATCGTTGTAATTATTCACAAGTTCTTTTTACTGGTATGCTTTATTTAATAAACTATATTGTTAATGGATTACAGTGACTTTGTTAACGAGATTGTAAGTCTTTTCATATTACGTTTTATTAGATCTTATATCAATAATTTAATTCTAAAATATGTTTAACACACTTGCAATCTCTCACCATAACGGTAATTTTCCAAATAATTACACAAGTTGTTTATTTTTTATTTCACTCACCTCATACTTCATAACTCCTCGCAGACCCAGGGTTTCGTCACATCATTTGTGACATTTATATATTAGATGTAACGATATATCAGCAATGACTTTAATCTGGCTATTATTGTTGGTCTGAGAACTGTAATGCATAATAAGGCATCTGAGGTTTTTTAATAATCGTCCAGCACTTTTAGCTGAGCAATTATGCGACTTCGAACACAGGACTTCATTGCATAATGTTGCTCCGAATTTTAGTGAATTTCGAAGGAGTGTAGCTATTGAGGTTGTGCCCAGGAACAGTTTTGAATATTTTTTTACAATTATCTCCAGCGGTATTATTTACTAGATGCTATATATATACACACACACACACACACGAACACTAGCAAATACCCGGCTGCTACGCCTAAATAAATGCAAATTAATGTGTTTTATGTCTAATTGAATAAACAGGATAAAAATAATTATCAATTTATATTTTTTAGATACCACTTGCTGATTACCCGGCGTTGCCCAGGAATCTACTTATACCGATCTTCTTGACATAAATGGGCTGAAATACAAAAAATAATTTGTTTTATGTTTAGTTAAATAAGTAAAAGGAAAAATGTATATCTTAATACTTTTTAGATACCCCGTGCTGTTTACCCGGCGTTATCTGGGAATCTACTCATCCCGATCTTCTTAGTATAAATGAGCTGAAAGACAAAAACTAATGTAAAACTTCTTATGATTAGTTCAATAAGTATAATGGAAAATAATTATAAATGTATATCGTAATTAATTTAAGATTTCCCGTGCTCATTACCGGGTGTTGCCTGGGAATCTACTTACCTCGATCTTCTTGACATAGACAAGCTAAAGGACAAAATTCGTTATTGTGAGTTATCCATAAAAGAATACCCGCCATGTGCTGCTATGCTTTCACAGGAATCTACGTACTTGTCTCGAGCTTCTTGGCATCAATGAAGGACAAAATGGTTATTGTGAATTATCCGTAAGAGATAAACATTTTTTGCAGAGCTTTTTGAGATATTCAACTCTGTGTACATTAATATTGTGTATTTGTTATGGTTTAGGCAGCGTAAGCCATTTACGTGTCCAAAGAGCTACTTTTTTCACGTTTTCCACTACAAAGGGCGATTTTTAAGGGTGCAGGAGTTGAGTATCACAACTCTCTTATAACCTATGTTCATCCCGGAAATCTCCTGAACATTTTGCAAAAAGCCCTATCACAATCGGATCAACGGTATGGCCGCGCATAAAGTATGAACAAATAAACAAACATTTATATATATCCATCCATCTATAGTAATTCTGCCCGAATGCAGGTCCTTCACTGCAATCATAGCATTTTCATACTATGCTTGCAGATTTACTAGGGAATTGTAGATGTGATAGCTTCCCGTTGCTTTCCACACCGGTGAAGGATGATGATGATGATGATGATAAAGATGACAGTGATGATGATGGCCATATGATTCGGGGACCGTTTGGGCCTTAATGTTTTCCTGACATTTGTCTTACAGGCGAGGAAAATCCCGATAAAAACCTCACCCAGAAAAACTGCCCCGACCGGGGATCGAACCCGGGCCCGCTGCGTGACAAAGCAGATATATATATATATATATATATGAGTTTATGGAGTTAAACCTTAGACCGATGGCTCATAGGCTATCGTTGACAGAATTAGTTATGTATAGACTAGTAAGGAATTGCGCCGTAGGCGAGCGCTTTAACGGATCATGCCTTGGTAGAAAGCTCTTAGATTAGCGTTAATTTGAACTCTCATGAGCGAATAAATGTTCTCTTGAAATTTCGATCAATGTGGGATCAGTGCCACCTAGCATCAACATGAGTAATTTGGGTAGCTACAAAAATTTCTGCTCAAATTTGGGTAAAGCTATAACTGCCGAGGGAACCAACATGCTACCACATATTACCCCTATAGTGACTGGAGGATTTATAATTTGAATAGCACATGTCCAAGCAATCGGCTATTAGGCCAAATGACTTTTAGTCCTATCGCGCCATGGAGTTTTGGAGAGTAGTAAGGAATTATGATTGCTTGTACGACCTATTGAGTAATGCATATACAGTAATTGTCATAAACGTGTTGAAGGTAGACATATTATGCATGTAATGCGAAATTTACATAAAATATTCGTATCTATCAGACTCCCAGATGTTTGACAGCTGGCCCAGAGTTGTCATAAAAAATCTGTATTCAAGAAGTAAACTTGCCTTTCTTTAATCCTGTAAAATTATTTATATACTAGCAAATACCTGGCGTGCGCTGTTTCACATAAATCAATTAAATATGTTTTTATGTTTAGTTGAATGAGTAAAATAGAAAAATATTTATAAATGTATGTAGTAATTATTTTTAGATACCCGTGCTGATTGCCTGGTGTTGCTCGGGAGTCTATTTACCCCGATCTTCTTGGCATAAATTAGCTGAAATACAACTATGGTTCCTGTGAGTTAGCCGTATGAGTCGCGGACTTTTTTGTTGAGTTTTTAGATATTCAATTCTGTGTACATTAATTTAGTGTATTTGCTATGATTTAGGCAGCATAAACTATTTAAGCGTTCGAAAAACGACTTTTTAATTATACCGATGCCTTTTTGGCTCCTGTCCCTGTAGTAGGTAAGGTAATATGCTATATACGTTGTCTCGCAAAAATTCTCTAAATGAAGTTATCAGTCAGGTAGTTTTTGAGTTCATAAAGGAAAGACAGACAAACACACAAAGAGATAGACGCATACTCATTTATATATATATATATATATATATATATATATATATATATATATATATATATATTAGCTGTACTCTGCCACACGTTGCTGTCGCTAAGTCAGGTTAAATGAAAAGATTGTTATTCGTTGCCGTAAAATATATAGTATAGTGTGTAGCTTATACGACTAATAGATAGAATTGTTTTTCATTATTCAAGAAAGCACATTTTTTACATGTCACAGGTAAGACATACACAAATGTATATGTAAACAGGCGCGTATTCGAAATCAACGTTGTGTCAAAAATTCAAACCAACCTGTAAAGAACTTTCGGATATTTGAGATTTTGAACAAACGAACATTTACATTTTTACTCTTAAGTTGGTCTTTCGAGTTGAAATTGCTTTTACATGCGATAGATGGAACTGTTTTTCATTTTTTAAATAAATGTTTACCTCTCACAATATGACATCTATAATATATATATATATATATATATATATTAACACGCGGGCATTCGAATGCAACCTTGTGTCAAAATTTTAAAGCATTCGGCAAATAACTTTCGGAGATTTCAGATTTTGAACAAACGAACATTTACAGTTTTACCCTTAAGTTGTTCTTTCGGGCTGAAGTTGCTTTTACATCCAATAGATGGAGCTGTTTTTCATTTTTTAAAGATACTTTTACCTCGCACGGAGAATAAACACGCGCCTATTCGAATGCAACGTTGTGTCAAAATTCCAAAGCAATCGGTAAAGAACTTTCGTAGATTTGAAATTTTGAACAAACGAACATTTACAGTTTACTCTTAAGTTGGTCTTTCGGCCTGAAGTTGCTTTTACGTCCAATAGATAGAGATGTTTTTCATTTTCAAAATACGTTTATCTCTCACAGGTATGACATTTATATATATATATATATATATATATATATATACACACACACAACAGCTGTGTTATCATAGATGATGTGATAAAAATGTATAATCGGTGTTTGAGCCCAAAGAAACGAAGCCGGTCCGGGTGCAGGTTGGTGTAGTGTTGATGATTATTTTTGAGCGAGATAAATGTGTGTGAGTTTGGTGTTTAATTTTGTAAATAGTTGTTAATTTGGATGGGATAATAGCGGTCACCCATCCCTTAACTGGCCAGGCTCAGTGTTGATTTTCACCGAGGGTCCAGATCCTCGGCTGGCGGGTAGAGTCGTTTGGATTATGAGATAGCCTGTGGTTGGTGATCAAATGTTCGAGGGAATGAGACAAATTTTAGTATACTATCCAGAGTCACGGACCGCGAGGAAAATAAATGACAAATACAATATATCTATCTATTTATCTAATCATGGAATATTCAAGTGCGGCCTTATAATTGACGGCTATGAATTTCCTTCGGAATTGCTAAGTTAGCATTCCCACGGGTTCCAAGGCAGAGACTTTTGTCCCGTTAATTTTGAATTAAGTGCCGAAATATAGTAAATTAATGATGTCATGGCAGGGTGTTTGTTGCAGATTTTGTGTTGACGGTGTAATGTATTTAAATTGGTACTATTATGATGGTATTTAAGTTGTTATGGTTGGATTTTTTGAGGTGTGGAGAAGGCCAAGTCGCATCCACAGTCTCTGGTGTTATTAAGCAAGGCAGCAGTAATCGTCTTTCAACTCTTCCCCAACCGACATAAATTTAGAAAAATGGGAGTTTTAAGTATACTTGGTGGAACTAGGGGTCACTCCGGCATTTGCCTTAGCACCAAGGGAAACCACCGTAAAACCTTAGCAGAGTGGGTTGAATTTAATAAATGTTGGTGGCCAAAATCTGGTAGGGAATGGAATTTGATATGGTGATCATTATTTCTTTATTATGAACACGTATGGAAGGAGATTTTAAAAGGATGTTGGGGTATTTTTATTTCTTTATTTATAAATCAGATAGTAATTGGAAATTGTTATAGGATGTTCTTTATTTATATATTAATTAGGAAATAGAAACTGATATAGGATGATGATGGGATTGTCTTTATTTATTTTATTAGAAATGAAGTGGGAAGTGGAGTTTGATGCTGGACGTTTGAGATATTTTTATGCTTTATTTGTGTAAATTTTTAACATAATATAAATGGATTGTGGAATCGATGTTTGTAAAGGATAAATCAAGGTGTCCTTCGACTTAAATACACTAATATCATGTGTCAGTTATTTAACTGTGGCAGACCGCAGTGGGATCGAAATCAACCATAACTATTATTGTGTCGTTTTTAAAGGTGTTGGGAGTTGAATATCACAACTCTCTTATAGCCTATGTTCATCCCGGGAATCCCCCGAACATTTTGCAAAAAAAAAACCCATCAAAATCGGAACAACGTATTAGCCGCGCATAGAATACGAACAAACAAATAAACAAACATTGATTTATATATATATATTTCTTCCAAAAAAGAAAAAAAAAGAAATACGTTAATCTTCTCCCAAAAATGTAAGTGCACATTGAGATGCGGGTTTAATTTATTTAGAGAAAAGTCAGCAAGTGAAAGATCGGAGGTAACATACTGGTTATGTTTCGTAATCATGAATACTTAACACAAAACCAGAAACTCATTCAACAAATGGAGATTAAGCGACAATTATATTTTTTGTAAACAAACGCGCAGTTGATTGTCTATTCCAATTAATACTAATCAATTTCATGATAAATTCCGTTGAGGTATTGCCGCGGTGGACTAGTAATTACGTTCCTTGCTTCTGGTCCCGAAAGTCGCGGGTTTAAATCCGGCCGGGTTCAATGGAGTTTTTTAGGATGCAAAAATGTAGGGAACAAGTCATTCGTGAGGGACTTTGGGCCGTGTGTCCCAAGTCCGCAGATTTACAGGCTCGTAAAAGATCCTTAAGTCTGAATAAAAAGGCATCTAAGAAAAATTTACCAATCTCCTTCATCCTTAGTAGCCGTCTAGATATCTCGTTGGGTGGTTTGTTGACCGCATACCATTCATGACATATTTTGGGAAATAATCGTAACCAAATTCTTGGTCAAGTAACTGCTGACATAGGAGAAGCTAAGGCCCAAAATAGGGCAGTTATGTCATTGTAGATAGATTAGTCAAAATGTAAAATTATAATATCAATTCTAAAATTGATTACCTATAATGTTAGTTATTCTCAACTTTTTAAAAATTCTATAGGAGTATTGTCATTGGTTAGTTATTCTCAACTTTTTAAAAATTCTATAGGAGTATTGTCAGTGGTTCTCCAGCAGAAGTAGTAAGACACCTTTTGCTGAAGATGAAACCAGCTCCAAGAGCCCGGGAGTATTTTAAAAAGTTGTAACAACTTAAGAAGAGTGAACCGTACTGGTACTCAGTTTTATAATTGTTTGTTATTATGGTTACAGATACATCATTGTATCCTTAAAAATAAGATTCAGGAGCCAAAGTACCTTCATTCGAAATTGTGGACGAAACTGCATGGAGGGAGATAAATGAGAGATATGGAGGCGAAGTTGTAGAATCTGAATGCTAGCGAGAAATTTATTGACGTGTAAAAGTAGATTGCAGATGCTCTTGATAGAAGTAATCAACTGGCATATTATTATATGAAGCCCTTACTTCATTTCCTATCCTCCGTTCTACAAATTCCGTTCTCATGATTCTGGGAATATGCTCTTACTTTATAAACCCAACTTTTCTGTGTGAGTAGTGAGATATCTCTGCATCACATTTATTAGACACGAACCAAGCAGCGATTTCATGTGATGTGTGATCATTTCTGTATATAATCCTCTCCCTCCTCACACAAATATACAAACACCATTAGGCTTATATATATCCGAATCAGGCATTTATTTTTCTTCTCATGTCATATTTGCCTACATGTCAAAAATATAGTTATAACATCGAAATAAACAAGCGTTACTGATATAAAGTAAATATTCTCTTTAAATATGCTTATTTGTTATAATGACCACTAGAAGGCAGTTTGAACGATATCCCGCTACTATAATAAGTTATTCTAGATTATGAAATTCATGTCTATTTGTTATTTAAGATTTATTTTCTTGGGCTTGTAAATTGAGAATACTATATTTATCGGAAAAATGAAGGTTTGTGTTAGGATTCCTGAGTAGCTCAGATGATTAGAGTACTAAATGTACGAAGTTTAGAACTCGGGTTCAAATTCCGACTCAGGCATTTATGTTTCATTTCATGTCATGTATATATATATATATATATATATATATATATATATATAGCCCTATATATATGTACTGAGAATAACGAATACCTTTTACAATCATAGAAACATACATAAGTATACCTGGCATCGTCAGGACTCAAAATCAATCATTGATTATTTCATTGCAAATAATAAGATTTTTAAATTGTTTCTCGATGTCAGAGCCTACAGAGGATATGATATTGGTTCAGATCACTACCTAGTAGAAGCAAAAATAAGATTTCCACCAAGATGGTTAAAAAAGAAGAAACAACAACAGAGCATAGAACAAAAGTACAAGGTAAAATTATTTTATGATGACAGCATTAAATGGTTATATTCGAGAAGAATTCAGCAATATATGGCTACAACTCCAGAAAGTAATGATGTCGAAGAAGAATGGAAAAACATTAAAATGACAATTCAAAATGCAGCTAATGAAACTTTAGGAAAAGTAAATATACAACAAAGAAGAAATAGAACTCTAAAAATCTGGGATGATCAAATAAAACAATTGATTGAAGAAAAAATATGCAGCTTATAAAAAATATTTGAACACAAAGACAGTAGAAAATGAAATAGAATTCAAACGCTGTAGAGCTATTGTTAAGAGGGAAATAAGAAAGAGACATAGGAAAACATGGTTAAATTTTGTTACACATTTAGAATCAGATTTGCATAAGCTCCAACCTAATGCCTTCAAAATATTAAAACATTTGAATAAAGATATTAAAGAATCTACCAAAATTAATTGCGGAGTAACAAAAGAAGATTTTTTGAATTATTATAAAAGTCTTTTGGACTGACAATAGCTATGAAGATACAATTTTCCGAAATAATAATGAGACAGATTCCATAATATCATTGGAAGAATTGAACAATAGTTTAAAGAAATTAAAAAATGGGAAGGCAACTGGCACAGATGGCTTGAATTCTGAATTGTACAAATATGCAGGCAAAACAGTTCCATGAAAGACAGTTGTCCTTCTTTAATAATGTATTCAAAAATGCAGATATATCACAAGAATGGAAGACAAGCATTGTTATACCCCTGTTCAAGAAAGGAGACAAGAGAAAAATGGACAACTATAGGGGAATCGGTTTGTTAAACACATGCTACAAAATTTATGCAGACATTTTAAATGGAAAATTGAAAAGTTTCAGTGAAAAATTCCTTATGGAATGTCAAAATGGATTTAGGAAAGGACGATCTTGTATTGATTCAGCATTTTCTGTTAAACTATTGCTTGAAAAAAGAAGAGAATTCAACTTAGAAACACATTTTGCTTTCATAGATTTTGAAAAAGCATTCGACACAGTCAAGAGATCAAAACTCTTAAATATATTGGAAGACAGAAATATACCAAATTTACTTCGGCAGAACATACAAAATATTTACAAAGACAACACCATGAAGATTAAATAACAGATTTTCTGAAGAAGGAATTATAAATCGTGGTGTGAGACAAGGCTGTCCCCTATCCCCAACACTTTTTGCAATTTATATCAATGAAGTAATATGTTGCTGGAACAAAACATATAAATTTGGAATAAGAATATCAGAAAATAGAAAATTAAACACCCTATTGTTTGCAGATGACCAAATAATAATAGCAAATTCCGAAGATAATCTAAAGAAAGGTCTGTATGAACTTAACAAAATTACAGAAGAATATGGATTAAAGATATCTACAGAAAAGACAAAAATTATGGCATTTCAAGGTGTAGATCCTGTCAGATGTAAAATTGTACTGGACAATAAAATTTTGGAGCAGGTGAATAATTTTACATATCTAGGATGCAATATCTCATATGAAGAAGAAAAGGATGTAAATGCAAAAATATCTAAATTTTTAAGGATTTTAGGGTTAATAAATTCTATCTTCAAGCCACAGTTAGTCCAAAAGCATTCAAGGCTGAAAGTGTATAAAACACTGGCTCTTCCAACTCTTTTGTATGGTAGCGAAGTATGGACGTTGAAACAGAAGGATATACAGAGACTTAGATCTGCTGAAATGAGATATCTTCGGAGGACTGCAGGATACACACTACTAGATCACAAAAAAATGAAGACATCTTAGAAGAATTACACATGGAATCTTTAGAAAACAAAATTTCTGATTATAAGTCAAGATGGATGCAACATGTTCATCGAATGGAAGATCACAGAATACCCAAACAAATGTTAAGATATCAACCTGCAGGAAGAAGAAGACCAGGACGTCCACTCAAAAGACTTCTGGATGGTGTTTCTCTTGAGGCCGAAACAGGTCAACAAATGGCCTAAATTCGTGAATGTACTATGATGATGATGATATATATGTGTGTGTGTGTGTGTGTGTGTGTGTGTGTGTGTGTGTGTGTGTGTGTACATACATACACACATAAACACGATCATAAGCAATTTGGATTCGGGTAGTCCGGATTATAGATCGTTTGGCAAGATAAAAGAATTTTGCCCCGTTTGTTTTCAAACGGTCGGCTCGTGATCAGATAGAGGGTGAGAGAAAATAGACGTTTCAAAAACACGTTAACGCTATACTATACAACACCTAAGCGACAAATCATTCACTATATTTAGATTATAATAATATTATATTTTACAATATTTCTATTTTTTTTTGTAATCCATCCATAGTAATTCTGCCCGAGGGCGGGTCTTTCACTGCAATCATAGCATTTTCATGCTATGCTTTGCTGCTTTACTAGGCAATTATAGGTGTGGTAGCTTCCTGTTGCTTTCCACACCGTTGAAGGATGATGATGATGGCCAGATGATTTTCGGGGACGGTTGTGCCCTAAGCTTCCTGACATTTATCTTACAGGTGAGGAAAAACCCCGTACAAAACCTCACCCAGGAGCCTGTCCCGACCGGGAATCGAACCCGGGCCCTCTGCGTGACAAAGTAGCACTCCACCTCGAGACCGCAGCGGTGGACTTTTTTTTGTAAAATATTTCAATATCTTAATATCTTTAAAAAATTAAATTTAGATAATGTTTTGTAATATGAAAACATATTAACATATACTATGAATGCAAGAACTAAGGATGAACGAAGTAATTCATTCTCTCTCTCTCTCCCCCTCTCTCTCTCTCTCTCTCTCTCTCTCTCTCTCTCTCTCTCTCTCTCTCTCTCTCTCTCTCTCTCTCTCTCTCTCTCTCTCTCTTTATATATATATATATATATATATATATATATATGTTATAATTAACATCTATAAAGCGTCACTGCTATAAGGTAAAAATATTATCTTTAATTTGCTTACTTGATATAGTCAGCTGCTAGATGGCGGTGAAGACAGAGTTCTCGCGACATCTAGTAATAATGGAGAGTATAATACATATATAAGAAAAATAAGTGTTTGAATTGGATTCGCCTGGTAGTGTAATGGATATCACACTGAGGTACAGACTCAGAGATCCGGGTTCGAATCCCGTCCAGGCATTTATTATTCTTATCATTCCATATATATATATATATATATATATATATATATATATATATATATCCCTCCCTCTCTCTCTCTCTCTCTCTCTCTGTATGTATATTCAATGGCACCATTACGATATTTCTTGTATTTTCTCCTGGTGCGCCTAAAAGAGGAGTTACGCTGCCATGATGATGTATGATAGGTTATGATTATGGTAATGCGTCAGGAGAGGCCTTAATCTTTAACGTAATCTAATGAGATGAATACGATGATGATAATGATGGCCAGATGCTGTTCAGGGACTGTTTGGGCCTTAAAGCTTCCTGACATTTATGTAATGGGTGAAGAAACCCTGAAAAACCTCGCTCAGAAAATGTATCCTTGACCGAGGATCGAACTCGGGCCCCCTGCGTGATAAGGCAGCACGCTACCACTAAAGCAAAGTGGTGGACTTATTCACTATATTATGAATATTATATTATTTATTTAATATATATATATATATATATATATATATATACTGAGATCAGTATAGTAGTGGACGGCAGACGCGGGGTTTGTGCTGTGCGATAACGGAGACTTACACGTGCAGGCACAGGACTTGAAATGTGCGCTGACTCAGCAGTTTACGAGTACATCCCACGCATTTTCAGTCAGATAGTGTACCTCGAGTAGAAAATATGCTTGATCGCTTTTCATTGTGAACTGAATGACGTCGTGTATAAGTTATTTCAATTTTTAAATTTGTATCTCATAAAACATAAGTGTAAAGTGAATCATGTGTGTATGAGTGTAAACTGTATAATGGCTAATATTTTTTCTACTCAACAACGTGTATTTATTTATGAACAATATTTGTTAACTCCGTCTGCCAGCCAAGTACGAAGACGTTTTGAAACTCGATTCCCGGGTGTATAAATTCCGTCACGTCCAACAGTCCATAATATGTACAACAAATTTTATAAACAGATGTCAAAAATGTATGGACAACGAAGGTGAACAGTTCCAGCAGCTGCTTCAATAAAGTTGGTAAGTACGAGAATTTGTAAAATAGTTACGAAATTGTGTGTGGTTGTATCACCGTGATCCTACGCTGTCCGTTCCCCGCTGAGAGTGCGTCAGCAGTGTATAGTGAAATCCCCGAATTTGCTGTCCAGTCCTGATCGCACCATATATATATATATATATATATATATACATTTTATTTGTTTTTAATTTAATACAAATTTTACAAAAATATTACACATTACGTTATTTTCACTGCTGTTTGAAACTCAAAATCCGAAAAGTTGCTGTATCCCTCCAGGTTAATAATGAAAGTATGCACGACCCTTTCTGTAGCTGACAGTGGTGTTCATGGAGTGAACAAACTCTTCCTAACACCCGATATCCTTAAAATATTTTCCCGTTGAGATTGTCCTAACCTTCAGTCGTACTATTACACGGATAAAGAACAATTAAACAAGTAAAAGTTACATGATCCCACTATAGCCCATAGCAGGTGCTCATTTATACTAGTGGAATTTAAGGCCTTCAACTATTGTGACGAATTGTCACAAAATTTAAATATATGTGAGTTCTAATGCCACTCATTGCACTTCAAGTGCTACGGGTTTCGCACTGGGAGGATATAGCGGCCTACTTTCAATTTACGCACCACTTCTAAATGAAATATCAAAAAAATACAACATGGAAATATCCTCACAAAAATAAAAAACAATGGCCTTCAAGGGCGCTCATCCAGTTCGGACAAAGATAATATTAGAAAATATACCAATAGAACAAGTGGTAAGATATAACTTCCTAGGTTGCGAAATATCATACACAGCAGAAACAGATATAAATAACAAAATAAATAAGTTTAATTATATAACAGGTACACTAAAAAGAACTTTGAAAAATGAAGCCAGGAAAGACTCTATAATGAAATTATACAAGACAATGGCAGTGCCTATTATTACTTATGGATCTGAAACATGGACAGTGACAACACAACAATCAGCCAGGATACAAACTGCTGAAATGAGATTCCTCAGACCAATAGCAGGATATCAAAGAACAGACAAAAAACATAACACAGAAATAAGAAAACAACTAAAAATAGAAGAATTAAACACAACAATAGAGAAATACAGAACAAACTGGAAAGAACACTTGGCAAATATGACAGAATATAATACCAAAAGCATCATACAACTATTCACCACGAGGAAGAAGAAGCTTGGGAAGACCAAGGAAAAGATGGAAATATCAGCAATTTGGAGCCGGAAGAGGCTAGTAAATAAGCCTAAACCGTGAAGAAGAAGAAGAAGAAGAAGCACCACTTCTGCAAACCAGTTTACGTAGATGATATATTATTGAATTGTGTACAGACAGTCGAATGGAGAAGACTATGCAACACTGAGCTAAAATTATATTTACAAGAAACCAGATATAATAATAACAGTTAGGTCTAATGAAACTGCGATAGACAGGAAATTTGGTACGAATGGGGAATGAAAGAGGAGCAATGAAGCTCCATTTAGGAAACCAGAGGGGAAATGCCCAGTTGGTAGACCAAGGATAGGTTGGAAGAATAACATCAATCATGATTTGAGAGAAATAGGTTATATAGGGAATGTTTGGAAATCATTGGCATAGGATTAGGATGTATGGAGAGGTGATGTCCATGCGGCCATGAACCTACTGGCTCGTTACTGCCAGTGAGTTAGTTTTGTTATCTGAAGTCACTAATCACGTTATAATTGGTCCGTTTTTACACGCTTTATATTAGCTTGACCTGTATCTATCTATGTAATGGAATCTTACAACACGATTTTCACCCAATTAAAAACATTGGATCGACTTGAAAAATTGTATACTTGTAAAGAACCTATGACAATACAATAATTTCATAAATTGTTTCTAAGATTCTGGCCAGGATCATCAGGACATGAAAAAAATAAAGACCGGTATAATAGGTTACGGACGTATCGACTTTTTAGTCTGTGGATATGGTAGCTCAGTTGGTAGAGTGGTGGACTGTAGTGGTATATAATTTCAGTAATCCATAGGTCGCTGGTTCAAATCCGGTCCGGAGGATTTTTTTTTTCCAACACGCTTGGGATGAAATTAAAGTGGCCAAAAAAAATCGCCTCCAACACATCTAGAATAAAACTAGTTATCTACAAAAAAAACATCAAAAGCGTGTGGTGCTCTATATCAATTAATATATTTGATAATAAATAGATATTGGTAAAAGTAAAATCTCTAATAAGAAAATGTAACCATAAAAAGCACTCCATGCTTTTGATGGTAATTTTTTTTTGTGGATAACTCTAGTTCTATTCTAGATGTGTTGGAGATGATTTTTTTTGTTGATCACTTTAATCGTATCCCAAGCGTGTTGGTAATTAACATTATTTTTCATGTTTTAGTTTGGTTTTCTAATAAAACGTGTTGTTTAGTTTTTTTAACTATTATTTATTTATGGTAAGGAATCATTTGCATTGTAATCAATAATATCTGCACTTTTTTATTTAAAATTTCTTTTTATTTTAACTAATGCCACCAGGTTTTCGTCATGATTTTTCTAATATTCTCTCTTGGGATTGGTGTAATTGTAACTCACTTCTTAAGTTGGGGCGGTGTTACGCTACCACTAAGTTATATGATAGGTGATGATGCACCAGGAGTGTCCTTAAACCTAAATACACCATGCCTTAAACCTAGACTTCACCTAAAATCCAGACCATGGACTACCATAGGAATAATTCACTTACAAAAAAAAAAACAGTCTATCCAGGAATCAAACCCGGGACCCCATGAACTGTAATCAGAAGCTCTGTCCACTAGCCCATGAAGGTGGTCTAATTCATCGTTTCCCAACCTGTGGTTCGCGAACCCCCAGGGGGTTTGCAAAATATTTCAAGGGGTTCGCAAAACTTTTCTGTAATGGCGGATTTCGAGGTTCGGTCTATTATTGTTTCCATCAGTTCTGCAGTATTGTAATAATAATAATAATAATAATAATAATAATAATAATAATAATAATAACTGGCAGGAATTACTAAAGAATATATCCCAAACAGTGGTATATTTAGAATTAAGGTGAATAAGTGGCAACTTGACTAAGAGGACAAACCGAAGAAAAAAACTGGAACAACTTGGACAGATGATAGAAAACTGACTCATAGCAAGAGAATGAAAGAAATTTGGGCTCAAAGGAAACGCCTCTTAAGTATTTTGCGTACTCCTACAAGGGCTCATCCGCAATTAAAAATAATATAATAATAATTATTATTATTATTTTTATTATTATTATAACATTAATTTAGCCCTATAATGTCCCTTGTTACATATGTGTAATATCGGGAATTTATCGCATTATTTCTACAATAAATTAATATTTGCCGCAAATGCCTGATTTGGTTCTGTAATAAGTTAGGAATTCATTTGATTTCGCTACACCTAGGCTTACACATAGAGTAACTTTAGGTTTTAACCGTTAAGATTTAAGTTAATTTAAGTTTATTAAACCTTTTCTTGGAATTAAATTTTATGCCTGTCTACTCTATGAATATTTAAAAGTCAGCTGTTCTCCCAACGCAGATCGTTGTGGAAGCGGTTCTCGAGTCGAAAAAGGTTGGGAACCGCTGGTCTAATTTATTAAAATTGAATAAAATATTTGATTATAATGGGATGACTTACATTTTTCTCGCAGTATTACGTTTTTATATGCCTACATTAAATCTCCAAGGAAGGAGATATAAAATGCCAATCTGTTTTAAATGGTGGTTAAAATCACTGTGTATTTATTTTAAACAAATGAATGTTTTAATTAACTTGATTCTTGTTCCGCCACTCATTTTTATATAAACTAAAAATAGACAATTGAAAACCAGGTATTCTGCGAATTGAAAAATTCTAGTGATAAAACTAGCGCTAGAAGATCATTGGAGTGGAGTGGTTACATGGACCTTCATTCTAAATACTTTTTATTATGCCGATATTGCGGATTACAATTTTGTTTGTTTTCACTAGAATTAATCCTTTGACGCGAAACAAGCAAAGGTCGATAGTATTTGTTGTGGTTTAACTGATATATTTTAAATTCGTTTGCAGTAGGTTCATTAATCTTTGTTTATGCCAACATTGATTTTTTTTGAATTGGGACTTATCAAGAAAGCATTATGCTTTTATACCTATACATTTTTATTTGTTCAGTTTCAGTTCCATGGTATTTGCTCAATGTAATTGGAGATACCGGATCCAATAATAGAAGGTGCATTTTTGTTTCACAAATTATCAATGCTATTATTAACCAGTCAGTAAACTATAGGCCCTATATCTGTATGATTAAAAAAAATAGTGAATTCTAGTATTTGTTCTAATAGATATCTTTATTTAGCTCGATACTAGTAAAATTCATGGTAAGTTTCCATTGAGGTGTTAATTCACAGTAATATAATGTATGATTAAAAACTATAAAAGAGTTACCTTGTAAGTCCGTCTCCTCAACATAAGTTGTTTTAAAACTCTGTAGGCAGGACTAGTCCCATCATCAGCAGAATGCATTAGGTCTGTACTTGTTGACCCTTGTTGAAGCACTGACTTGGTTGTGAATATTTTGTATCGAGGATTGTGTGAACTGGGGATGTTCTCATTAAGAATCAGGTTGTTGTAGGTTTCTCTTAGGATTGCGATTTCCTCCAGTATATTTATCCTCGTTGGAATGTTTACTCCATGTAATATTATGAGGGTGTTATCGATGTTATGTATGTGGTGTCCAGCTTGATAACACATCGGTAACACCCTCACAATATTACATAGAGAAAACATTCCAACGAGGATAAATATACTGGAGGAAATCGCAATCCTAAGAGAAACCGACAACAACCTGATTTTTAATGAGAACTGTCGCGGGGTGATTGGGTCGCTCCATTTTGCTGCAGGGTTCTTCTTCTGCTACTCTGCTCCAGGGGTCACTCCTTCCATGCTACGGATGAAGGATCCCTGATGCTGAATATTGTAGGTTAATTGCGCCGGACTAGGGGTTCTTAGGGTTTGTTTATCGTTGAGCAAAAGAACTCTAATTTCAAGTACCACGGAGGATTATTGGATGGAAGAGGGACACCAGGAATATCAGAAGCTCTACACAGAGTAGACACACATCTTTAGTTTTTTCTTGAACACTTCGGTTTACACTCCCGATTTTAACTCGGTGGATATGTCTGCTGATGTAGGCTCTATTTGAGAAATAATTATATTTTTTTATCGAGACCTGTACCGCGGTTGACCACTAACACAGTTTTTTTTCTGAACTGCGCTGAGACCACACGTCTCTTATCGGCCGCCTCTCGCCGTACCGATTCTCTACTGCCTGATTCTCTCGCGTAATCTAAGACACTTTATTTTTCTCAACATTTTTGGCCTACATGGCCTCCCACCAACTTACATGTCATTTTAATATACACTCTAATTGGGCATTACTCTGATAGGGCGTATCCTCGCCACTGTCACAGCTTATCCCTACACAATATGTTAATTACTCCAGGTTTTGCCTAATTGTACTGGCTCAAGTCGCCAACATTCCTAAATGGGGTGTAAATTCTATTTGCTCATTGGCTGGAGGTCTTTGCTGGACGTGTCCTATTGTCCGCAATCCTGGATGGCCTACTTTCTCTTCCCTTCTTATTTTTACGTAATATTTTTTTTCCTGACACAAATTTTTAAAAGGCCGGATTTCATCAATCAAAAGGTGTGGCGGTCTTTGTTGATTTATTATAAAGAAACTTACATTTGCTTTTTTTCTTACTTTTTTTACGCTATTCTTAGGGTGGACGTTTTAATTTTACGAAACTGCTACTTTCCTTAATTTCATGGAGGGACCATGGAGACCTCCATTGTCTCGCCATTCCTTTTGTGACCAAGGGGTGGTATGTCCTACTTTCCCGTCTTCGTGACGTCTTGAGGATGTTTTTGCTAAACAATAGCCTGTCCGCTCCTACACAAACAAGTTATCCTAATTCGTTCCGGTGTTACTTGGACTTAACCCGGAGGAAGTCATCCTGTATTGTCCTTGGGATCGATATTGTTACACAATTGCTTGTCCTTCATGTGTTTCGTTAAAATAAAGAAAAATAAAAAATCCTATCGAGCAGTAATGCTCCCTCATAAATATACCAAGTCGATAGTCTTTTTCTTTTTAGGAGAAAGATATAACTTACAGGCCCTTTTTTTTTTATCAAAGGAGCCACTTGGGCGTATCGAATTGTGTTCAATAAACATATTACAGTCAATTGGCGACACGGTTAACAGCTTTACAGGACATCTACCTGTTTCTGACTGTTGAATGAAATAATAAATGAGAAACTACTATATTAAAATTTCTTAAATACAATATACAGCTTATTAATATATAACTCATAGGCCTATATATTATTTACATTATAGGCATAAATTTATAAAATTTAAATTATTACGGCTGGGGGATCTAAATATTGCTTCAGAACATACCCAGTTCAGACAATCCTCTATACAAAATATTCACAACCAAGTCAGTGCTTCAACAAGGGTCAACAAGTACGGACCTAATGCATTCACCTGATGATGGGACTGGTCCCGAAAGGCCTACAGAGTTTTAAAAGAACTTAAGTGAGGAGACGGACCTTTCAGTTTTTCAGTTATATTGTTGTAAACCGTAGCTCTTCTTCTGTATTTACTAACATTATTTAATATGTTAATCTTTTTCAAACAATTTTTTAACATTATTAGACAATTTTGAAGTATTTATTTAAATATGCAAATCACATTATTATGACACTGTTAGACAATATTGTGATGCTAACTGCTATTTTCTCCACATAATATGTTTAGTCCATGATTTTTCTATCACTGTTTTGGGTTATGGCTGGTTGGATCAGCGTTAGGGAGTGGTAAGTAAGTGTACACCCATTTTTTATAAACGTTTGGTAATTTTAATACTATTAATATATTTTTTTAAACATACATTTGGGGATTTATTGCAAATATTGGCCATTTAAATTTCATAGTGACGGATAGTAATAGAGGATGATAATCGATATGTGGTTCGATTGTGGGTTATCGCTGGCTCTATAAACTCTGGCGCATGCGCACTGTTGTTCTTATTTGACGCTAGCTTAAGTGCAGTTTTTCCATAGTTTTTAATGATACATTATATTACTGTTTATTTAGCTCTTTGTTAATTCATAGTTATTATCCAATTAGCACAAATGAAGTTGTAAACATTGGTAAAGAACGTTGTAAGTTATATTCCATTCCATTAACGCAATTGAACCTTTTGCTTTACAGGTCATTTTATATTCCACGTGCCACATGGGCCTTACACTGTCACGACCTGTCGGGAGAGTAATATTAGCTATGGATCATGTAACTTACATACTTTTTTTTCACGGTAGTGCGTTAATGAGCAGGTCATGTTGCACGTATGGGGAATGAAAGACGTGCATGGAAGCTTCTTGTAGGAAAGCCAGAGGGAAAACGCCCAGTTGGTAGACCAAGAATGAGGTGGGAGAACAACATTAACTATGATTTGAGGGAAGTAGATTATACAGGGAATGATTGGAAAGCATTAGCTCAGGATATGGATGTATGGAGAGCTTATGTCCGCTCGGCCATGAACCTACTGGTTCGATAGTGCCAGTGAGTAAGTAAGTAAGTGCGTTTTGTCGTCCTTACAGTGCCATGAATGAAAGTTCAGTTTCCTAAATTTCGGGGTTGCCAACCTATAAATAACTACGTAACTATACTGCAATATTAGAAATTACATGCCTAGGGCGGGGAGTAAAATCACTGTCTTTTATGTATACTACGTACAATGTATATACAAAAATATATCCAATAGATAGCTAATATACATAATACGAAATAAATCGTTGCATTTTAAATGAACTGAACTTTATTTCAAACAATATTGAAAGTAGTGTAACAAAATCTGCAATATTCATGTTTTTTAAAATTATTATCGTCATCAGCATTGAATATTCTGACCACTGACTTGCTGGAGACTTTAAAGTTTCACCCCTGAGCACGAATTAAACAACCATACTTTTTTTTAACTTACCGTACAATTCTTCTCCTCCCGCCACTCTCTGAATGAAAGTATGTTTTTTCATGTCATAATTTACATTTCTCTTGCACTAGAGAAGCACACCCAACTTCCCACGCTTCATCAATTGCATCATTTTGATTACCATCATTCATATTTGCTGCCATTTTAAGCTTGATTGGCGTCACGGCCTCCTGAAGTCTGAATTAAATTATTTTCGGCTTTAGCGTATATATATATATATATATATATATATATATATATATATATATATTGGACATACTACTAACTCAGTCATTTGTGTATAATGAACGCAAATATTTCCGACAAATATGTTATCATTTTACTATTATTTATTATTTTGAAAACACCATCGATAAAAAAGTAATGTACAACACAGATTTGTGAAGCGTTTTACAGAATCTCTGAAATTGAAAACCTCGCTATCGCTCGGTCTTTATTATTTCTTTACTTGTGTAAAAACCATTTCCCAACCTCTCATTGTAATATACTAACTACTACTACTACTACTACTACTACTTTACCACACAGGACATGGAAGGCCTCCCCGAAAGTTATAAATTTAATAAAAGTGTAAATGAAGATATTCGAACAACTTAGAAAATTTAGCCTTCGAGACAAAATCGCAGGGTCCTTATATGAAGAAGGAATTCTCATATTTTAATAATGTAAGAATCCCATTCCCTGGCAAATTTTCGAGTAAAAGCAGTGGGAAAACGAAACCTTGGACGACCGAAGAAATGCTGAAAAGAGTTAATTTAAACCACAGTACAGACCAGTAATATGCTCTGAAATGATGAAAAGAAATCGTTCATAAATATGTAAAACTGAACAAAAAATACAAGAATAAATTCTAAACATAAAAAAGTTTGCTTAAATAAATATTTCATTTAATAATATTTTCGATATTAAGAAAATTGCAAAAATTCACAAATATCTAACTCTGTCTGTCTGTCTGTCTCTCTCTCTCTCTCTCTCTCTCTCTCTCTCTCTCTCTCTCTCTCTCTCTCTCTCGCTCTCTCTCTCTCTCTCTCTCTCTCTCTCTCTCTCTCTCTTCTCTCTCTCTCTCTCTCTCACACACACACACACACACACACGCGCGCGCGCGCGCGCGCAAATTCATTAAAAATATTATTATGAATAAAAAAAATAGAAGATGTAAAGAAATAATAATCCAAATTTCCATAATTTCTGCATTTTTTGTTGATAAGCTATTGAGTATAACTCGTAGAAAAGTTAGTCTACAAATAGATCATGTACAGTTAAAACGAATGTTACAACTAGTATGCCGTAAGAGACTGAATCAGGGTTCGGAAAATAAATAACATTTCGAGCAATTTTTAACTGTTTCGCATGACTTTAATGAAATTGTTTTAGATTCAGTTTTACAGTAATCAAAATTGGATCATCCCATGCAGCCTTCCATTTTTTCTCTAGTCCATGCATTCGAAATATTAAATATAACATCTATTGGTTCCGTTACTCCAGAGGCTGCCATGCTTCTTACTAGATCCGAGACTCATGAGTGGAAACCCGGCAGGTATTGGTTTCTTTAATGAAAACTTATGAGTGTAACATTCTTCGGAAGAGAAATTAAATCATATGTTCGGTGCCATACATTTACTGTTCCTAAAAGAACTTCAAGCCTGAAATAATATGATTATGGGAACAATTCACAGCTTTTTTACCCTCAGATTATAATCTATAATGATTTAAAATGTTAAAGAGCGTCAATAAATAAATTACTACCTAGAGTAATTATTTTAAATAAATTGGAGCCGAAGATAAACTTTTGTCCCAGAATATGCATACTTTGCCATTGAAAGGAACAGTAGCAACAACAAATAACAATATTATTATTATTATTTATTATTATTATTATTATTCTTGTTATTATTATTATTTATTATTATTATTATTATTATTATTATTATTATTATTATTATTATTATTATTATTATTATTATTATTAATTAGGTATTTCGAGAAATGTTCCGGATTGTTGATCAGTTTCTCGAAGCAAAGCCTTTTGAATGTTCGCGGGTTGCAGCGAGACTTCAGTTTCCCCAAGCGTCGATAGAGTATTCACAACTCGCGAATCGGAAATCACGAGTCGTGGTGCGCCTCCAGGAAGTCTTCCAGAACTATCTGGATATTGCTTTCTTGATGGTTCGACTTCTCGTAGGATCGAAGACATTGACGTTTGTGTACACGGTGAGCTTTCCAGAACATGCAATTCCTAGCATTATAAATTCACGTGAATAGTTAAAAATGAAATCTGATTGGAAAGAGGAAAGGGAGTGGAATCAGTGTGAAGTCATCAACAATAAAACTAGATAAAATTGAAATAAAAATATACAAATAGAAACAAACTAAGGAGTTAAACAAGGATTCTCAATGTCCCCTGCTTTTACAACGCCTTTAGACAATGGCAAGAGTAATAATTAAACAATCATTTTAAAATTAATGAACACGCCTTTAACACTATATTGTTCGCAGATGATCAGGTGATGTTAAGCAATACAGATGACGAGTTACAAGTAGCTACCCATAAATCAAATGAATGAATAAGTAAATACAATATGAGCATATCGGAAAAGCAAACTAAAATAATTGCTTTCGAAGGATTAAACCACAGAATATGCAAAATAGTTATCAATAAATGAATAGAACAGGTAAACAATATCAACTACTTAGGGCTTAACGAATCTTATTGCAAAAATAATTATATAAGCTTAAAATTAAACACATTTTGTAATATGTGCGGAACAATAAGAAAAACTCTAAAAAAATCAAACATTAAAATTACATAATTAAAATTCTGTACATCTATGACAGTACCTACGTTAACATAGCTTGTGAAAACTGGCCACTTAATAGTTCAGATGAAAGGAAAATAGAAGAAGCTGAAATGAAATTCTTACGTTCAGTATCAGACTATACATTGTTGGATAAGAAATATAATGAATAAATAAGAACCTGAATTAAACATCTACAGTGTTATAGATAAAATTGAAAATTCAAGATCTAACTGGCTCTAACATATAGAAAGAATGACAACCAATAGACTCCCACAAATTTTGCATTACTACTAACCGAAAGGAATAGAAATGTTGAGCGCTCCATAACTAGATGGTTTACTAATGTGGAAACAAGCCTATGACCTAATTCCATGATGTAGAAGAAGAAGAAGTCATTAAGAGTTCAGTACACCTGCGGTAAGAATATATGAACTCGCGTGATACTATGAAATATCTAGGACTCCTGGAAGAATAATTATATGTGACTGTAAAGTGAATGTTATCGTGCAACAGATGAAGGAACAATGGACATATTGGTGAAACCAGTATTGTAGTTATTGAAGAAGTTCTAAATGGTATATCGTCACCTCAACTAATGAAAATAATAATAGTACTGATAATGATAATTAAAACAATGATGATGGTAATAATAATGCTGATAATGAAGATAATACTGATAATTAAAACAGTGATACTCTTAATAATAATAATACCGATAATACTACAGTAATAAAAATAGGGATTAAATCACAGAATTTAAGTTATTCAATTTTTAATACAATGTTCTTTTTTTAATTTTTTTATGCAATTACATTTAACATAGGCAGCCCAAGCATCAAATTAGCTACTACCAAAATACCAGAAGCAAAGGACTTGGATTTCGTATTTCGGAAAATCTAGAATCAAAATGCCGAATATGAAGAGTTTATTCTTTCTTTACTCCTCATACCTTATACTGGAATTTCATTACCATAGTATTTTACGTTGATCATTAATAAATGAATAGATTATTTACCACAATTATTAAAATCAGTGAACTTTTACATGATGTATGTCATGTTACGAGGACTGTTCAATAATGAATAATCACATTTTTGGCAACATGTCTTTAACCACCCTCAGAATTTAGATGCTCCTTCTCTCCTTTGGTTGCAATCCAGTATTGTCCAAGCGTTTCTGCAGTCTGTAAAGACATGCTGAAATCAAATTTTGACAAAATTTTCAAACTGCCTCTGCAGCTGCTTCTGAAGATGGAAACCGCCTCTCTCGAAAGTGTAACTTCAAGTTCGGGGAATACAAAAAGTCACACATGGTTATATCGGGACTGTAGGGAGAGTGAGGGCGCATTTCACTTGGATTGTTTCTAGATATTCAGCAACAACATTCGCGATTTGGGGGCTGGTAATATTGTGATGCAACATCCAGTTTTTGCACTGAAATGTTGCCTTTTTCCGCTTGATATGGCGTTGCAGAGTTAGTAGGATTGTTCTATAGTATTCTGCAGTTGTCGTTTTGTGTGCATGTATGACATTCTGATAACCCATTCCATGAATATAAAAAAAAGATATCACCATAACTTTCCCTGAAGAAGAAACTATATTCTTTGGAGGGAGTTGGTGATGAGACTTCCACACGTAACCGTTTTGTCTCAGAATTGAAATGATGTAGCCAAGTTCCATATTGAAATAAGCTTCTTTTTTTTGAAGGAGTTGGTGATTAAGGATATTTCCATATCTAGTTGTTTTCCCTCAGGATCGAAATTAACGTAGCCAAGTTCCATCAGATTGAATACCTTAAAAAAGAAACCTGCAACTTCCTGTACCATCATCTTCAAATGCATGAAAACCTGCACGCTAACGTTTTATTGTTTGGGAATTAGTAGTCTTGGAACACACCTCGAATAAACACGTGTCATGTGCAATTTTAATGACATAAAAATTGCACCGACGACGTACGAAAATTTCAAGGTTTCATAAAGTGATCTTAAGGTTATCGTCGATCTCTTTCACTATGACAGAAGGTCTGTTGTTTTTATCTGTAAGAGCAGTAACTGGATCGTGTAGAGTTCACCTTCTTTTGAAATGATTTCTCCTCTTCAAACAATATATACCAATTTCAAGCTATCCTGTTGGAAAAAAACAAACTCTCTATAGGCCTCCTGTAACATTGACGTCAGCAGATGACTTTTTCAGACGAAAGAATATTTCAAAGTAGCATATTGTTCCTCGCGTGTTAGCTCCATTGTGGCTGTAGGCGATACTGGACATGTCCCGTCTTGCACACCAGTCACAGACAGGAACGATGAGAGATGACTTTTAAAGTTATACCATATGTTCGTGACGAATTAAGCTAGCAAATATCAAACAACCAAATTTTTTTCGTATTAAATTATAACTGTATAATAATTACGATCATTATTTATTGAACAGCCCTTTTATAAACATCCGATGACAGAAGACACCGTGTGATGTTTGAGGCAATGAGACTGAATATGGGAAAAGTAAGTTAAATTGTGTTTCCTGATTTCAATTACATTAATTTCACATTAATAATTTTCTGTATTTAGCTTAGGCTGATAATAATAAAAAGTAAGTATTCCCACTACAGGCCTCAGGAGACCCTTGGGGTAGTGGGAGGTTAAGGCTCCCACTTTTTCTGGACAATCGGCACTTGATGTCAGCCGGATTCTCAGCCCTGCGTGACGGCCGCCTTTACCCCCAGAACAAGTGTCTGGTACTCATTTCCATTACAGGCTGAGTCGACCGCAGGGCCATGGTGCCGCCAGAATATTTGGGTCAATTTAAAAATCCTGACCCCATCGGGACTTGAACCCTCGACTTTCCGGTTTGTAGCACAGTGCCTTAACCACTAACGCTACGGTGTGCCCCTGATAATAATAATAATAATAATAATAATACAATAATACTACTAATAATAATAATAGTAATAATAATAATAATAATAATAATAATGTAATTATACACAATCACCAATTAATACAATAACACTCTTTCAAACCAAAATTAAAGCAAATATAAATTTAGATTTTCGAGTCGTTGCCGGATAATTATTAGTTATTCTGTACTGAGCTCTTGAAGATAGTCTTAGAATAAAATACTGTTTACCTACCTACCTTCCTACATACCCAACTAAATCACTGGCTCTACTGAACCCGAAGGTTCATGGCCATACGGACGTATGCTCTCCATACATATTTATCCTGAGCTCATGTTTTCCAATTACACCCTGTGTAATCCACATCCCTCAAATAGTGGTTAATGTTATTCTCCCACCTCATTCTTGGTTTACTAACTAAGCGTTTTCCCTCAGTTTTCCTACAAGAAGTTTCCATACCCGTCTTTCGCTTCAATTCGTGCCATATGTCCTGTTCATCGCAGTCTTCGCGACTTAACTAATCTTATTACGCCTATATCTGGTTTCCTACAAAGATTATGTAGCTCACTGTTATGAAACCTTATCCATGCACCTCTCAGTTCATCTCTCTTTCATTCAAAAATTTACCTAATAACTTTATTCTCAAATACTCCTAATATTTTTTCTCCCTTAAAATGAGAGTCCTTTGTTTCGAATTTATATAACTGGGAGAATAATGGATTTTACACATATACCTATCTACATGGGGGGGCACGCCGTAGCGTAGTGGTTAAGGTACTGCGCTACAAGCCAGAAGGTCGAGGGTTCAAGTCCCGGTGGGGTCAGGAATTTTAAACTGACCCAAACCTTCTGGCGGCACTATGGCCCTGGGGTCGACTCAGCCTCTAACGGAAATGAGTACCAGACGCTTGTTCTGGGGGTAAAGGCTGCCGTCACGCAGGGCTGACAACCCGGCTGACATCAAGTGCCGATTGTCCAGAAAAAGTGGGAGCCTTAACCTCCTACTACCCGAAGGGCCTCCTGAGGCCTGTAGTGGGATTACTTTACTTTACCTATCTACATACCCTATCTGCCGAGGTAGGAAATTCCAGTTGTGGTAAGTCCTGACAGACTCCAAAACAATAAACATTTTCGTATGTGAAAATTAGAACTTTTGTTTTGCTTCATTGATACCGAACAAATTATTTTTTATCTGCTTTAGTGACTGCTAAATTCATAAGTATATTATTTAATCTGTTTTAAAGTGTGTTTACATGATTTAACCTGTAAGGTATACCGGTTTTCCACAATTTTCATTACTGGTTATTTAATATTGTTATTTTCAAACCATATCAGGTCATGAATAGGATATTATTTAATAAGTTAATTAAACAATTTAAAACAATATTTGTAATACTGCGGCTAATGTTGTGAATGTATTCACAACCGATATCACTGGTTGAAACCGTTGCCACAAAATCATAGATTGAACCCAGCTTGTGGTCTTTATAACAAGATACATTATTAATGAGTTTTTTTTTCTGCATCTGTGAAAACGTGACACCTTTATATTTGAATATGATTCAATAAAGTTAAAGATGATGATCGACCTATTGAAACTTGGACATAAGATTGGTTAACTTTTACTTGCATTTTTTATTGTACCTGTGTATTAAAAAATACTTGACTACCACCCCTTCTACTAATGTTCTTAAACCTGCCATTCACGTCAAATGAAAATCGATAAAATTAAAGTATAGGGCATGCCGTAGCGTAGTTGGTTAAGCAAATACTGTGTAAGCCGGAAGGTCAAGGTTTTCAGTCCCGTTGGGGTCAAAATTCTTAAAACTTTCTAAACCGTCTGGCGACACCATGATAGTAGGGTCTTCTAAGTCTCTAACGGAAAAAAAGTACCAGGCATATGTTCTTGGAGTAAAGGCGGCCGTCAAGATGTGCTGATTATCTTCAAAGGAGTCTTAATATCCGAACCTTCTACTGCCCCAAGTCCTGTAATGGGATCACTTTACCCTTAAAAGTAAAGTACCGAATCATGAACACAGAAATATAGTCCAAACACATTAAGCGAGTTGGCTCAGGCGGTAGTATTTGAATATCGTAGTCAGGAGGTTCCGGTGTAGAACAATCCGATGATCTCTTTGTTGCTTTTATTCAGTCATGAAGTCAAGAAATGAGTTGAAATTTCATTACCAAATCCCATATTTCGAAATAACCATTTCATAACAACACTAAAATTAAAATTAGTTAAATTCACCAGAAAAAAATAAAAACACAACGAAAGAAACAGTTTGCATGCACCTAAATATTGTAGAGTCAATATGGGAATTAGGTTCTGTAAGCAAGCGCAAAAAAAAAAAAAAAAAAAATGTTACCGGCAAATAATTCACGTTTTTAAGTAGACCTACAGTAATACATCTTCTTCTTCATTGGTGCGTCCATGACCTTCTTCTTGACAGCCTTCCATTCAATTTGAACACTTCTTTAGATTTCCAATTTTTAATTCCAGCCTGTACAGTAATATATCACAATCATCATCATCATCATCCGAAACCAAACGCCATTCCTCTCTGTCCATCCATTGATATTCCTCCAATCCTCTGATATTCATAGCTGCTTGTACCCCTTCTATCCAAGTCAAATAATAAATATATCATTATAATAAAATTAATGTATATACGTAAGATTTGTACTTGTTACAATGGTTGCGGTGGAATTTATTAGCATTTTGTTAAATTTACATTCTTTTATAATCATTGACAACAGGGGACTACTTGCACGTTTGTTCTTAATTCTGTACAGCAAACATATATAAAAAGTATAACATTGATAATAATATTAAAACAAAGGAATACTTTAAAAATCATTGCTAGAACAAACTTTAATTTGTCAAATTATCCAAATATTACGATGTTTAAATTTTTCCGATATACTATTGGTTTCATAATAATAGTAATAATCTTCTTCTTCCTTCCAAGTATTAGGCCAAGGCATGTTACGATCCTATAGAAAATTTTCCCTCCCATGTTTCATAGGACGGTCCAGTGATCTTCGTCCTCTTGGTATATAATTATAAACAGCTTTGGGGATCCGATTTGAACTCATTCTTTCAAGATGGTGTTTCCAATTTGGTTCGTACTGTTTAATGTATTCCAAAATTGGCGTAGTCTTCAATTCTTTTAAGATATCGGTGTTCATTTTCTGATCCCATCTGGTGTAACCCGCTGTTCTGCGCATGAATCTCATTTCACAAGCCGTTATTCTGCTTTCATGTTGTCTTTTTAATGTCCATGCTTCACTACCATAGGTCAACACTGGTCTAGCCAAAGTGTTATATAAACGTAATCTGTTTTTTTTTTACAAGGGATGGTTTCATAACTTGATTAATAATTCCCAAACTTTTATTATAACTAGTCATTTTTTTCAGGATATCCTTTTCATCCCAGATAGAGAGATAATATCCAATATATTTAAATTGATTAGATCTCTCTAAAATTTTATTTTGGAGACAGATTTTACTTTGTATGGGGTCCTTCCCATGAAATGCCATAATTTTAGTTTTGTTAATTGATATTTCAATATTAAATATGGCACCTATTTTTTTGTAAATTATAAATTGATCGTTGCAAATCATTTTCGGAAAGTGCCAGAAGATAATAGTAATAATAATTATAATAATAATAATAATAATGGTGATAATAATGATAATAAAATAATAATAATGGTGATAATAATGATAATAATAATGGTGATAATAATGATAATAATAATAATCATAATAATAATAATAATAATGATGATAATAATAATAGGCCTAGTAATAATAATATAGTAATAGTAAAAGCATTAATAGTAATAATAGTAATAACAATAATAGTATTAATAATAATTAATAATAGTAATAATTAATAATAATAGTAATAAAATAATAAAAATTGTAATATTAATAATAATAACAATTGTAATATTAATAATAATAACAATAATAGAGGTAGCGCATAATTTTCATTAAATTTTTGACACAGGTGTCACTGTGTCATTCACACGCAGATGTGTTCTTCAATGATTTGCCCAGTAAGCAGTATATCATGTTAGCGGTCGCAATGTTTAGTGCATAGCTCACAAATACACTGTGAATCTGGTTCATGGTGTTTCTTGTTCCTGCAGATTTTATCATAGAACCCGTGTGTTACCATCCTCATCACAAGATACCTGAAATAATATTCTGCCTGTCATGATTGCATTCGAGGAATAACATTTCATCCAGATTTGTTCTTTTCTTTCAGTTCTTCCATTATGGTTTTGAATGCATCTGTGGACTGGAGGCGTAGGTTATGTCTTAGTTGTACCATATAAAGGGTTCCCTTGCCAATTCGCTTATAAGGTGTGAGAGTGTGTATTTCAAATGGCAGAGAAGCTTTTTGAGGTATGTGACTTTCACCTTCTCTATCTGTAGGAGATTTCTCATCATTAGATGAGTCCATATATTGTCTAGTCCATAGGATACGATATTTGCCTTAAAGAGTGCTGGTGGTGTGCTCAGGGAGATTCTATGTATAAGGTTGATTCCATTCATAGCTATTATAAGTATTTATAGGTGTTTTTATCTTTGATGCGTCTGCTGAAGATTATTATGCGTGTCTGGAAGGTGATCCCCAGATACCCTCGTTGTAGCTCCTTATTATACACGAAGATATCATTTCTTAGTTTAGGTCGTCATATATTCTTGAAGACCATCAACCTGTTCTGCTTTCATTTAGTGATGATAGTTTCGTTTTCCCATGCTTCCTGCCTGATATTTGAGTGATTCAGTTGTTCAGCTGTTCAGCACCGTGTCGCATGCGTAGGCGAATACTTTTACTTTGTCAATTGTGATGACTTGGAAAATGTCTACAGTTGTCCCGGAGAAACAAAAGCTGAAGTAAGAATGCGAGTGACCACGTGACACTCCGGGGCCACGAATAATACAATGCAATAACATTCGCCACGTAATAACTAGCAATGGTATTCGAAAAAGCCGCCTGCACAAAAACTCAACACCCCCTCATAACACTAGCTGCCTTGCGAAGAATTTCTTTCTCCGGGACACTGTATTATGGAAATGTTGAATAAAAATTTACTCATTAGTTTCCTCTGTTTTAATTATTGTTTGATCAAATATTTTTGAATATAGTTGGTGCACAAATCCTGTAAACTTTAATGGCATTGAATCAAATATAAATACAAACGCAATACAACAAGAATCGTGTGGAACTTCCGAGATTAATGAAATGAGAGAGAAACTGAGAATCGAATCGTAATCGCCCTTCCAAAATATTATTTTCAAATGTAGATCATTTAAGTCGACCGCGGTGGACTAGTGGTTACGCTCCTTGCCTCTGGTCCCGAAGGTCGCGGGTTCAAACCCGGCCGGGGTCGATGGATTTCTTTTAGGATGGAGAAATCCAAGGAGCAAGTCCTCCGGGATGGACTTTAAGCCGTGGGTCCCGAGTCTGAAGATTTTCAGGCCCGTAAAATATCCTTAAGTCTGAATGAAAAGGCCTCTAAGCAAACTTTACCGAATTTTCCCGTCCTAGTACTACCTTGATTTCCTAGATGTCAGTATGAGGCGGAACGCTGACCACGGATCACTCAAATGACATCTACACGAAAACAAGTGTAACTAAATTAGTGTGGTTCAAATTCTTCGCTGTAGGGGGAAACATGAGCTTATAAGATACAAGAAGAAGATAATTTATAGGAATGTAAACTTAAATAGTGTAGTTACTTGCATCAAAAAAATAATAAATGAATCTAATGGGCTCGTTTAATATCTATAAGTAATCTTATAAATTTTACCAACTATTCCGTTATATGACTATATTTTTGTAGATGTGACTTATTTAATTTTGCTTTATACTCATAAATAATATTATGTTTAATAAAACTGTATTCATCATCCAATTGTCAAATGGCTCAAATTCGACCCTTGGCCACCCTTAACTCCTACCTCAATCGTTTCTATTCTGCGAGGCAAGTCTTCAGTTGAGACACATAAGTAGGTTTGCACATCTTCCTTAATACCATCATCCCATCGTTTCTTCGATCTTCAAACTCGTCTATTCCCCATACAATTTTCTGTAAGCACTTTTTTTTTGGTGCTCAGTCTGTTGAGAGCCTTTGTACATGCTCTCTCTAGTTTCTTTAGTTTCGTAAAAGTGACAAGGTCAGGTTCATTATATTTGAAATATAACTCTTTATTGTATCGTATTCTCCACTGACAATTAATATTTATTGGTCCAAATATTTTTTTTCAAAATGATTTAGAGTTTATGGGTATAGATTTTGTAGATGTGGTTTATTTAATTTTGATCTATACTGATAAATGAAACAATGATGTTTAATGATATCGTATTGTGGAAATGAAAATCAACCCAGCATTTAATTTGACTAAATAAAATGATGAAAGTCCTCAGTTAGGTTGACCTACTCTGGAGTTTGAACTTGGGTCTACTTAGCACGAAACTCAAAACATTATCAACTGATTCTATTTGCTAAGAGACACACGTGTTCACTTATAGAAATATAAAAGGAAACTTGTCATTTCAATACAACGGAAACAAACTGTGCCAACAAAATTCTCGAATATCGTATTCATGCAAATATACTAGCAGTTAATACTGTATTTCATTTCCACAAGAGAGTTCCTCTAAAATGAGAGAAATCGTGGTCTTCTGACAGTAAAGCCCCCACTTACAGGCGTCTCAATAAATTACAAGTAGTAAATTATCATGAATATGCCTGTATTTAGAATTTTTAAATACTTAGTTGAAAATAGAAATCCAGACAATAATACGGTATAATCCAAATAATATGAATTTAATATCTGACAATTTAACCTGAAGTTACTATATGGTTCAATACCTTCCTTAGATCAAAGAAATTTCATAGAAGGCTCTAGTTTATATATATATATATATATATATCCTGTTATTGGAGCCAATAGATGGCAGGTGGGTCGATATCCCGCTGTCTCTTGTGAATTGAGAATTAAATTATATATATATATATATATATATACTGGGGATGATTGAAAACGTTAGCTCAGGATAGGGATGTATGGAGAGCCTATGCCCGCGCGGCCATGAAGCTACGGGTTCGATAGTGCCAGTGAGTTATATATATATATACATACACACACACACGCAAAAGAAAAATAAATGTTTGTGTAAGGATTCCTGAGTAACTCGATTGGTTAGAGCACTGAAGTATAAAGTTAGACATCTCGGGTTCAAACCCCGGCTCAGGTATTTATTTTTCTTTTCATGTTTATATATATATATATATATATATATATATATATATATATGTGTGTGTGTGTGTGTGTGTGTGTGTGTGTGTGTGTGTGTGTGTGTGTGTGTGTGTGTACCGCGAGAGGACATGAGTGATTCCTAGCAGAGTTCTCTTAACAAAGCTAATTTTAGTTACGTTATTTATCTAAGATGTCAACGAGTAACACATGGTTAGCACATCGACGCATTGAGACCTCTACTACGAAAGTAAGGAATTACTTGGATGGATCAAGGTTGGTTAAATTTTGCAAGGAGACCTTTTTTTTAGGCTTGCGGTCCTTTCAAAAGACTGAGAACCTTGAGTCTCGGCACCCACGGTATAAACTCTCTCCCAGTGGACTTGTCCCTTGGAATTTTCCGTCCTAAAAGTCCATCGATCCCGGCTGGGTTTGAACCCGCGACCCTTGGGACTAGAGGCAAGGAACATAACCACTAGACCGCCGAGGCAGACAAGGCCTAGTATATACGTGTAAATTGATCAGTTAATTATTATAGATTGTTTCTAAATTTTATAAAACAATGGTGGTTCCAATAGTACTCTATGGATCGGAACACTGGGTGTTAACCAAAAGCCGGGAACGAAGAATAGAAATTTCAGAAATGAGGTTTTTGAGGGGTGTGGCTAGCTATAGGCCTACAATAGCAGATTGGAAACGAAATGAAGATATGAAGATATACGAACAGAACTCAATACATTCAAGATATTATATAGTATTATTCAATGCAGAAACGAATGGGTAATCGATATCAATAGAATGAATAACAACAGAATCCCGAAATAGATTTTTTACTAAAGACCACTAGGATGAAGAAATGTAAGAAGTCGCAGTAGAAGATTGACAAACCAATTCTAACGTGAGATCGGAACAGACTTAAAGGGCTTGCTTTGGTACTACTGCTCATTATGATTTTCTTTTTGCGCGATAGTGCGTTTTGTCGTACTCACCAGCAATGGCGACCATTATAGAAAGTTTAACTTCCTACATTTCGGGGTTGCCAACCTAAACAACTATACTGTAATACTACATTTACTCCCACGTGCGGGAAGTAATTCCACTGCCCTCTATGTATACTATGTACAATGTATATACAGAAAATATCCAAAAGGTAGTAAGTTATTAATACACATTATACGAAACAAATCACCGCTGGGGGTATACTTGTTCTATTTATTTATGTAACAAGATTAGCCTCAAATGAAATATTCAATCTGTAATGGACTTTATTTTAAACACTATAAAACAATAAATACGTAATTGCGGCATGTTATCAATAATTGTTCTCAAGGCCACCTGTTGTTTCAACTAATAAACATTGCCCACACTGTTCACATTAGTCAATTGTTTATAATTAAAGCTATCGCTCGGTTTTTAAACATTTTTCCTCGATTCTGTAAAAACCACTTCCCAAACTCTCATCGTAATATATTATTAATTGAGCCATTCTTCGATAGTAACAAAAAGTATTTTCAGGAAATTACGAACTATAGAATCACTTTCGACATTTTTGATACTGATTTATATTTATTACTCAACTGAACAATAACACTAACAAACAGCCAAAAAAAGTTACGGAAGTAAAAGTGATCGTTTGATATTAAGATGAAACTCCTAGTTACGAATATGACAATTAAAATTATGACAGTGGTCTGGTTTTTAAATTAGTAGTAGTAGGACGTTATTAGACAAAAAGTAATATATTTACAATATTATTTACAAATATGGGTCGCACGGGTTGTAAGCCGTATGTGCTGTTGACAGTCCGTTACAATAAAGTAATAATTGGTAATAGTATAAAGAAAAACAAAAAAAAAAAACAATAACATTACAATTACATAAAGAAAACACAATACTATTATAATTACATAATAATACAATAGCATTATACACTAATTAAGTTATGTATAATTATTAACCTTTTGTACACCATGCCCGGCGTGCGCCGGTGAAAGTGTGTGTACAGCGGTACGCCACGCCCGGCAAGCTCCGGTTTTCAATCTAATTATTTTAAATATTTTTTTCCCGAAGTTTTTACTTCAATAAACTAAAATTATTTTTCGATATATGTTTGTACATACTTTCTTAGCAATACTTTGCACATCCCTTACAGAATAACAGTACAGGCTAGTTGTAAATGGGTTTTCTAAAGGAGGGTGTACATTCATGTTTCAAGGTCTTTTTTTTTGCTATGGAATATTGCAATTTCAAGATTTTCTCTTTATTTATTTTATTTTTAGTTGAAAATATACCTGGCCAAGGGTTAGGTCGTGCTGTGAAACACAGTAATTTATGTCTCGAAGTTGACGAAAATACAATACGCGAGTTTATTGTGTCAGTTTTATCAGAAGATGAGAGTGACACTAACAGTTCATCAAATGTTTATTCGTTTGACGAATGTGATAGTAGTCCTGTTTCTAAGAAAATATTATTACAATCTAAGCCTGTAAATAGTAAAGCAAGTGATGTAGACCTAAATGAACAGGTTGTGAGTGACAGTGGTGCGCGTGTCGCGCCAGACGAAACACGTGGCATAAAACAGCTGTTTGACTGGAATTTATTCGAACCCAGGACCATAAAAAATGTTTAACAATATTTAATATTACAAGTATTTAGTGATAATACGATCAAAATTATTCAATAGGAAAAATGTTTTAGTGATAGTGATACATTTCAATAAAGACACCGTGCTGAATTCGAACCTGGGATCTTTACAAGTGGAAGCAACACCGCCTTACCTTCAAATAAATGTATAGTAGTGAGTTTAAATTCAATTTAGCATGACATGTAGACAGTTAATTATACTTTATATAGGCATATATTATATAGTATGACGTAGTACTTTAAATTTAAAAAAAACCTGGCACCCACAGCCCAGCTGGCAAAAGGAAACTCGGCGGTAAAAACGTTAAGAATTAATGGCATTTTGATAACTTACATTTATTCATGAATGAGTGTTGTTCCAATTTTCCGCGTTTTGTCCAGAAATTTACTCAACTTTATCCATTTTTTTCTGGATTTACCAATAACTCGTAACATGCCAATCGTTCCCAATTTGAATTTAGGAACCTTTCCGGTAATAACTGACGTCGCCAATATTCTAAATCATCACATTTTCCTAATATATGTATATCACCTTCAAAGTTCCCACACATTGGACATATTCGCATATCATGATCGTCGCTAATTTTTAGAAATTTCCATGCCCATATCCTAAACCAAGCAAGCCCTGATCTCTCTTTAAATCCTAGGTTGAGTATGTAAGATTATTTTCCCCAAACGTGTTTTAGGTCTCTTTGTAAACACAGTGAGCGTTTTCCTGTATATTCGCCGAAAATATATTGTTGTTTTATACCTAAGTAACTTCTCCTTATATTTCTCCACACGTTCGTGCGATTTTCAGTCTCTTTTTCCCATATTCAACCCATCCCAATCTTTTGGAGTTCTCTCTAACTTCGTCTGCCCAAAAATATCACATCTATGTTTCTAATTTGGTGGTCGTAACAAATTGCTCTAAGCATTGTTTGTTCACCTTGGATTAGTTTGAGTAAACGTATTTTGCAGTTTATGTCGTCCTGGAATGACCCAAATTCAATATGAAATTCCACAGTTAGAAACGGCCTTACTAAGTCCTGTAATATATTTTAGAAAATGTGTATATACTTTATTTAGTATTTCCGTTCTTTGGAAACCCCCAAATCTCACTACAATAGTGCATTACTGGCCTGACCATCACTCCATATATTTTTTTCTAATATGCTGACGGGAATATCAGGCACTCGACCCAGAATACCGAGTACACTGTTAAGTTGTCCCCTCCTTTTGAATAATGCTATATCAATATGTTTCTTCCACTTTCCGTTCATTTTCAACGTCGTACCAAGATATTCAAAATGTTTCACGTTTTGAAGTACTTGATCTCTGTATTTCCATCCCTCTTCTCTACCATAAACCGTCCCATTTTTAAAGGTCATTGTTTTTGTCTTACTAACATTTACAGTCAATCCCCAATTTCTACAGTATATTTCCAGTAGGTCATGACCTCTTTGCAATCCCGTGATTGTCTTGGAACAGATAATTAAATCATCTGCATACAAAAGGACTGGGACTTTAACGTTTATTTACTCCGGAGCCTCAATGTCTCCTTCTAGCATTATGGCTGCTATATCATCAACGGATAGATTAAATAGCATTGGTGATAAAATGCAATCTTGTCTCGCATCATTTAATTTTTCCCAAAGTGCGCTTCGGTCCACAGTATCAAATGCCATCTTAAAATCAATGAATGCACAAAATAATTTACCCCCCTTCATTTTCCGATTGCCATCAATTAATATTCTCAGAATAAATGCGTTTTCACCGTGGAGTACCCTTCTCTAAAACCTGCCTGATATTTTGAGATCCTATTGTTCTCTTTAGCCCATTGTCTCATTCGTTCGTAAAGTACTTCAAATACATTTTCCGAACACTGACAAGAGACAAATTCCCCTGTAAATTTCTGGTACCTGTGTCCCACCTTTCCCTTTGTATAGCATAGCGGTTGCATGACACCTGTCGTCCAGGCTTCCGGATAATCTCCTCCATTATAAAGTTTGTTGAACGCAGTTTTCAAAATGTCTAATAATTTATTGGATGATATCATATTTTTCAAGAATTCCCCTGGTAATCCATCAATTCTAGGTGCTTTACCATTCTTTAAACATTTAATGGAAGAAACCACTTCATTTTTCGAAATATCCTGATCCAGTAATTGAATATGAATTGGGTCAGGGATCTCAACTATATTTCCTTAATTATATCTTAACCTCTCATTTCCCAGCACCCTATCAAAGTAACTTCTCCATTCCCCGGGCGTTATTCTTGTCCGATTTATGGACTTTACTTTGAGTTCCCTTATCGCTTTCCATATGTTCCGCAATGTTCCCACTTTCAGTCGGGACTCCTCATTTCTTCGGATTCCTTATTTTGCCATGCTAGTTTTGTTTCTGCCAATAATTCTTTATATTCTTTCTCTCTTGCGCATAATTTTTTCTGCTTTCATCTGTGCTTTCTTTTCTAAACTTTAAAAGACTACTTTCTGACAAATTTCTTCTTCTTTCTACATGAATTATTGTACCACCCTTTGTCCTTCTGGTTCATTGTGCGTATTAACCTTGAATTTTTCCCCTGCTTTTTGAAAACATTCTGTCAAAGTTTTAATAATTTCATCCCCGCTAAGATCATTTAATTGCAGATCCTGTATTAGCGTTTCCAAACTCCTGATAAATTCTTCTCTCAGATCCTCGATCCACCTGAAACGTGTAATTGGCCGCAATATTGTTGCCACCTCATCATTAACTGTCTCACTAATACCTTTCATATTTAAAATAAGTTTGTTTGGGAAGTGGTGTGATTCGATTCTGGAAACTATACAGAAATTACTTAGGACTGGAATCATGTTTTGTCTGCATATTGAATAATCGATTTTTATTAATAAATGTCAGTTCTCTATTTTTATTTTCCTCTTATTTCCCATTCAGAATTTCAAGTTCAAATCCATCGCAAAAAGCTAACAATTGGTTTCCTTCTGAATTTAAAATCTTATCTTTGCTTCTCCTACCCTCACCTCGTGTTCCATTATCATCTGATTTTATAGTGATATTTTCCTCCCCAATCCTACAGTTAAAGTCCCCAAAATTATTATTTCTGCTTCCGGGAACCTATCTTTTATTTCTGCCAACGAGTCAGACAATTCAACGAAAAAATTTGGATTGGCATACCTGGAATTTAGTGGTTGGCGGTAAATAGACAACAGACACATATCTGCTCTTCCTGCATGGTAATATATACAAATTGCCTCTTTTAAAGCAATAGTTACTTTTTAATATATGGGTCTAAATTAGCGTTATATAAAATGGCAACACCACCTGGATATCTACCTCTCTTCCCTTTAGTTTCACTACCCTTGAAATAACTTTTATATTACATAGATTTACGCATTCATTAGCTTTCATCCATGCCTCTGCTAGTGCTAATATATCAAAAGTCTCAATAAACTCTACACATCTGTCCATTGAAAGTTTTTGCTTTAACTCTTCGATGTTTCATGTACCGACTGTCAACAAATCCTATTGTGTTCCCTTGTCATTAGTCTTACCTGTATTTTTCGAACTTCCCCCTCTCAATAGTTCCTTTTCTGCGGGTAAATTCAGCAGTCTTAGTGATTTTCTTGTTTGCGTTCTTGTGTCCGCCCGTCGTTCACTTCTTAGAGGCGGGATAATCTTTTGCGTTCGGCTGTTTGTGCTGAATGTCTACTGGATCCCTCGGAGTTAGTATGGTAGTACTTCCTCTCTCTTTCTCTCGTGTAGAATTTTCTCTCTCCTCTGATGTAAGGAGAACACCTGCTGTTGTAGCATCCCCTGTAGGTTTTGGGGACTCGCTGTCAATGACCTCTTCAAATTCATTTTCAGGGTTGTCCATATAATGTAGTTGTTACCTGCTCCAGATTCGTCCATTTATAATTAATTTATTAAATTGCATGACTGCATGGCAACCCTGCCTCTTCGCCTCGAGCATGTGTCGCTTAAGAAAGTCCCTTTCGCGACGCACCTTCTCACTAAAGTCTTCGGCAATATTGATACCGGTCCCTTTAAGATATTTACTGTCTCTAAGGAACCAACACTTTATTTTGTAGTGTGATAATTTGCATACAATCGGTCTCTTTCCACTATTCCAACGACCTACTCTGTGCGCTCTTTCAATAACACAGTCCACCAAATCAATCCCGATTTGCGCCACTACTCTTTTAACTATAAGTTCAGTTTCCTCCCAGCTCTCCCTGCCTTCTTCATGCACTCCATATATCACAATATTATTACGGCGACTCTGATTTTCGAGATAGTCTAATTTAGATTCCAGGTATTTCAATCTGTCAGACATCCGATGCATATTCGTCTCAATATCACGAACGTTTTCACCCACGTTGCACTTCAAACTCCTCTTTCACTTCAGTTGACAATTTTTCAATCAGCTTTCTCACTTCTTCCATAATGTTTTGTCCCCTGCACACTTCAACCACTCTAACAAAAACACATCCGCTCTTCTCGACGGTCTCGACTAAACTCGGTTTTTAAATTATGAGCATGGCTGGTGTTACTGCGTATGCTGTGAATATTGTACTCAGAGTGAAGATCAAGGAAACACCCTTAGAGGAGGGGAGACAGTGACAGCTGTATAATATAGATAATATTTATCTTAAAGGGTTAGTGTTTACTCCAACAGGTTGTGAAATCAGTTGAAGATGTTCAGTCTTGTCGTGTAGAACACATGAGTAATATGTCTATATATTCTGAGTTTCATTTTTAAAATTATGCGCAGACATATGATTGTAGTGTAATAAAAGTTAAAGTGCCACGAAACTGTGTGTATAATCCACATAACGTTTGTCATATTTGAGGAAAAGTGACGTTCACATCGCAAAAGTGATATATTACTACATTTATTAAGAAAGCGTACCCATCTTTATTTCAGATGCAAAATAGAGGATCTTGACAAACATTTTGCTCCACATATTTGCTGAAATGTCTTGTTCTGAAAATCGTAGTTCCTGGTTGAAAGGATAGAAGAAATTCCCATGATTTGGAGAGAACAAACTAATCATGTAAATGATTGTTATTTCTGCTTGGTCCCACCAGTTGCGTTTATTTCAAATAAGAAGAGGTCAGCTGTGAATTATCCCAACATACCTTCAGCTATTCGTCGGAGTCACACTCTAAAGAGCTTCGTATTTCAGTACCACTAGACTCCTATAATAATGATTCAGACGATGATACCCAGACTATCCACATCCCATGATACTGACTTCAGTTCTGAAATTCCAACTCAGTCACACATAAATACTCAAGAGGAATTAAATGATCTTGTCCGGGACTCAGAAATCTCAAAGGCCATAGCAGAGCTCCTGGCTTCGCGACTTAGACAGTGTCTTGGCGAGAATGTAAATATCTCTACATATAGAACACGCCAGAAGCAACTTCAGCAATTCAAAAGAAATTACATTGTATTATGCAACATTATACAAGGTCTAATATCTGCTATAAACATCCAATACAGACCAGAGGAGTGGTGATTAATTTTAAATTCATCAGAGTTCAGTCTGAAGGCAGTGTTACTGATGTGAGTGCATTTAGATACTTGACGGGAGTCATTTAGTAACTTACAACATTTCCGAGAATAAGTAAAACTAACAATAATTAAGATATTTTTATCGGTTCTTCAAGGATAAACACTTTCCGGAACATTTGAAAAGAAAAGAAAAGAAAAAATGCATGAGAATCATTCTGAGTCGTTACCTTAAATTTCTTGGGGAACTATCGAGTCCCAAACTACAGACAATGTGTGGGCAATATGTTACTAGCTTATCATGGAATGGAGTGCAATATGTCATAAAATCAATTTTCTCTACTCTGTTGGACTTTTTCCCGCAACACTGTGGTGCAGTTTCTGATGAACATGGATAACATTTTTACCATACCATCTCATCATTTGAAAGACAAGACCAAGGCAAATGGAATATATCTATGTTAACTGACTATTGTTGGACAGTGGTGAGAGATGCCTCCGAAGTCATTTACAGCAGCACACGCTAAAAGGAAACATCCTTAACTGAGGCAAGCTTGTCTTAATATTACCAGAATGAAGGAGGGATTTTGTTTTACTCAAATATATTTGTGAAAATTATGAAAAAACTGGACCACTGCTGATAATTTCATTGTCATTTTCGTGTTCAGCGTGAAAAGATACATCGAAATCTGGCCATTTCAATTCTGTAACTAATAAAAAGTTAAAATTTGTTGTCCAGTGTAATTTTAGGTTCTTCTTCTGTTATCACTTTTATTTCCTGAGCCATTAAACTGTTTTTTTATTTGCACAAATGTATTTATAATTTATAGTCCTTCTTCTGTTATTTTATTTTCGGAGCCTCCTAACTACTTTGTATTTTTTCCACAACTGACTTGTTATACTGCTGGGCTGGAGTTGGTAATGTGTACGTTATAAAGTCCCTTCTTACTAGGAGTAGAATAATGGCTATACTTTCAAATATGTTTATATTCATGGCTCATATAGCATAGGAATATGACTATTTTTGTATCAATACTTTTAAAATGAAAAAAAAAACTAATTGGATAACCCTCACACGTACAGGCAAAGATACCATAAAACTAGCCAACATAATTAGGAAACACGACAAAAACATAAAAATAGCTTATAAAACAAGCAATCAACTAAATAATAATAGTATCCCTAACAAAATGTAAGATACCAGTAAATATGAAAATAAAGAAATTTATAAACTAAAAAGCAATAGATTCGATAACTTCTATATTTAAAAAAACACTAAATACATGGGCATTTCAGAGCCTTTAAATTTAACGAGGGAAAATCAAGCTTTGCAAAACAGGATATAAATGAAGATACTCAGTTAACACGATTGACAACACACACTCAGTAATACACATAGATTGTAATAACAAAATAAATAACATAATGGAAGAAATAGAAATACTGACGGAAGTGAGAAACAAAAACTTGTTGAACGAGAACACGTACCCTCACATGTAAGAACATTTCAGGAAATTTTAAAGCTAAGCAGTGCCCACACGTCATCTGGTTATGATAAGAATTATTATTATATTATCCATGTTTGGTATGAATGTGTGAGTGAATTGTGTGTTTCGTCTAATGTTGACCCGGAGGAGGCATGGATTGAGCTGATCACTTATTAGGGGAGAGCCTCCATGTCGTAGTGTGGTCAAAACGTATGTGTGTGTTCCAAAGTTTAAATCCCTCTCCCGACAAATCGTGACGATATAAGGTCCAATTGACGAGGTGCTTGTAAATATACCTATAAGATACTATTATAAAGAAGTAAACTTGTGCAGTCCACAGTTCAGAAGAAAGCAAACACAAGGAATGTCTTACACAGCATATTACGTCGTGAGAGATTATACTATCTGAACCTTTCAGTCTCTCAGCGAGCGTGCTATTTCCAAGTCTGATGTAGAATCTTTAATAAAGTACGCCTGAAATAAACCAAACTAATGCTTGAAATATGAATGTTTCTTTATTTCTGGGCATGTTTGGTTGGATTTCCCTTCTCGTACCTCACCCCGCACATTCACTCACTTAATCTGCGGCCTGTACACGGCAATGCACATTACACTGAAAATCGTCAATTAAAAGAATGGACACACTTCACCCATCACTTAGAATTCACAAGAATTATATTATGTGATACAAACCCATGCTCATTTGGCAATCTAGACATCAAATCCTTGATGCAAACTGACGTAATAATAAGATATTACAATGAACAAATGGCAAAGCCACCACAAATACATCGACTGTTTACAATATGGAAATCACTGCAGACTTGAGTGATTACAACAATAACAGAAAACCTTTATTAAACACAACAATGATGTTGAACATTTTTTTATTTAATGCCCCAGTTTGTCATTTCGACATTTATATTGTTCTCTTCTGGCACTGGCTTAATTGTAACCCACTTCTGAAGTGGGAGTTACGTTACCTCGATTATATGATGGGTGATAAATGATAATGAAGTGCCAGGAGAGTTCTTAATCTAAATTCCAGACCATGGACCACCACAGGAATAATTCCCTTTAAGGAAATATTTCTATGGTTTCGCCGGGAATGGAACCCGGGACCTCATGAACAGTAATCAGACACGCTGACCACTAGCCCACGAGGCTGGTTATGTAGAAAAAGATGACTTGTACAATATACAAAACATTACATTCTCAGGAGATTAAATTACTGAGTCAGTAATCCTGAAAAATCTTTCAAGGTTATTCATAATATTTCTTATCCACTCTGTATAATAAATTAAGTATACTTAAATCAGTAATATATAGGATTAAATGAATGATAGTAAAAAATCACTGACATTACAATGGATGTCACTATTAACTTAGTTTATCTCATTCATGAGAAATGGTTTACATGAATTGAAAGGAACGAATCAAGCTTTGAAAGGTGGGGAAATGCGTTTACGCAAAGGGTTGACATTCAATTTTTTTTATAGGTTGGCATGTGGATGATCGATTTGCTGGAGAGTGAGGGAGTTAGTAAACTGAAGGGGTTCTCGAATGTGCTTCTAAAACCTCTCTCACTCTCTCCTACTTGGACGAAAAACTTGGAACTGTTTAGCAATTCAAGAGAGGCTGGAATTATTCCGTTCCAAGACAAGCAACGCTTTTCCATTTTTTCGATACTTAGAGTAATATTATCAAGTGGAAATGATGTGAAGGAGAAGAAAATCTCAGAGTAAATTCTAAGAAGGCACCTTACTTTTCTATTCTGATTTTCTTACAGGATGCAGAAAACATTTTCTGCAAAATATCACGGATTATAAGTAGTAACAAATGCCAGAAATCGTCAAAATTGAAATGTATATAGGTCCACTAAGTATAATCTTGTTATACATGCATTTACGAGTACATTGTACCATAGCATATTACGATGCGAGGTTGGGAAGTAGTTTTTACAGAAGGGAGGAAAATGTTTAAAAATCGAACGGTAGCGAGATTTTTAATTTCCGAGATTCTGTAAAACACTTCACAAACTTGCGTTGTACATTATTTTTTACGCGATAGTGTTTTCAAAATAATAAATAATAGTAACATAATAACATCTTTGTTGGAAACATTTGCGTTCATTATAAACAATTGACTAAAGTTAAGAGTGTGGGCAATGTTTATTTGTTGAAACTACTGGAGGCCGTGAGATCATTTAGTGATACAATGGCGGCAAGTACGTATTTATTGTTTTATATTGTTTCAAATAAAGTTCAGTTAATTTAAAATGCAGTGATTTGTTTCGTATAGTGTATATTAACAATGCTTTTTGGATATGTTTTGTATATACATTGTACTCTATGTAGTATACATAGAGGGCAGTTGTTTTACTTCCCACACGGTCGAGTGTTGTGCTAGCCGTCGAGAAGAGCGGACGTGTTTTTGTTAGAGTGGTTGAAGTGTGCAGGGGACAAAGCATTATGGAAGAAGTTAGAAAGCTGATTGAAACATTGTCAACTGAAGCGAAAGAGGAGTTTGAAAAGTGCAAAATGGGTGAAAAAATTCGTGATATTGAGACGAACATGCATCGGATGGAGGACAGATTGAAATGGCTGGAATCTAAATTAGACTATCTCGAAAACCAGAGGCGCCGTAATAATATTGTGATATATGGTGTGCATGAAGAAGACAGGGAGAGCTGGGAGGAAACTGAACATATAGTTAAAAGAGTAGTGGCGCAAATAGGGATTGATTTGGTGGACAGTGATATTGAAAGAGCGCACAGAGTAGGTCGTTGGAATAGTGGAAAGAGACCGATTGTATGCAAATTATCACACTACAAAATAAAATGTTGGATCCTTAGAGACAGTAAATATCTTAAAGGGACCGGTATCAATATTGCCGAAGACTTTAGTGAGAAGGTGCGCCGCGAAAGGGACTTTCTTAAGCGACACATGATCGAGGCTACGAGGCAGGGCTGCCATGCAATCATGCAATTTAATAAATTGATTATAAATGGACGAATCTGGAGCAGGGAACAACTACAAAATATGGACAACTCTGAAATGAATTTGAAGAGGTCATTGACAGCGAGTCCCCAAAACCTACAGGGGACGCTTCAACAGCAGGTGGTCTCCTTACAGCAGAGGAGGGAGAAAATTCTACACGAGAGAAAGAGAGAGGGAGCACTACGATACTAACTCCCAGGAATCCAATAAACATACAGCAAAAAACGGCCGAACGCAAAAAGCATACCCCACCTCTAAGAGGTGATAGACCGGCGGACACAAGAACTCCAACAAGAAAATCACTAAGACTTCTGAATTCATCCGCAGAAAAGGAACTACTGAGAGGGGGAAGTTCGAAAAATACAGGTAAGATTAATGACAAGGGAACACAATAGGACTTGTTGACAGTCGGTTCATGGAATATCGAAGGGTTAAAACAAAAACTTTCAATGGGCAGATGTCTAGAGTTTATTGAGACGTTTGATATATTAGCTCTAGGAGAAACATGATTAAAAGCTAATGAATGCGTAAATGTATGTAATATGAAAGGTTATTTTAAGGGTAATCAAAATAGAGGAAAGAGAGGTAGATATCCAGGCGGTGTTGCCATTTTATATAAAGCTAACTTAGACCCATATATTAAAAAGGTAAATATTACTTTAAAAGAGACAATTTGTATATATTACCATACAGAAAGAGCAGAAATGTGTCTGTTATCTATTTACCGCCAACCACTAAATTCCCGGTATGCCAATCCAAATTTTTTCGTTGAATTGTCTGACTCGTTGGCAGAAATAAAAGATAGGTTTCCGGAAGCGGGAATAATAATTTTAGGGGACTTTAACTGTAGGATTGGGGAGGAAAATATCACTATAAAATCGGATGATAATGAAACACGAGGTGAGGGTAGGAGAAGCAAAGATAAGATTTTAAATTCAGAAGGAAACCAATTGTTAGCTTTTTGCGATGGATTTGAACTTGAAATTCTGAATGGGAAATATGAGGAAAATAAAAATAGAGAACTGACATTTATTAATAAAAATCGATTATTCAATATGCAGACAAAACATGATTCCAGTCCTAAGTAATTTCTGTATAGTTTCCAGAATCGAATCACACCACTTCCCAAACAAACTTATTTTAAATATGAAAGGTATTAGTGAGACAGTTAATGATGAGGTGGCAACAATATTGCGGCCAATTACACGTTTCAGGTGGATCGAGGATCTGAGAGAAGAATTTATCAGGAGTTTGGAAACGCTAATACAGGATCTGCAATTAAATGATCTTAGCGGGGATGAAATTATTAAAACTTTGACAGAATGTTTTCAAAAAGCAGGGGAAAAATTCAAGGTTAAATACGCAATGAACCAGAAGGACAAAGGGTGGTACAATAATTCATGTAGAAAGAAGAAGAAATTTGTCGAAAGTAGTCTTTTAAAGTTTAGAAAAGAAAGCACAGATGAAAGCAGAAAAAATTATGCGCAAGAGAGAAAAGAATATAAAGAATTATTGGCAGAAACAAAACTAGCATGGCAAAATAAGGAATCCGAAGAAATGAGAGTCCCGACTGAAAGTGGGAACATTGCGGACATATGGAAAGCGTTAAGGGAACTCAAAGTAAAGTCCATAAATCGGACAAGAATAACGCCCGGGGAATGGAGAAGTTACTTTGATAGGGTGCTGGGAAATGAGAGGTTAAGATATAATTAAGGAAATATAGTTGAGATCCCTGACCCAATTCATATTCAATTACTGGATCAGGATATTTCGAAAAATGAAGTGGTTTCTTCCATTAAATGTTTAAAGAATGGTAAAGCACCTAGAATTGATGGAATACCAGGGGAATTCTTGAAAAATATATCATCCAATAAATTATTAGACGTTTTGAAAACTGCGTTCAACAAACTTTTTAATGGAGGAGATTATCCGTAAGCCTGGGCGACAGGTGTCATCCAACCGCTATACAAAGGGAAAGGTGGGGCACAGATACCAGAAATTTACAGGGGAATTTGTCTCTTGTCAGTGTTCGGAAAAATATATTGTGAAGTACTTTACGAACGAAAAAGACAATGGGCTAAAGAGAACAATAGGCTCTCAAAATATCAGGCAGGTTTTAGAGAAGGGTACTCCACGGTGGACAACGTATTTGTTCTGAGAACATTAATTGATGGCAATCTGAAAATGAAGGGGGGTAAACTATTTTGTGCATTCATTGATTTTAAGATGTCATTTGATACTGTGGACCGAAGCGCACTTTGGGAAAAATTAAATCGGAAAGGATTGTCTCATAAAATGATACATGCTTTAATGTCAATTTATAAATATGTTAAATTTTGTATAAACGTAGACCAAGGGCACATTACAGAGAGCAGTGAAGCCAATCGGGGAGTGAGACAAGGTTGCATTTTATCACCAATGCTATTTAATCTATTCGTTGATGATATTGTAGACGTAATACTAGAAGGAGAAATTGAGGCTCCGGAGATAGGAAATGTTAGAATCCCAGTCCTGTTGTATGGAGATGATTTAATTATCTGTTCCAAGACAATCAAGGGATTGCAAAGAGGTCTTGACCTACTGGAAATATACTGTAGGAATTGGGGATTGACTGTAAATGTTAGTAAGACAAAAACAATGACCTTTAAAAATGGGACGGTTTATGGTAGAGCACAGGAATGGAAATACAGAGATCAAGTTCTTCAAAACGTGAAACATTTTGAATATCTTGGTACGACGTTGAAAATGAACGGAAAGTGGAAAAAACATATTGATATAGCATTATTTAAAGGGAGGGGACAACTTAACAGTGTACTCGGTATTCTGGGTCGAGTGCCTGATATTCCAGTCAGCACATTAGAAAAAATGTATGGAGCTATGGTCAGGCCAGTAATGCACTATGGTAGTGAGATTTGGGGTTTCCAAAGAACGGAAATACTAAATAAGGTATATACGCATTTTCTAAAGTATATTACAGGACTTAGTAAGGCCGTTTCTAACTGTGGAATTTTATATGAATTCGGGTCATTCCAGGACGACATTAACTGTAAAATTCGTGTACTCAAATACTGGTTGCGAGTAATCCAAGGTGAACAAACAATGCTTAGAGCAATTTGTTACGACCACCAAATTAAAAACATAGATGTTAAATTTTGGGCAGACGAGGTTAGGAGAGAACTCCAAAACATTGGGATTGGCTGGATATGGGAAAAAGGGACTGAAAATCGCATGAACGTGTGGAGAAAAATAAGGAGGAGGTACTTAGATATAAACCAAGAAAATACTTTCGCCGAATGTACAGGAAAACGCTCACTGTGTTTACAAAGAGACCTAAAACACGTCTGGGGAAAAGAATCATATATACTCAACCTAGGATTTAAAGAGGGATCAGGACTTTCTTGGTTTAGGCTAGGGGCATGGAAATTTCAAACAATTAGCGACGAGCACGATATGCGAATATGTCCAATGTGCGGGAAATTTGAAGATGAGATACATATATTAGGACAATGTAATGATTTAGAATATTGGAGACGTCAGTTATTACCGGAAAGATTTCTAAATTCAAATCGGGAAAGATTGGCATGCTACGAGTTATTGGTGAATCCAGAAAATTGGATACGACGCGGAAAATAAGAACAACACTCATTCATGAATAAATATATGTTATCAAAATGCAATAACATTAATTCTTAATAATTATATATAAATTAATTAATGTATAATGCTATTGTGTTATTATTTAATTGTAATATTACTGTTTTTTCTTAAGTAATTGCAATGTTATGGTTTTTTTATTGTATAGTGCTATTGTGTTATTATTAATTGTAATATTACTGTGTTTTCTTTATGTAATTGTAATGTTATTGCTTTTTTAGTGTATAATGCTATTGTGTTATTATTTAAATGTAATATTATTATTGTGTTTTCTTTATGTAATTGTAATGTTATTGCTGTTTTTGTTGTTTATTTTTCTTTACACTAGTACCAATTATTACTTTATTGTAACGGACTGTCAACAGCACGTACGTCTTACTGCCCGTGCGACCCATATTTGTAAATAATATTGTAAATATCTTACTTTTTGTCTAATAAAGTCCTACTATTACTACTTCCTACACACGGTTTGTAATATGTAATATTACGGTATAGTTATTTTATTACAGTATAGTTCTCCAGGTTAGCAACCTCGAAATGTAGGAAGTTGAACTTTGAATCATGGTCGCTGTTGCTGTAAGTACGGCAAAACGATCTATCGCGAAAAAAAAGTGTTACATACTCATCATATTAAGATGAGTAAAAATACTAACTACGTTTTTTCACTTTTAAGACATACAAGAAGAAAATTTTATATTCTTCTTGTAGTTTCAAGTAACAAATGTTTCTACAATATTCAGATATTTAATTCACATTTTAGTTGAATTTATATGTATACAAAATATTGTAAAATACTAATAACTTGTTTTTTATAAATTATAACAGTAAGCTACATGGTCTTTATAGGAAACCATATATAATAAGAAACTTTTGGTCTCATAGACTGCATGGGCAGGACACGTGTTATCAATGGTGAATGTGTAGCCCAGCTCATATGTTCTACTTCTATTTTGTAGTCCCCAATTCATATACATCAGTACTATTGATTCATCTTTCCTATGTTGTATGTTTAACATTTAATAACTATTACCATGAAATCTTAAATTCTCTGTAGTAATATATATAGCTCGTATTTGATTCCTAACGATATCTTATTCATGAGAGCAAGAAGGAAAAGGGAGCTAATCTGACTTGAGAAAACTTATAACGTAGGAATTAGTACTAAGCAGCAATACCATATCAAGTTGAACAGTAAACAAACATCTTTTAACTGAAAGATCTTTAATATATAAATTTTGAGTCAAATCTTGAATGAAGAAAATAATTACAAATGAATTGAACATAAATAACTTCTGACCAGTACGCGAATTTAAGAAAATATATAAACAGTACTAAGAATAGAAATTAACAATAAATCCAGCATTCTGGAATTACAAAGTACAATAATAATAATAATAATCACACATACATACATTCATGCAATAGTCCAACCAAGGGTTAGGGTCCGCACCCAAGATGCCCTACCCTGGTTTTCACGATTAATCAACCAAAATAGGCCCGCTCTGCTCGAGCTGCAAAAGATGGCGACCCTGTTTGTAACTTGTATTACGTATTTGAGTGTTCCCAGGAAGAGGGGAAGTTGCGCAACTATACACAGCGCAGAGGGAAGGGGTGGGGAGGTAAGTAGGAGAAAGCACAAAGAAGAAGAAAATTGGCACTGTTCAATAATCTTACTGTAGAAGAAAGATACACTAACATAGATGTTATGTACCGAAAATACACTTTCGGTACAAATGAAAAAGGAGCACGGAAGCTTCTTGTAGGAAAACTAGAGGGAAAACGCCCAATTGGTATACTATAAATGAGGTAGGAGAATAACATTAACAATCATATGAGGGAAGTAGATTATACAGGGGATGATTGGAAAACATTAACCCAAGATAGGGTTGTGTCGAGAACTTATGTTCGCGCGGCCATGAACCTACGAGTTTGATAGTGCCAGTGAGTTTCAGTTAGTTATTATATTTGAATTCTAACTCAAATTAAAAAAATACAAGCCTACAAGGCTCTAGACTACGGATCTCTCATCCGCAATTGTATATGAGACAGTTGGACGATCATATAAATACAAGGCTGTCATGTGGTCAGAATGTTATATTCCCCAACCGTTGTAACTGATTTTCTCAGCATTGAGCGCTACTAATTGTAGTTAGTGCACTGTTTTCGTACATGGTCTAAATTTAATGATACAATTTCTTCTCTTTATTAAATCCAACTATATGTGCTTCCCTAGCACTCTTACCTCTGAGTCCCGAGTTTGGGACTCTGTCACCCCTTGGAGGACTTGTGGTGATGTAATTAGAGGGAGGTCAAATGTTTCTCGGGGTTTATTCCGTTTTTTTCTGCCAACTAACTTTATATGTTCGCCGCTGTGGTCTCTGTAGGGTCAAATCTCCAGGTTAACGTTGTTCTTTTTTCTTTTTCTTTTTTTGAGGGTTTTTTCTCATCTGTAAGACAAATGTTAGAAACTGTAAGGTTCAAACGGTCCCAGGTAGGGAGTTGAGTGTGGGGTCGATTACCCTATTCCGTAAAAAGTTTTAATTGTTTAAAATACTCATAAAATGAACCCAGAATTAACAAGATATTGTGAATTGGAACCTGAAGTGTGCTCTCAATGTCCACCGCTGTGGTTTCGAGGTAGCGTACTGCCTTGCCACGCAGCGGGCCCGGGTTCGATCCCCGGTCGAGACAGTTTTTTTGGGGTTTTTCCTCACCTGTGAGACAAATGTCAGGAAACCTTTGAGGCCCGAACGGTCCCCGAAATCATATGGCCATTATAATCATCATCATTCATATTCATCTTAGATTAAGCTTAGGATTTTGGACTCTCCTGGCGCACCACTATCATCATCATTACCCATCATATCATCGGGGCAACGTAACCCCGCCTTTCATGCGCCCCAACCTCAGAATGTCAGGAAAGAACACCAGGAATGTCGAAAGACAACCTGGGGCATTTGAAAAAAAATAGGAGGTGGATATCTGAATCAAGTAACAGAAATAAAATTGAAGTCCAACGGAAATTTGATAGACCGTCCATGAGATTGGTAGATAATGTGGAACAAGTTTTCAGGGTATTGGGAGTAAATGTAGGCAGAATATAGAATGGAGGCTATGTCAAGGCCTATGAACAGACTGTAGCACATATGATGATAATTATGATTCATTGTGGGGCGTTATGTGTTATTTTACTCGAGTTCAAATCCGGCCAAGGTTGATGGATTCTTAGGATGGAAAAATGCAAGATGCAAATCCTCTGGGAGGGAATTTAAGCCATAGATTCCGAGTCTAATGTTTTTGGGGCTTGTAAAAGAACCTCTAGTCTAAATCAGTGCTTCTGCTCAAAATTCAATGGCCTTCCCCATCCGAATAATAAATTAACTGCCTACTAGATCTCTCATTGAGGGGGTATGCTTACTACATGTCACTCACTGACATCTATAGTGAAATAATCGTAATTAGCTTGATAAAGAAGATCATTCTAGGGAAGCCCCCATATATCATAAGGGACGTCTTGTGTGGGCCTATATATTATTTTTTCTTCTGACTATCCTTACATTTCCTTATCCTCTCTTTTCTATTTCATTAGACATTGCTACACTTCAGGTAAGCAGTAATTTGCTTATTCACGGTTGGGTAAACTATTTATTTTAAAAATAAATAAGTTTGGTCTGCTGTCATCATTGCTTTATATTTGATTGTTTCTTTTAAAACATGTTTCAAAGCATCTTTGCTCCATCTTAAGTTGACAAAGACTGATATTCTTTAAGTTGTCGACTCTGGATGTCGTCTCCTGTTCCCTCTTTTTGTAGTCCTAAGAATTTAGATGTTAATTTTCTATCCCCGCGAATTTCAAAATTCATGATTCTTTAATACGCAATTTCTTTGGAGCAAAACAAGAGGGAGCAGGAGTCGACACCAGGGTCGACAACGTAAAGATCATCAAACTGTACCAACTAAAGATGGAGCAAAGTTACTTTGAAATATGTCTTACAAGAAACAACAAAGTATCAGATAATATGACGGCAGATCCAATTTTTTAAAGTAAAACCTCATAATGTTACTTCCTATTGCATTTTCATAATTTATTAAATATTAAATTGGTATTGTATATATTATTATATGGTCCACCGCTGTGGTCTCAAAGTAGCGTGCTGCCTTATCACACAGAGGGCCCGGGTTCGTTTCCCGGTCGGGATAGTTTCCTGGGTGAGGTTTATTTCGGGATTTCTCCTCACCTGTAAAATGAATGCCAGGAAACTTTAAGGCCCAAACGGTCCCCGAACGCCATCTGACCATCATTATCATCAACATCATATTCCCCTAATTAGCTTAAGTTTAGTTTAAGGCCTCTCTTGGCGCATCATTACCATCATCATCAACTCTCATATCGTCGGGGCAGTGTAACCCCGCCTCAGAAGTGGGTTACAAATACGCCATGCCAGGAGAGAACACCAGAAATGTCAAAATGACAACATGGAGCATTTGGAAAAAATATTATATAGACCTTTAATTCGCTTGAATGCGATAAATGATTTGAACAAGGAATTTTCAAATAGTTAAATAGTCGTTAGCATTTACTGATTTTAATGAGAATCTGTTTCGCTTTTAATGAAGTGATTCGACATAATTTTCAATTTTCTGCGAGTTCTGCTCATTAAAGCTTAAATAACAATAACAATAATGCAGTGAAACAGAAACAAATACTGATAATATTATTGTATGGTGTGGGGGAGCGCGTCAGTGTACAAAATAAACTTTCTCACATCAAGCGCTATGTTATTTACAAGGGTTCATGTGTTCACTGTTATATTGTATACAATGTAACTACTATTAATTAACTCTATAGCTTATGGAACCCGTAGTTTCTAGGTCGCATTTACTACAAACCATGAGTTAAAATATAAAAAAATCTAACCCTGCAAAAGCTGAAGGTTAAGTATTCTTTATTGATCTTAGTTCAACTGGCTGGAGCCAGCTTCATCATCATCCTCATAATTATCATTTTCTTTCACTCTTACCTGGAGCATAGGACTTTAATGAAATGTCTCCATTTAGGTCTGTCATCTGCCAACCTATTCACCTCCAACCTACTATTCCTCATATCATGTATTTCTCCTTCAGTAGTCCTCTTAAAATTCATTATGGGTCTTCTTCTCCTCTTTGAACCCTGAGGATTCCAGTCCAATGCGCATCTTTCTATTGTAGTTTGAGGATTACGCAGAGTATGTCCAATCCAACATCATTTTCTTTCCTTTATTTGTTATCCGACGTAAAACCCTATTCACTTACACCTGGAGCAAGTTAATTATTGCTTTGGTCTTCGTAGAACAAAACTAATTTTACATTTGTTAGAACCAGACGGGTTAGCATCCTTTAAATTTTATGTAAAACTATATATTGTTCCCTATTTTTAGCCACTAAATCAAGTTCTGATATCTAGTCTCATAAGATTCATTCCAATATTATCCTTCGAAACCAAGTCCAGGCCTTCCTACTGAAATATATCGCAAATGTTTCCCAGTGATAATTTCAAAAGCAAATCTACTATCATTCTTTCTAGCTAGGGTACATCACCTCCCAATTTCAATCTCGTAGATTTAATAACCCTGCAGACTTCATAATATAAATTATTGAGTATTTTCTTTTTTGTGAAGTTTCTTTCAATCATCTTTATCACCAATTTATATGATTGCATATAAGCTTTACATATTCTCGAATAGACCTACGTTTAGCTTATTACCTTCCTTAAATTTAGGGGACCATCTTTCACACCCATACAGTAAGAAAGCACCACATTTTTGATCTACCAACTGGGCGTTTTCCCTTTGTTTTGCTATAAGAAGCTTTCATACACACCTTTGTTGTATTTTGATATTTTTTTTGTCTAATGCCACCAGGCTTTTTTTTTTACATTTCTGACTTTATCCCCTGACATTGGCAGAATTGTAATCCATTTCTTAGATTGGGGCGCCTGGAAGGCAGAGTTACGTTACCCCGATGATATGATGGGTGATAAATGATAATGAAGCGCCAGGAGGGTTCTTACCTTAAACTTAACCTAAATTCCAGACCATGGTCAACCACAGGAATAATTCCCTTTGAGGAAATATTCCTATGGTTTGACCGAAAATCGAACCCGTGACCTCATGAACAGTTCTTAGGGACGCTGACCACTAGCCCATGAGGCTGGTCAAATTTGATAAATATATATTTTTAATCAATGCCACTGGGTTGTAATGACATTTCTTGTATTCTCTGCTGACATGGCGTACTTGTAACCGATTTCTGAGGTTGGGGCGACCTGTGAGGCGGAGTTACGTTGCCCCGATTGTATGAGAAGTGATAATGATGCGCCAAATCGATACAAGTACGTAGATTCCTGTGCAAGCATAACAGCACATGGCGGGTATGCTTTTACGGATAACTCACAATAACGAACTTTGTCTTTTAGCTCATATATGCCAAGAAGATCGAGATAAGTAGATTCCCGTGCAACACCAGGTAATCTGCACGAGGAATCTTAAACTAAATTTAATATAGTGAGGTGATGGCCGATGATGTTCGGAGACACTTTGGGCCTTAAAGTTCCTGACATATGACCTAAAAGTGAGGAAAAACACCAAAAATAACTAACCACTGATATTATATAAAAATTTCATTTACACACTCTCGCGTATATACATTACACACACAAAGAGATGCAAACATGACGCTCGCAAATTTTCTACGTAGCTAGTGCTTCTTCTACTCTTTCCCAGTCACTATGGTACCGCTGACTTTCGGCGATCTGTATATCTTATATTACATAATGCAGCATTTATCATAAGTAATGCCACAAGTGATTTCCAAATTATCGATAAATTCATGACTCACAAAGTGAGGAGTGAATTTATCTAGAGAATTTGGAAATCAAGTGTGGCATTGGTTAGGACTATTTAACGAAAGTTAAGCTGTTTACTCACAAATCACTGTTTAAGTATAGTCATTTTAAAATATTTATATATTTAATGTAAACGGCGATGTTTGAAAACAAATCAGAAATGTGAGGTTATGTTCATTCACTGCTGCTTGATCATATTATTTCTTGCCAAATAAGATCGCAATATCGTAAGAGTGCATCAAAGTGGAGAAATAATGAAACACATCAAACTATATATCATAATCAATATTACGTGTTATTCATTTATTTTTTTTAGTAAACAACTCAGTAAAATCAAGGAATATTTTAATGATTTGCTATATTCAATGTATTTGTTGGAGAAAAATAATGCGTTGACCTGTTCAGAACATTAAAAAGGAGGAGCTTTATTTATCATTAAAACAGGAGCTGATAAAGAGAAATCGATAAAGAGCGAGGTGAAACACGACTGTCATTGGTTGTAAAACTACATTCATGGAAACGTGATTGGTCATTGACTAGCATTTGTGGCATGAGTTAAATAATCAGCGAAATTTTATTGTTGAAAATTATATTTTAAAGAAAAAGTCGTACAATAGATGTATTCGGAAATTTCAACATTATCCTCCGAGTAAAGTGCTCTCAAAATCGTGCCTTAAGAGATTATTTAAAAAGTGACGATAAACTGGTACCGTGTTATACAAGAATAAATCGTGCCGCAATAGAGTTCTTACTCAAGAAAATCTCAATTATATTAGTGCGATAATTGAATGAACTTCTAGAAAATCCAGCCGGTATCGTATGTATATAATATATATATCGTATATAAAAATTAATGTTTGTTTGTTTGTTTGTTCGTACTTTATGAGCGGCCATACCGTTGATTCGATTTTGATAGGGCTTTTTGTAAAATGTTCAGGGGATTCCCGGGATGAACATAAGTTATAAGAGAGTTGTGATACTCAACTCCTACCCCTTAAAAATCGCCCCTTGTAGTGGAAAACGTGGACAAAGTAACTCTTTGGACACTTTTGCTTACACTGCCTAAACCATAACAAATACACCAAATTAATGTACACAGAATTGAATATCTCAAAACGCTCTACAAAAAAGTCCGCGACAACGTATGTTTATCTCTTACGGATAACTCGCAATAACCATTTTTGTTTTTCATTGATGCCAAGAAGATCGATACAAGTACGTAGATTCCTGTGCAAGCATAACAGCACATGGTGGGTATGCTTTTACGGATAACTCACAATAACGAACTTTGTCTTTTAGCTCATATATGCCAAGAAGATCGAGATAAGTAGATTCCCGTGCAACACCAGGTAATCTGCACGAGGAATCTTAAAATAATTACGATATACATTTATAATTATTTTTTATTCTACTTACTCGACTAATCATAAGAAGTACATTAATGTTTGTCTTTGAGCTCATTTATGCCAAGAAGATCGGGATGAGTAGATTCCCGGATAACGTCGGGTAAATAGCACAAGGTATTTAAAAATAATTACGATATACATTTTTACTTACACTTATTTAACTAAACATAAAACACAACTCATTTATGTCAAGAAAATCGGGATAAGTAGATTCCAGGGCAACGCCGCGGCGAGTAATCAGCACGCGATATCTAAATATATAAATTTATAATTATTTTCCATTTTACTTATTTAACTATTTGCGTAGCAGCGCACGCCGTGCAATAGCTAGTATACATCTGTATATATATATATATATATATATTTGCTTTAACTATAATACTGCTACTAGAATATACTGTAGATCATTACTCTCTTATTTTGTACGGTGTGTGTAATTCTAAAATAATGATAATAAATTTGTAATAATATTATCCATCCATAGTAATTCTGCCCGGAGGCATGTCCTTCACTGCAGTCATGGCATTTTCATGTTATGCTTGCAGCTTTACTAGGGAATTATAGGTGTGGAGCTTCCCGTTGCTTTCCACACGGGTGAAGGATGATGATAATGATAAGGATGATGATGATGGCCGTATGATTTCGGGGACCGTTTGGGCCTTAAAGTTTTCCTGACATTTGTCTTACAGGTGAGGAAAAACCCCGATAAAACCTCACCCAGAAAAACTTGCCCGACCGGGGATCGAACCCGGGCCCGCTGCGTGACAAAGCAGCACGCTACCTCGAGACCACAGCGGTGGACATAATATTATATTAAGTATAATTTATTTAAATTGGCAAAGTGGAGACGATAAGGCTTCTGTTACACTGAACCAGTGAAAAAAAAAACATAATATAATATATTATATATAACTATGTGTAAATATCCATATAAATTAAACTGAAATTAAAATGAATAAATTAATAATGTAAGAGAAACGAATTATCAGAAACCATAAGTTATTCTGCTGAGAAACTATTATATTCTATAGTGTTCTGCTGCCGAGGGCAAGTCTTTAACTGCAGTCATAGCATATGATGCTATGCTTTGCAGCTTTACTTGGGAATTATAAGCGTGGTAGCTTCCCATTGCTTTTCGCACCGGTGAAGGTTGATGATGATAATGATAAGGATGATGATGGTCGGATGATTTTCGGGGACCGTTGGGCCCTAGGCTTTCTGACATTTGTCTTACAGGTCAAGAAAATCCAAAAAAAACTTCACCCAGGAGCCTGTCTCGACCGGGAATCGAACCCGGGCTCTTCGTGTGACAAGGCAGCACACTATCGCGAGACCACAGCGGTGGACTGCTGAGAGAAAATTAAGGAAAAAACCTGAACTTCAACCAGAAAAGATAACTATACAAAAAATCGCACCAGGGCAAGGAAATTGCTACTAGATATAATTATATTAAAATATTCGGCATACTATATGAAAAAAATGTTCGACCTTCTGAAAAATGTAGTAAAAAAATAATTAATACATCCCAATATTAACAATTATTGCAATACATTACGTTTACTGATTTCAATAAGGGATTTTAAGAGTAAATTAAATCAACATTTAGGTACGTCTGTAGTAAAATAATACCGTACAGTTTGTTTTCAACTTCGGGCACTTCCCTTGTCAACATGTGTATTTTGGGTCCTCAGAAACAGGTCAGAGAAGTCATCAAGCCTGACTTCTTTAGACGTTTTGCTATAGCATAAATAAACTCTAGAATACATTCTAGTAAAGTTCAAAGACTTGAAAACGTAAGAGATCTCAATCGAAACTCTATGGCTTCCATTACAGCACAAATGCTACCTACAGCCCTAGTAGTGACTTCTCTAGAGAATGGGAAACCTCGTGCAGATATTAAAGGTGAACACGTTGCAACCACAATCAATTTCTCAGCTACAAATAAAATACAAAACCCTATAATCACATTTATTTACAAAATCACATCTTTTCATTATAGATTTAAAGCATAATTCCCTCTTAAAATTAATATTGTTATTTTTTTATTTTACAATAATAATAATAATAATAATACTATAATAATAATATAATAATAATAATAATAATTATAATTATTATTATTATTAGTAGTAGTAGTAGTAGTAGTAGTGGGGAGCAAATGTTTGGTACTGGCTCGAGAAGGGTACAGATGCCGACTATGTATACCGTAATAAATCTCGAGTAATGCCACTGCGACTTTTAGCAACTCTGCCAGCAAGTCCTAATCCCACGTTCTCGTCGTGCTCCCTGACTGCAGTCGTAATAGACTGTAGCTAACAGGATGGGACGAAAGGCGAGTTCTCAGCGCCTTAAAACTGAGACCTGTCGGCTAAGGGAGCAAACCCTAAAAAAACCCAGGTCCTCCGTGTCTGGGGGTTAGGCGTCAGGCTGGCAACCTGGCCCTGAAAAAAGTATATCGCTACGTACTTCAGTAAAATATGTCAACCGGATGGATTTAAATAAGACAGACTTAAGCTACGAAAACGGACCTTTGCTATTGGCACATGGAATCTTCAACGCTCGAACACTAAAGAACAAGAAGAAATAGATGAGATTACAGCAATATATGCAGATATTACTGTGCTCTCGGAAACAAAAAAGAAAGGGAAAGGACAGGAGAAATTAGGAAATTATATACATGTCTGGAGTGGAGTACCAAAAACTAGTAGAGCAAAATGAGGTATATCCATTTTGATAAAAAATAAGTTGGTAAAAAATATAGTGTCTTGGGAAGAAATTGATGAAAGAATTATTAAGATAAATCTCAAACTTTTTGAGATTGAGCTTATAATAATAGGTGTATGTGCCATAAATGAGGATGCAACAGCCATAGAGAAAAATGAATTTTTTGACAAACTGTCAGAAATTTTGGACAAAATAAAAAAAACATCAAGAAGTAATGGTAACAGTAGATTTTAAAGGTCGAGTAGGAAGTAGAATGAAAGATGAAGCGATTGGACCATTTGGGGAAAAAGTGGAAAATGTCAATGGAGATAGATTGATAAGTTTATGTAAACAACATGGCTACATGATAATGAATAGTTTCTTCCAACATCGGGAAATACATAAATACACATGGGAACAGCCAACAAAAAGTCTAAAATAAATAATTGAATATATAATTGTCAAACGTGATATGATAGTGAAAGATGTTAGAGTGTATAGAAAACCAGATTGCGGGAGTGATCATTATATGCTTTTGGGAAAATTCCTATTAACAAGTAGGAAAAAACAAAATATTGAACTAACAGAAGACAGAATAAATACAACCCCTTTGAATAAACAAAGATATAATGTAAGTTTACTCTATGATGAGAGTATAAAAAATCTTTTTCAATCAAGATTAAAACAAAAACTTAATTTAAATTTAAATAAATCTGCAATGGAAATGTATGATCAACTAAAGGAAAGTATACATTCAGCAGCTTTAGAAGCACTTGGGACAGAAAATCTAGAATTAAAAAGAAATAATGAATGGTTTAATCACGATATTAAAAAATTAGTAGAAGAAAAAAAGAAAGCACGGATGAAATGGTTAACAGATCACTCAACAACATCTCGAAATAAATATATCACTTTAAAACATAAAACAAAGGCGGAAGTAAGAAGAACAAAAAATGAGTACTGGGATAATATATGCTCGAATATAGATCATTCTATTAGATATGCTAGATCCAAAGAAGCTTGGAAAACATTACAAAATATCAGGAAATCAGAAAGAAAGAAGATGAATATTCAGTCGATAAGACCATCAGAATGGACGCAACATTAAAAAGGTTTACTTCAAGAAAATAGAAATGAGTTTCAATTTCAAGATACGGATGCAGAATATAAATTTGACACTCCAGAGATAACAGAAGATGGAGTAAAAAGAGCTTTGAAAGAGGCAAAAAATGGGGTAGCACTAGGACCGGGAAATATTCAGACGGAACTCCTAAAACATGGAGGAGATATTTTAGTAATATTTTTAACAAAACTTTTTAATAAAATTGAAATTGGAGACAATATCCCAGAAGACTGGAATTTATCGTACATTACTCCTATTTTTAAGAAAGGTGATTGGAACAATTACAGAGGTATAAGTGTTATACAGCTAAGAGTTTTAGTAAAATTATAAATTTTAAACTTAAGGAGATAAAAGATAACTTGAGAAGAATAATGTGGATTCCGGAGTGGAAGATCATGTATTGATAATATTTTCTGTATTATACAATTACAAGAGAAAATCCTAGCAAAAAAAAAAGAACTACATATAACCTTTATTGATTTAGAGATGGCATATGATAGTGTACCTCGACAATTGTTATTGATGGCAATGAGAAATATGAATATCTGTGATAAATGGATTAATATTGTTAGGAGGATCTATAGTAATACAAAAGCTAAAGTAAAAATACAGAATAATTTAACAGAGGAATTCACAGTGAATAAAGGCCTTAAGCAGGGATGCAGTTTGTCACAAATTCTTTTTAACATTTATTTAGACCAGGCTCTTAACTTATGGCATAAAAAATGTTCTGAAATGAGTATTCCTATTGGAGGAAAAGTACTGCATTCATTGTTGTTTGCAGATGATCAAATAATTTTTGCAGGGGATGAAATTGATATGAAATATATGATAAATAAATTAATAGAAGAATATAAAAAATGGGGACTGAATATAAATTTACAGAAAACAGAATATACGTGTTTGGGAAAGGATGTGGATGACCTCATACTTGAAACAGGGAAAATAAAAAAATGTGAATTTTTTAAATATCTTGGGTCAATAATTACAAGTTTAGGTACCCGTGAGAGAGATGTACAGACTAAAATTGCAATGGCAAAAAATGCAACTAAGACACTACATGGAATAATTTGGAACAAAAATATTACAAATGAAACTAAAATGAACATGTATAAGAGCATAATACAGAATATTTTGTCATATGGAAGCGAAACTTGGTATTTGACGGAATTACAAAAGAATAAAATTAGAACAGTTGAATTTGATTATTTTAGAAGAAGCCTCCAAAAACAAAACAGTATAAAGTAAGAAATGAATTCCTTTGGAGAGAAATGAATGTCACAACACCTGTTGTTAAGGGGATTGAAAATCAAACACTTAAATGGTATGGCCATGTACAAAGAATGGAAAATGAAAGATGGTCAAAAAATATATACCAGTGGTCACCCCCTGGAAGAAATAAACATGGCAGACCAAGATGGAAATGGAAAACCTACGTCAGAACAATAATGGAGGATAGGAATTTGGAAGAGGGAGATTGGAATGATAGAGATAAATGGAAACTGAGGACGGCAAATCTATAAGTGGGGGAAAGCCGAAGAAGAAAAATTATTAGTAGTAGTCCCGAGATCGAGTCTCTGACACTCCATGTGGGTTTCGTGGTGGACGAAACGGAGCTTGGGCTGGTTTTTCTCGATTTTTTCCCCGTTTTCCCCTGAAAAAATTTCATTCCATCACTTCTTCGTACTCATGATGATAATCCATTTCGTTTCGTTCATCTGCCCCCGTGATAATGCATCAGGAGTGATCGGCCAGCACCCCTTGTCATTAACAGACCCCTATATAGGGTTTTCATCTCATCTCATCTTGACCATACTCTGAGTAGGACACGAGTTGAATCAGAATATATCAGAATTGCACTAGAGGGGCACCCAACACAAAATACCGAATTAGGACCCGAACCATGGTCTATGGAGAGACGAAGCGCATGCACAAGGACGTTAAGTTGGAGCTCACCAATCCACACTACTCTTATGTCTAATTATTAGGACACAAAAAAAATACTGATATAACTTGACAACCCATAGCGCCATAACCATAAATTCCCGCAAGTTGGTTTTCTGTTGAAAAATGATCATATAGTCAGTTCATCATCCCATCCAACGTATTACAGTCCACATATTTTCATTTGATCAAAGTCATATTAGAGAGTAATACCTTTCCCCTCAAGTCTTCAATTTCAGCGTCTGTTTTCTTGATGCAACACGGGATCTACCTCAACCCCACAACTACAAAAGTAAATTGGATCATCATGGCAGCTAAGCTGTGACCTTGATTTGGTTAATGAAAATACATGGACTGTAAGCAATGTTGGTGTTGTTCCTATACAACCTGTGGATATTCTATTCTGTAGTGTTCTGCCTAAGGGTAGGTCTTTCACTGTAACCATAGCATTTTCATGCTATGCTTGCAGCTTTAGTAGAGAATTTTAGGTGTGGGGACCGTTTGGGCCTTGCTTCCTGACATTTGTCTTACAGATGAGGAAAAACACCGAAAAATACCTCACCCAGGAAACTTCTCCCGACCGGGAATCGAGCCCGGCCTCGCTGCACGATAAGGTAGCACGCTACCTCGAAACCACAGCGGGGACTCTTGTGGATATATAGCTGAAAAATAAAAATTTATCGTCGATTACTGTACATGAAGGTTCGCCATGTTGCATAAGTTACTGAAGCCACGTAATGCGCATAGTCTAGTGGTAGTTTATAAGGCTCTTCTTATTAATTGAATTTGTTGAGTCCCTTGCGGTCGCTGGTGTTGATGAGCTCGTTAAGATGGAAACTCCCCAGGGTCACCCTCATCCCCACCACTAATTTTTTTTCTTAAAAGTTAATAACCTAAGTACCTGGAGTCTAGTCGTCCGTCATAAAGCAAAGTGGATTAACCACTCCTCCCTTTTATCGGTGTCATTATAACATTTTATTGTTTGTCTTGTTAATAATAATCAATGGCGATAATATTTTATTTACTGATTTTATAATATTAATCTCATTGAATTACGTGATTAGTAAAGTAATCATGTTTATTTATAAGACTTTAAAACTTACGTTCATCAAGAGACTCTAATATCTGTTTACAGTATAGAGGCCGTAACAGGAACTCACCGACAAAATGATACGGATGATAGGCCATGCAGAGCGGATCATTTTTTGTGAAGGAACATATAGTCGCAAACACGTCGTTTATGAGTTATGCGCTAATTTCCGCTACCTCTTGTGTGAATTGAGAATACTACATGTATAAGAAAACTGTATGTTTGTCTTGGAATTCTTGGGTAGCTCAGTTGGTTAGAGCGCTAAAGGTACAGACTTTAGAGACTCGAGTTCAAATCCCGACTCAAGCATTCTTTTTTCTTTTCATATCATATTTGCCTTCATTGCCAAATGTCAAAAATATATTTATAGTATCTATATATACACGCGTTACTGCTATAAAGTAAAATATTCTCTTTAATAATTTGCTTAACTCTTATGTTAGCCGCTAGATGGTAGTTGAAAGAAATTTCCGCTAGCTCTTGTGTGAATTGAGAATACTACATGTATAAGAAAATTGTATGTTTGTCTAGGAATTCTTGGGTAGCTCAATTGGTTAGAGCGCTAAAGGTACAGACTGTAGAGACTCGAGTTCAAATCCCGACTCAAGCATTCTTTTTTCTTTTCATATCATATTTGCCTTCATTGCCAAATGTCCAAAATATATTTATAATATCTATATATACAAGCGTTACTGCTATAAAGTAAAATATTCTCTTTAATAATTTGCTTAACTGTTATGTTAGCCGCTAGATGGCAGTTGAAAGAAATTTCCGCTACCTCTTGTGTGAGTTGAGAATACTACATGTATAAGAAAATTGTATGTTTGTCTTGGAATTCTTGGGTAGCTCAGTTGGTTAGAGCGCTAAAGGTACAGACTTTAGAGACTCGAGTTCAAATCCCGACTCAAGCATTCTTTTTTCTTTTCATATCATATTTGCCTTCATTGCCAAATGTCAAAAATATACTTATAATATCTATATATACAAGCGTTACTGCTATAAAGTAAAATATTCTCTTTGATAATTTGCTTAACTGTTATGTTAGCCACTAGATGGCAGTTGAAAGAAATTTCCGCTACCTCTTGTGTGAATTGAGAATACTACATGTATAAGAAAATTGTATGTTTGTCTTGGAATTCTTGGGTAGCTCAGTTGGTTAGATCGTTAAAAGTACAGACTTTAGAGACTCGAGTTCAAATCCCGACTCAGGCATTCTTTTTTTCTTTTCATATCATATATATATATATATATATATATATATATATATATATATATATATAAAGGGTATGGTATCTTGTTAAGGGACTACCATAATTTGTCAATCATATTTTAATTTTTACAAAATAAAATCTTATTCTCGTAGATTTGTGAATTTTCAACTAGAATGCACAATCTTAACTAAAAGTATAGAATTCATACCTATAAGTAAAGGACGAAGAAATGTGCGCTTACACGCACAGCAGGGTAGGTTGTTATGTCGTATATATATATATATATATATATATATACGTAAAGGTATATTTGACATAAAAAAACACTCTTCTTAGAAAATCTACATTCTAAAGGTTTTCTGGATAAATAAACGACGCAACTTCGTTCCACATGATCTAAAATTCGAAAATAGTTTAATGATTCATAACTATATTACAATTTAATTTCTGTATTTATAAATTATGAGTTTTGATATTCAATGACGTGATGAGATTCTCATTATTAGATATAGACCTACTATCGTGCCATTTTATATGCGAACAATTGATTCTTGACCTAAGGTATAACGCTCATTTTTCCGGTTTTTACTTCTAAGGTAGCGTAGATTACATTGTCTTATTTACATGATTTTTATAAGTCCTGTATGTCTAACACACATGGATTCCACCTCAGATACAATGAGAGGCACAATAGTCGAAGAATGTAAACAAAAGAGTGTAGCTGAATGATACAACTCTATCATTATCTGACAACCGGGAAAACGTATCGTTGTCACTTGCTCCTCTGTCTACATTTCCGACTATCATTATCCTTCACGGTTGTCTAGAATTGTTTCCCTTATGTGAAAAACATTATAAATACTTTTTAAACATACTTAAACTTCGTACCTTACAAGAATTAATATTACTCAAGTATCTATATTCACAAGTGCAAGTAGAGTACATTTTCCAATTATATTTTGTTCCTATTTATCATTGATGATTTTAAATAGCTTACAGGGAAATTTTAATATTAAAAAAAATCAGAATGAATGAAAATATATATATATATATATATATATATATATATTCATCATTCATATTGGGACAGACTTCAGTTTAAAAAATATCCACAATAAGTAAGACAAACAGTATCTTGGAATCTGATTTGCATAAAATTCGTCTACTATAAATATTCTACTACTATAAGGGGATTTAATTTTTCAATATCCATCCATAATAATTCTGCCCGAAGGCAGGTCCTTCATTGCAGTCACAGCATTTTCATGCTATGCTTGCAGCTTTACTAGGGAATTGTAGGTGTGGCAGCTTCCCGTTGCTTTCCACACCGGTGAAGGATGATGATGATGATGATGATAATGATAAGGATGATGATGATGATGACCATATGATTTCGGGGACTGTTCTTGGGCCTTAAAATTTTCCTGACATTTGTCTTACAGGTGAGTAAAAACCCCGATAAAAACCTCACCCTAAAAAAAAATGCCCCGACCGAGGATCGAACCCTGGCCCGCTGCGTGACAAGGCAACACGCTGCCTCTAGATTACAGCGGTGGACTTTTTAATATAATTCACATTAATTGATTCGTTCATTCGTTAATTCATCCATCCATCCACTGGCTTAGCCATCTATGTAATTAAATATTCTTAAAAATTGACAAATTAAATATATATGGATTTCATAAACATTTTTGCCACAGCCAGGGTTGCAATAAAAACTATGCTCGGGGGTTCAATTCGGCAGCCTGCATGTTTATATTTCATACTACAGCAAGCGATGCCAGTATTCTAGGACATGTAAAATTAGGTCCACATACCCTGCAGTTTAAATGTGAATAACAGTTTTACATGACCTTTCAGCATATTTTAACGAGGAATAAAGGTGTTTACCTATAAAATCAATGATTGGATGATTTAAACATTTGTTATTCGTAATTGCGAAAAATGAGTACGCACTTCTCAGAATTGTCTTTTATAAGACAAACGAATTTATTTGTTGGATTCAGCTCTCTAAGATATGTATATTATATCTCTTCCAAGCTACGTTTCATTAGTAATGTAAACAAACAAAATGTATATTGCATATTAATTGGTCGAATAATTGTTTTACTTTATTATTATTATTATTATTATTATTATTATTATTATTATTATTATTATTATTATTATTATTATTATTATTATTATTATTATTATTAATATTATTATTATTATTATTATTGAATCTCCAAATATTTTGAAATCCTATTTCGCTATCAAGGCATGTTAGGGTGGTAGCTTACTATAACAATATTATACTAGACATTGTGAAACAGAAATATTATCTTATGGTTTTTGAATGAGAGTCATGAATTACATAAATCATCTTAGAAAATACTACATATTGTTATGAATTTCATAAAATGTTTATAATAATTGTGGTTCTTAAAAATCACTTCACCCCATTGAAACAGGAGCCTCATCATCATTTAAAAATAAGTTTAACCAAAATCGTTATCTTTCCAATGAAGGACAATCAAATAAAAATGTTTTACAGATTATATTGATTCTTTATATTTACAATTATGATCACTGTCTGGATAATATTATATCTTCTAAAATAACTTCCAAATTTTCAATGGTCATTCATAAATTGTGTTAAAATGAAACTTGCAATAAAATACGAAGCATGTATTAAAATATAGTTCGCTCTTAACACTCCAAATATAGGATATAAGAAAAATTAAAATAAATATTATCTAGCATGTACCTACATAAGTTAGATGGGATAATCTTAAGATATATAACTGCAATTGTAATATATTAAATAAACAATGTTATATTCTTATGCACGAGCAATGCAGAATACGTTGGGATTCCTATTGTTCGAAAATGACGTCTTTCTGTAGAAGTTTTTAAAACACTGGAAAAGAAACCACTTTAAAATCGGGAGAAATAAATTATTTTGAATGTTTTCAAACAATTTAGTGAAAAATATCCTACATTAGCCATTGAGGATGTGGTGACAGTAACATCAATATTTACAAGTGAATCAGCATAGAGCATACATTCTGCTCGCAATGAAAATGCAAAGTAAGGGATGCCTATTGAAATCATGGAAAAAGCATTAACGTCTAATTTGGTGGCCCCATATATAATAAGAAATGGAAGTTCCTAATTATTGGTGCCATCTTACTTTGTATTTAGTCTTATTTTCCGTACAATACGATGTTGTCTAAGACAAAGGCCTCTATCAATGACAGTTCCTTATTCAATTCAATAATATGTCGGGTGGAATAGCACCACGGTTGCTCCAAATTGTATTGTTAATCATATAACATATTTATATGAGCAAATTTTCATGCATTTTCTTCAAAGGGATGCTGAGAAAAAGGTACATAGTCATTACATGTATTAAAAAAATAATTCACCACGGTTGTCCTAAGAGATGGAGTCGGCGCAAGTTTGTTTGCAGAATAACTGTGTACCGAAATGACGTTTTCGATACGTGAGACTACGTAATACTGCGCAACCACTACGTCATCGTGTCTTCATTTCATCAGTGATGTTAGTGAACAGTGCCAAATTCCCTCCTACATACCTCTCCCTTTTCTTTATGCGCCATGTGCTATTGCGCATCCTCCCCTCTGCTTGCAGATCCTCAAATAAGCTGTGCTCATTAACATCAGGGTCATCATCTGTTTAGGTTTCGACGAATCAAGTAGATATAGTTCGAAGGAGCTTGTTTGGTTTATCGGTCCCTTAGGCCAGGGTAGGGCCACAAGGACCGTGCACCCTAGCCCTTGGCGGGACTGGTGTGAGTGCAAGAGTGTACGTATGTTTATTATCTTTATTGTTATAGAGTTTTGTTTAGATGACCAATAATATTACTATTTCTTTGTTAACTCATTTTTTTGTCAAGAAAACTATATTTTATTATTTGTATGTTATATCTGACTTTTTACTCTTATCAAATATAAGCTATTTCTTTTTAGTTAACTTCTGTTTATTGATTGAGTAGCTAGTCATGTCAGATATTGATATAAAGTTCCAAAGCTTTCTCAAGTATATCTAATCTCCTCTTCCTTAAAACTTCCACGATTATAATCTGTATAGCTCACAGTACTATATGCTTAACAATTTATTAAGGAAATGTAAACTAATCTACTTTGCCTTTTATGGGCCCGGGCAAATATATGTTAATTTAAGCATTCTATATTTTCAAACTCAAAGTTATTATAAACAACATTGGTACGATCCAGCACGAACACGCGAGTGGTACGATGTAATTTTTGGTTTCCAGAGCGTGGTTCGGTGCAACTGGAACTTAAATCAAAATTAGTATTTGAGTGGAACAGTGATATACTTTATGGATTCAAATGATTAAAGCATGGACGTTATTAATGTTAACAGGAGTTGGAGTAGGTAGACTTCTTTATTAATATCTAGCGGGACCCAACAGGTCATGTATAAATTAACATATTTAGCCCTGGAACCTGACGGTTAAACTTTGCATCAATATTTCTCATTGTGGGGTCACAGTGACCCCTCACATAATTTTAGTTTTAAATCGTGTTTATTTTCATAGGATTTGTATAAGGTTTTATATTTTATCATATTATTCATTCTAGTAAATTAAACTTCCATATTTAATACCATTAAGCAGACCATTGTGTGTCAGGGACTATATAACTATATAACTATCTCACACGCCAAACCAATGAAATGTTATTTTGATAGTTCACTTCATGAAGCACAAAGGAGGGGGCTGTGGTCATTCCACATGGGATTATTGCAGTCCACACATTCCATAGCTAACGTATCTTTTTTCTAGCGCAGAAATTGCATATCTTTCTTCCACTTCAAGCTACAGCTTTTGTCATGTTGTTGTGCACCTGTTTCTGCTGGACTCCAGGATTTTTAAACTGACCCAAACCTTCTGGCGGCACTATGGCCCAGGAGTCAACTCGTCTCTAACGGAAATGAGTACCAGACGCTTCTTCTGGGGGTACAGGCGGCCGTCATGCAGGGCTGACAATCCGGCTGATATTAAGTGCCGATTGTCCAGAAAAAGTGGGAGCGTTAACCTCCTGCTACCCCAAGGTCCTCTTGAGGCCTGTAGTGGGATCAGTTACTTTATTTCACTTTACTATCAGTTCTGTTTACGAGTTCACTTATTTCATCACTTGTGAGCCATTTACATGAAAATGCCACTATAAAAATAATATAAAATAAAAGTAAGAAATTACTGTTTCACTAATATAGATAATTACTATATAATTGAAAGACTTGACAGTCTATAGGGCTAATCACGAAATTCAGCTCGAAGAAAAACTGACGGTGGGGTTTGTATGACCCCAACTACTACCATAACAAATATTTCCCTCTCCCTCTTGTAAACTATTTTATGAAAACTCACAAAACTCTCACCACTTAAAGAACAAGGTTAGAACTGAATTCTCATAAAGCTCTGAAAAAGTGAGTCCGAAATTACGAATGTTGAGATGAATAGAAATATATGTGGGGTCACCAAGACCCCACCATCAGGTTCCAGGGTTAATATAATAAGAATTAACATTGTATTGTTGGAAGACTAGGTAATTTGATTACCCTGTGTTGCACGGGAATCTACTTATTTCGATCTTCTTGGCATGAATGAGATGAAAGACAAAAATGGTTATTCTAAGTTAGCAGTAAATGACAAACATATGTCGTTGACGTTTTTGTAGGTTGACGTTTTTGAAGATTGTTTTGAGATATTCAATTCTGTGTAGATTAATTAGTTGTATTTGTTATGGTTTAGGAGTTTAAGCCATTTAAATATCCAAAAATATATTTTTCTAGCTCCGGTCCTATAATACGTACGGTAAAAGACCTAATTTAAATATGTTAATTGTCCCAGAAAAAATCCTTAAATTGTGGTAAAAACTCTTTTCAAATCGGTCAAGTAATTTATTGAGTCGATAAAGGGCAGACAAACATACATACGAACTCACACTCATTTTTTATATATAAATATAGTCGTGCATATTCTGGTTGCAATAAGACGTAATAATCTTTGTCCAACTTCATACACACAATTTGTTTCGATGCTTCAATAATAATAAAAAAAATCCTTGCTTTACGAATTATTATATGGGACAATCACATTGATTTACCTAGTGCAATCTAACGTGGCGAGTTTGCGTTAGCTTGCTGGAATGGCTGCTGCATACTAGTTTATTTAGAACATGGAAAGGTACGTGTGGAATTAAATGGCGGACATGCTGTTGGTGTATGGAAAAGCTAGTTCGGGTCGTGCGGCTGTAAAGCTTTACCAAGGACAGTTACGAAACCGATGAGTTCCTCGTCACACTACATTTGCCAGCATTGAACGAAGACTACGTGAAGGAGGCTCCATGGATAGACGAGCAGAAGGTCAAGGACAGCCACGTTCTGTACGGATTCCTGAGAATGAGGAAGATGTGTTGCGGTGCATTGAGAACTATCTTGCAGCTAGTACTCGCGCCATCGCTCGACAATTGCACCTAAGTCGAGGCACTGTGGGAAAAATTCTGCAGGAAAGTTTGTTGCACCCTTTTCATCTTGAAAAGTTCCACGCAATGAGGTCTCAAGACGATCCTCTGCGACAGCAATTTTGTCAGTGGTATGTGGACAAAATTGAAAACGATGTACTGTTTGCATCCCAGTATGCTCACAGATGAAGCATGTTTCAACACGTGAGCAGTTATTTAACAGTCGGAATTCACATGTTTGGGCCTTCGAAAATCTCCATGCTACATTTCAGAGGTCACATCAACTGAGATGTGGTGTTAATGTGTGGGTTGGTATTGTGGATAACTTCTTATTGGGACCATACATTTTGCCCGCCCGACTCAATGCTTCCAATTACTTAGTATTTCTGCAACAAGTTTTGCCTGATCTAATGGAAACAGTTCCCCTTCGTATCAGACAGGACATGTGGTTTCAACATGATGGTGCACCAGCTCACTTTGGGGATGAAATATGTCATCTTACGGCTACATATGGCAATCACTAGATACCCAGAGGTGGACCCATTACCTGGCCGGCACGCTCCTCTGACCTTACTCCACTTGTCTTCCTGAAGACTATCGTGTATGAAACACCTGTTGAATCTGAAGAAGACCTTGGGGCACGAATAACCTGCGCAGCTGGCGAAATCAGAGAAATGGTCGATGTCTTTGTAGGTGGGAGGCAGTAATGACATTAACTCGTCCAGCACTTAAACGAAGCACCGCAACAATAACCTTCCTTAACAAAAGTGTTTAAAATAATGTTATCTATCAGCTCACAAAGTTTGTCGGCTTAATTTTTGGACACCCTGTATTAGATTGAAAAAATGATAAATGATGAGGGTGAGTGAAAATAGTTGTTTCCAGCTAGATTTCATTTCTGTCCCACTGTGCATTGTGGCGAACTTATTCAGCAGTGACTGGAAAATAGTTGTGACTGTGATAACAATTAAAAGAAGATTATTTTTGGAGTTGTAATTGTGAACAGTAGTTTACTGATAATTGTAAAAATAATAAAGTGTTTGGTGAAATTTTAAACAAATCCAGTGTGCTTATTTACGCCAAAATTACACGGAAGGAAAATCGTGGCTATCCTGCCACAATATTATACAAGGCAGATATGATATGGATGATTGTGGTGACTGATGATGTTCGGGGGCTGCTTCGGCTTTAAATTTTCCTGACATCTGACTTATAGGTGAGGAAAAATCCCGCAAAATACAGTATATTTGCACAGGAAACTTGTCCCGACCGGGAATCAAAACTGGGCCTCAACGACGTTACACATGGACCACAATGGTGGACAAAAAATGAAATAATAATAATAATAATAATAATAATAATAATAATAATAATAATATATGTATATGTATATACCCGTGTGGTGATTGGAGCGCTCCCTAGTGGGAGTTAGTAACGCAGCTAATTTAGTTACGCTTATTTACCCATCGATGTTAGCTAGTGATATGCAATCGGCGTATCGCCTCAGTGAGACGGTTGGTAAATTTTGTACAGAGGCCTCTTTATTCATGCTTGTGGTACCTTGTAGAGTCTGCAATCTATAGAATAGGGACCCATGCTTAAAGTCCCTTCTGGAGGATTTATCCCTTAGATTTTTCAATTCTACCGTAAGTACCCATCGACCTTGCCCGAGTTTCATTAACCCGCGTCATTTGGAACTAGAGCCAAGGGACATAACCACTACCCACCCCTGTCGACAGCAATACTACTACTATTACTATCCTACTACTACTACTACTACTACTACTATTACTACTACTACTACTACTACTACTACTACTACTACTAATAATAATAATAATAATAATAATAATAATAATAATAATAATAATAATAATAATAATTGAACCCTGACTAGATGCTATAAGGTAGCAACCCTACTACTAGTCTTGCTCTGCGGATGGGTGGTACAAACCCAGGGGACTTCTTATTACTCAAAAATAACCTTCAAAATTTGGCGTTCAAATATATACGCCAATTTGACATAGGACGAAGCAAGACCAAACCATCGCTGAAAACATCAAGACCATCTTCGTTATGTTTACCGTCACAGGTCAGATGATTTAAATAGGATTTGTTCATGATTAAGATGAATAATACAAATAAAAAATAAAATAATAATAATAATAATTTAAAATACACCATGTCAATAACCGTGTCCAAGCTTAAAACTACTACTACGTCGCTTTGGATAATCGTATATACATGAAATTGGTGCAAACAAAAGAGAAACTCAAAAAGTTTTTGCTATACCTCATACACATTGAATGTGGCCCACACGAGTGACGCTGTAGACATCTAAATATCCAACAGTCAACCCATATCGACCACAAAAAATTATTAAATTTAGTTTAGTTTCTCTATTGTTGTTCATTATTCTCCAATGTTGACATTGTTAACATGGCTGCAAGGTATGGGTATCCCAATAGGCAACAGAGTTTTGCTGGCATTACTATTTTCTGAAACTAATATGGCGGCTAGCTACTAACACGCACAAGTTACGCTCCAGGTTTTAAGTTACTTTTCAGCAGGTGCCTTCGTTATTTCATAGTTAAAGTTGTATATTCGTAGTCAGTTTAAGTTTAAATTTATATCAGTTAGTGCCAAAAGTGTGTACATTTAACAACATGGGTAAAAACACACGTAATTCAAACAATGATTCGACAAGTTCTACGGAGGAAGCAGTGAAACGTGTGGTGAAAGAGGCGCTGCAGGATCCCGGCACTCTGCAGGTGTTTGTGTCCATGTTGCGGGACCAGGTAGTGGCGGAACTGCAGAAGACCATCGAGGACAACACTAAAGTAATTGAGGATCTGAAAAGACCCTCGATGAAAAGACAGAAAGATTGAGGTGTTGGAAAATAAATTAGACGATCTAGAACAATACCAGAGACGTCAATGCCTCAGAATTTTGGCGTAAAAGAAGAGGCCGGAGAGGACACTGACCAGAAAGCCATCGAGGTGGCCAAAAAAATCGGTGTCGATCTATCAGTGACAGACATTGACAGAAGTCACCGTGTTGGTGTTAATAATGCAGAAAGACCGCGGGCCATAATAGTGAAATTTGTTAGTTACCGCAAGCGCAGTGAAGTTTTTCTAAGCAAGAAAAAGTTGAAAGGAAGTGGGGTCACTGTTCGCGAGGACCTAACGAAGTGTCGCTATCGCCTGCTACAAGACAGTATACAAAAATACGGTATTCAAAATGTATGGACAATGGACGGTGCCGTCATAGCCAAAGTAAATGGCGAAAAACGCAAAATTAGATCTTCTACGGATATCAACTAGATAGGACCTGAGTGTAAAATATGTTTACTTTATTTGTCTTTTCTTGCTAACAATTATATTGTTAATTTATTTCTAATTTAGGTAAGTTTTAAGTTTATTATTTTTTATTTAGGACAACTTACTTGTTTTATTTTCATTTTTTAAGTTATTTGTTTAGCTAAATTATTTTAATTTTATTAGAGTTATTACAGTACATAGTTTATTTTTACTTTCTGCTATTGGCAACATTGAGCTGACAAATGATGAATTATTTGCAACCCTTGACTCACTCACCTTCTCCAATCACCCTCTTATTGTGCAGACAGCTTTTAACACAGGTAGCAACATTCCTCAATCCCTACCATCCCCTCCAAAAACAACTACCAGTCTACTTAGGAATGCATTTTCTATTGATAAATCATCACTTAAAATCGCTCACGTAAATTCACAAAGCATTCTGTCCCACTTTGATGAGTTGTGAAACCATATTTTCATCTCTTGGACTGAGCGCCATTTTAATTTCGGAAACCTGGCTCACCCCATCCATACCTTCGTCCCTTGTTCACCTAGACGGATATACACTGCTCAGAAATGACAGAATAGATAAAAGAGGTGGAGGAGTTTGTGCCTTTATATCAAATGAGCTTAATCCAAGAATTGTCCACAAGTCCCCTTCTGTATATTCCGCTCGCCCCGAGTTCTTATTCGTAGAAATTCAAGCCAGTCTAAAAAAATGTCTCTTATGCATTGTATACAAACCTCCAAAAATTGGGCACCTTTCGGATCTAGAAAACGCTCTGAACGATTCATTGCCTCATTATGAACACGTTATTGTAGCAGGCGATTTTAATACAAATCTTCTTCAGACTGACTCACCAGCCATACAACTTAAAAATATGTTCCAAAGCTTTAATATGACCATTGTTCCTCTCTCTGCCACACACCATACTGCTACTTCCGACACTCTACTGGACTTAATTGTGACTACACATCCACAGAAAGTACTGTCATATGGACAAATTCCTGCTCCTGGCATATCTGCTCATGACATTGTATTCGTAGAATACTCACTCCAATGTCCTAAAAGACGCTCTAAATTAATTACGTACAGAAATTTACAAAACATAGACGATACTAAACTAAAATCAGACGCTTTAGAACTACCTTGGTATTCAATATGGAATCTTAGATCAGTTGATGAAAAAGTAGACACATTTAATACACTGATACTACAACTATACGACAGACATGCACCAGTAAAAACCCGACGATTTTCCCGCTCCCCTGCTCCCTGGATGAATGATTCAATACGTGAACTTATGTCAAAACGAGACAAAGCATACCGAACATATAGACGACATAAAAATGACGAGAACTGGCAACTGTACAAACAACTTAGAAACACAACTACACAAACTATACGTAATGCCAAACTACGACACGCCCACAGTATAATCGGACCTGAAATAAGTGCACGGGACACTTGGCGAAAGCTCCGTGCAATGGGACTTAGACAGTTGAATCCCTCAACTGACTCTATAGGCATTTCTGTAGATGACTTAAATGAACATTTTACCTCAATACCCATGACACCTCCAGACAACAAGACTAAAATAGACATTCTTAAAGACTTATCCCCATCCCCACATATAGGAAGAGATAAATTTTACTTTTACGACATTTCGCCTATAGACGTTAAAAAAGCACTCAAGCGGATTTAATCCAATGCGCAAGGAACAGATAACATCAGCATTTTAATGCTAAATAAAATCATTGACATTATTCTACCCACAGTGACTCATATTTTCAATGCTTCCCTTATAACTTCTATCTTCCCTATTGTATGGAAACAGTCTAGAGTTCGGCCTATACCAAAAATAAGTACACCTACTAACTGTAATGACTTCCGACCGATTAGCATCCTTCCGACATTATCTAAAGCCCTGGAATATATTGTACATAAGCAAATGACTGATTATCTCCAAGAAAATCACCTCCTTGATCCTTATCAATCCGGCTTTAGATCTGGTCATAGCACAACCACAGCTTTGCTAAAAATTACCGAAGATATTCGTGAAGCTGTGGACAGACGTCAATTGACTCCTTTAACCTTACTTGACTTCAGCAAAGCTTTTGACACAGTAGACCACGACTTACTTATGATAAAGCTCAAGCACCTACATTTGTCTGATAGCGCTGTATCCTGGTTCGACTCATACCTGCACGGTCGTCAACAATACGTTTCATTAAACTCTAGATCTTCGACTTGGCGTAACGTGCCGGCTGGAGTCCCCCAGGGCAGTGTTCTCGGACCTCTTCTTTTCTCAATCCACATAAATGATTTGCCAACTGTACTAAAGCACTGCCGTTATCACCTCTATGCTGATGATCTCCAAATTTACCTACATTCACCTCCTCATTCTCTCTATAACAGCTTGATGAAAATGAATGACGATCTCATATCCATCTTTAACTGGTCTTCAAGTATCGGTCTAAATCTAAATCCTAACAAGTCACAAGTAATTCTAATGGGACAAAAAAGACTGCTTACAACCTTTGACATATCTACACTTCCAAACATTACTATAAATAATATAATTATCCCTTATTCTTCTTCAGTAATAGATCTTGGACTACATCTAGACGCAAATTTAACCTGGCAAACACGAGTGAAACACATATGTAAAAAGACTTTCTCCATCTTACATTATCTTAGACGTTTAAAGAATTTTCTCCCAGTTTCGTTAAAACAAATCCTAGTGCAGAATCTTGTGTTACCACACTTCGATTATTGTGACATTATATATAATGATCTAAACTATGCCTTGTCGCAGAGACTGCAGCGTGTTCATAATGCTTGCATTCGATTCATTTTCAATATCCGCCGTTATGACCATATTTCCGAACACTTTAATAACCTCTCTTGGCTCCGTCTTACTGACAGACGCAAATTGCACTCTCTTTCGCTACTTTTCAAGCTTCTGAATTCCTACATTCCTACTTACCTGGCGTCCAGATTTGAGAAGTTATCCTCCTACCACAATATTGACACTAGGTCACAAAGATAGCAGTCTGCTAACAATTCCTCTTCATAGCACTTCCTCCTATTCTACTTCCTTCACAGTAGCCTCCGCCCGCTCCTGGAATCTCCTTCCTCAAGATATCAGGGGTTGCCGCACACTTGGCACCTTTAAGTCACGCTTATACAGTTACCTGTTGTCTAATAATTAATTTTTCTCTATTTATTTAATTTTATACTATGTCATTAATCTTTTCCTCGTTTTTTTTATATATCTTGTACATATTATATATTTAATTCGTTAAATTTAGAGTAAATCAAAATACATTATAAATATTAATTGTATTGTATTCATAACTTGTAATCGTTTATATATATATATATATATTGTAATTTAGATTTAAGACTTTTCTTTTGTATTTTTTTTAAACCTGGTTGAGTGGTAGACAAGGCCTTAAGGCCTTAACTCTGCCAGGTAAAATAAAGCTATTATTATTATTATTATTATTATTATCAACTGGTTTTAGCGCAAGACAAATTTGATATGCAATTCATGATAACAAGGTTGAAAAACACATATGAATCATGTGGTCTCGCAGTAAATTTACAAAAAACAGAATATCTGGAAGTAAATTGCAATGAAAGAGAAAATTTAATATTGGAGGAAGGAATCAAAATAAAGCAAGTCAAAGAAACTAAATACTTGGGAATAATTATGGATAACATTGAATGTATAGGGAAAGAGAATATAAAACATAGAATTGAATTGAGTAGCAAAATAATATCATCGATAAACTCCATATGGTGGGATAAGCATGTTTGGAAAGACACAAAAAATATATTGGTAAAACATTGGTGGAATCTGTTGCAATGTATGGAAGTGAGGTATGGACATTCAATAAGTATTACAAGAATAGACTGGTAGCTCTACAAATGAATTATTTACGCAGAAGTGCCAGAAAGTCAAAATTAGAACATGTCACAAATAGGGAAATTAGAAATATAATGGAAGCAGAAGAAAGCATAATTGCAAGAATTGAGGAGAAGGAATTAAAGTGCTTAGGACATGTTTTAAGAATGGAAGATGAGCGCTGGCCAAAGCAACTATATCAATGGCATCCGACCAGAAGGAGGAAGAGAGGGAGACCGAAGTTAACATGGAAGGAAAACATGAAGAGATTAATGCAAGCAAGAGGACTAAGCATTACACGGTACGGGATCGTAGGCTTTGGAGGTTTGGCACGGGAATTCGGCAGCAGCTGCAAAAACCCGAAGATAGAGAGAGTTAACAAGCACAAAACGTTTTGAGTTTCGCTTTGATTGTCACCAATTTCATTTAGATACGATTATTCAAAGCGACGTAGTGGTAGTTTAATGTATACTATATTTATGGACACGGTGTATAATAGTAAAATTAATCTAATATATAAAAATGAATGTTTGTTTGTTTGTTTGTTCGTACTTTTTATGCGCGGCCATGCCGTTGAGCCGATTGTGATGGGGCTTTTTGCAAAATGTTCAGGGGATTCCCGCGATGAACATAGGCCATAAGAGAGTTCTGATACTCAACTCCTATACATTAAAAATCGCCGTTTGTAGTGAAAACGTGAAAAAAGAAGCTCTTTGGACGTTTAATTGGCTTACGCTGCCTAAACCTTAACAAACACACGAAATTAATGTATACAGAATTGAATATCTTAAAAAGCTCTACAAAAACGTCCTCCACAGCATATGTTTATCTCTTACGGATAACTCACAATAATCATTTTTTGTCTTTCATTGATGCCAAGAAGATCGTGATAAGTACATAGATTCCTGTGCAAGCATAGCAACACGGGTATTCTTTTATGCATAACTCACAATAACGAATTTTGTCTTTTAGCTCATTTATACCAATAAGATCGGGATGAGTAGATTCCCGGACAACGCCGGGTAAACAGCACGGGGTATTTCAAAATAATTACGATATAAATACTTCCTTATGCTTATTTAACTAAACATAAAACACATTAATTTTCGTATTTCATCTCATTTATGTGAAGAAGATCGCGATAAGTAGATTCCCGGGCAATGCCGGGTAATCAGCAGGGGTATCTAAAAAATATAATTTATAATTATTTTTCCTTTTACTTATTCAACTAAACATAAAAGCACATCAATTTTCATTTATTTAGGCGTAGCAGCGCACGCCGGGTATTAGGAAGTAATATAATAAAATTAATAATGAATTCAAGTTTTAAACCAATTTTTAATAATCTTAGAATAATGGCAGTGGTATATATTTGCATTTATTAATCTCTTTAATTTGTTACAATAATTTTGAATTTACACAGTAAGAGACTGGCTAATATTATTAACAGAACGCTAGAAATACTCAACACCTGCATCAGCACACACCAACTGATTAATGTCGTTGAGTTGAACGCCCTCTTTATTCTCTAAGGATTTGTTTGTATGCTCTAGTACAAAATACTATATAATCTTCTCTGAATTTAATGTAATAATAATAATAATAATAATAATAATAATAATAATAATAACGTATGGATAGACACACATATAGATATATATCTAAGACTATGGTCATTTTCCTTCTGAGAGTCTTCACTTATTTCTATCCAATGCATGTTCTAAATTCAGTCATCTGGTTCTCATCCCTCTCAGATTGTTTTATTTTTTACTTAGATCTTTGTCTTCCTCTCTTTGATTTGCCCGGACGCTGCTAAATTCTCGGCCATCTTTCAACACTCATTCTCATCAAATGCCCGAACCAACTTAAAGAATTTTGTTCAGATTCTTCGATGATCGTTTCCTCTGCATCCATCATATTTTTATTTCCTATCATGGGATTTACTCCATTTTCGATAATCCCCAATTTTTCTCAAAAAATCCAATTCCAGGGCCAAGATTTTCTTCTACATTGATTACATAATTACATAATGTATTACTCCTGTAGCAGGCAACTTTCTCTACCATATTTCGAGCAACATATTTTAAAATCGTTTTAGATATATTTTTATTCCAGAAAATATAATTAAGATAACCAAATACCTTACTAGCTTTTTTCATTCCAAATATATGTCAGTTTCGTTAGTTAAAGCATTTCAAAATATTTCAACTGATCTTTAACCATTAATTTAATTTCTTCACTTATCTCTAACACATCCCTCCATGGTATATTTACGTTGTCGTGGTGGAGTGGCTTGCGGTACTTAAATTACTCCTAGATCTAGCATTGCTGTCGGGCAGGCCGCAGGCCATAACCCAGAAGCACCTAAATAGAATGAACGACAATTTTTCGTAAGTAATGCCACGAGTGATTTCCAAATTATCGATAAATTCACGACTCACGAAGTGAGGAGTGAATTTATGTAGAGAATTTGGAAATCAAGAGTGGCATTTGTTAGGATTATTTAACGAATAAAATTAAGCTGTTTACTCACTTATCATTATTTAAATATAGTTATTTTAAAATATTTATATATTTAATGTAAAGGGCGATGTCTGAAAACAAATGAGAAACGATTGCTACGCTCCTTTTACTTATTTTGTTCATCACTGCTACCAGGTGATATTACATATTGCCAAAGGAGCGCAATATCGTAAGAATGCACTCTAGTGGAGAAAAAGTGAAACACATCAAACTGTATATTAATTCATTTCTGGTGTTCTATGGCAATTATATTTTTCTGGAATGTTATTACCTGGGAAAAAATACATTCATAAACTGCAAAGAGTGGTTTCTTTTTTTGGTAGTACGAGCATAATCAATTGCTACAAATGTTTTTATATTAACTCCCGCATGCTCTAGGTGTTGACATTCATGCACCATATATACAATCTGGTAGCCCTATTTCTTAGAGAGTCAGTCACTGCAAAATAATACTATGACCTATTCAGAATGTTAAAAAGGATATGCTTTCTTTATTATGATAAACTTTAGTTGGTAAATTCTAGGCGAAACACGACTGTGATTGGTTGTAAATTAAAAATCATTGAAATGTGATTGTCATTGACTCCCATTTGGGGCATGCGTTAAATAGTCATCGTAAATATACAACCGCCAAGAAACGCCAATATGAATTCCATTGGGTTAAAATTTCTAGGAGGTAAAATAGTCCCGTATTCGTTTATCTGGACGGGGAATACTTGAAAAAAAAAATTAAGGCATAGGTCCAAACAAAGGAGATGTTCCTAGGAACATGCATTTTTAGAACATTATATAATAGTGAGGCACTAATATTACCCACGGCAACTAGATAAATCACTCTTGGATATAGTCGCTTTACAGGAAGTTACATGGCCAGAAAAAAGTAGCCAGGAATCATGGAAGAGCAGCAAAATGCAAATTCGGAATTTAGTTTTTGTCCGAAGAAGAATCCTCTCCGTTGTCCAGGATCTTAAGTTTATCAACAGAAGAATATCATTCGTAATTCTAAAGAGTAAACATAACTTTGTATGACACATCCAGTGCGAATGGCGAATAGGCAATTAATTCATCCATTTATGGGTTAAGCAACATTTCTCGGTTCTTACCACGATTTTTAAATAACATCTGAATGTAAATATAATCCATTAGCTCTTAACCAGCAATGATCGGGATACAAACGGTGATATTTTACACACACACACACACACACACACACACACACACACACATATATATATATTCTTCTTGTTAACCCTTGTTTCTCTCAACGAGATTTAGGCGCTCATCACCCCTTACAAGTGAGAAATTGAACCATACTAATTAAGTTACACTTGTTTCCGGCTGGAAGCCATTGAGTAGTCCTGGATCAGCGTTCCTCCTTATAGTGACATCTAGTAAACAGAAGTAGTACTAGGATGATAAAATTCGGAAATTGCTTAGGGTCTTTTTATTCAGGCTTAAGGAAATTTTACGAGTCTGAAAATATTCGGGACCCATGGCATAAAGTCCCTCCCAGAGGACTTGGAATTTTCCATCCTAAAAAATCCATCGATCCCGGGCTGGTTTATGTTCGAGACCAGAGGCAAGGAGATTATCCACTAGTCTACCGCGGCCGATTATTCTGTAGGCCTTTATTTTATTTATTTATTTATTCATCCATTTTATTTAGTGTCACAATTTTGAATTTAATTTTGAGTTCTTCTTTTCTTTTCAACACAAATACGTAACACATCCGGGCACAAGATGGATATTCAAATCCTCCACCCCCGCCTGGAATCGAATTCGAGTTACCTGAGAGGAAGGCAGGGACTCTACTGACCACACCACAACGTCGAGCATATTAAAACGTAGTAACTGTCGGCAGCGGAGGACTATTGTTTATGCTCCTTGTCTCTGGATCTGAGGATCGCGGGTTCAAACCCGGCCGCGGACGATGGATTTTTTTAGGATGGAAAAAAAATCCAAGGAGGAACTTCTCCTGGAGGGATTTTAAGCCGTGGGTCTCAAGTCTGAAGATTCTCAGGCTCGTAAAAGATCCTTAATCATGAATAAAAATGCCTCTAAGCAAACGTTTGCCGATCTCAAACATCCTTGTAATACTTTAGTCGTCTGCTAGATGTCTCATTAAGTCGGTGTGTTGACCGCGTTACACTTATGACATCTTTGTACAAATAAGGTAACTAAATGAATTTGGTCTATTAACTCGTAACAGAGGAGAGGCTGGGCTACGCATTTATGCGCTACTGCTTTGTTTTTAATGTGACGAGCTCATCCCCCATCCTTCATTCCAATTTCACTGTAGATAGGAGAATAGTTAATCAGATCTACCATAAAGCATAAATAATTGTAGCAGTAAAACTTGCTCAAAGCGGAATAGCATGAGACCATTATTTTCCACATTAGAAAAAAATCCGCAATAAAAAAATTAAAACTTATTAATAATCTTAGATTATAGAGTACCGTATCTGTATTTTTACGTACCTTGGATTAATTGTAGTTCGCTGCCTTTAAAAGGTGAAGTATAGTATGTATGAGCGACTTCGACGGTAACGCACAAATTTCTGTCAGCGTTAAAATGTCTCTTAGGCTCGTATCCTGAAGTTAAAGTAATCAGTTTCGGTTTCCGCTCACTAACTACACTTTCGTCCACATCCTTTGATTACCAGCAAATTTCATTCCACACTACATTCTGTCGTCTTTTAAAACTGTCCAGCCAATCTAAAGATGCCTTGAAATCGTTATCCCTAGGGATTTTAGATTAGATTTATTTAGCCTGGTGGAGTTAAGGCCATGTGGCCTTCTCTTCCACTCACCAGGACAAACATATATTACGTCAGAATATAACAATCTCAATTAACTCTAATATTAAATACTAAATAAAAATTTGATCAAAAAGATAATATCTATTATATTACGATCTATAATGGAACCAGTTAATGTTAGTTAAATTTAAGACTAAAACTAATAATAAAATGTATACAAGCAAGACATATTAAATTGTCCCTGTCTAATGTATATAAAAAAACAAAGAAAAATAATGAGATATAGAAAACTAATATTACGATTATGCAATATTTAAAACAGAACAAAATAAAATATTTGTTAATCTTAATATTATTTTCATAAATAATTGAATTTATTAATTGTTAAAAGAATACTATCAGTGAAGTGTATAAGTTTGTTTGTTATTAAATAATTCTTTAGTTGGTTTTTTGAAGGATGCTATAGTTTGACAGACTCTGACATAGGGCGGAAGGGAATTCCATATTTTGGTAAGTGAGACCGTAAAAGATAATTAATAATATACAGTGTGATGAGGAGGGATATAAAGGACAATGTGCTGATGGGATCCAGTGTCAAGATTATGTGTGTCGGATAGTCTAATGAAGCGGCGTGATAAATAATTAGGTGATTTAGCAAAGGCTAGAGCTTGACTTTGGAGCATCGGTCCGGAAATTTGAAGATTTATCTTCAACCACTTTCACTTTTTTGTTTAATGAGAATGATACATACGTTTTAGCTATCTTTATTCCGTAAATTCAGAACGCTACCTCTGAGAGATTTTACAGTGCAATGGTTATTTCTGAGTCAGATATTTGTATTTCGCATAACGGGTGTGCAGTGAGGCCAAGAAAAATCTCAGGTACAGGTAGAATCTCTACTTACTCGGCGGCAGGAATCATTCCTTATTATTTAATAAAACAAAAAATAAAACAAAGTTTTATATGATTATCATTCCTTTTTTCTTGCCCTAACGGGAATTCAATGTAATGGAAACAAATTTATTTCCGCTTTATATATTTTTTCATGAATTGTGTAGAAATATCCTTCCGTTTCCGTGTTGGACAGATTCCGCTTTATGCAAAAATAAATACAAGTAAAATTACTATTATTTCGCCGGACCATTCAATTGGTTCACATTTGGGCAGATTTCCGCATTATTCACGTTTCGGATTAAACAAGTTTTACTGTATCAGTGTTTTTTACGAACAAATCACCAGTTTCTGTTATTTCTCTCAAGAAGTTTTAATGTATGTCTTATGAAGTACAAATATCACTCAAGTCTGCATTTAAAGCGAATATTGGAAATAATTGAGAACGTACTGCATACTTAAAGGAATTTTGTACTATGAATGTAGAGTTTCTACGTCTCGTTAGAAGACATATTTCACGGTTTGAAACAGTGTGTTTCATTTACTAGGTGAATACTTGACCTCTTTTGAATCGCGGCAATTCCCAACTGTACTTGACGTTCCACACAACTCCATGGTTGGACAACTCCTGTTAAAATTTATTCAAACTCGTTGAGATGTAACGGGTCAAGTTGAGATGAATGAGAAGCAATCTGCGGTTAAGAGCCGGCGTGATCCTCTCTCCATCTCATAACCGGACAATTTCCTCACTTCAGAATATCGTCGTTAAAGGCACTTTCATCCATGTTTTATTATTTTTACACAGTGTAACTAACTCACTCATTGGCACTATCCAACCCGTAGGTTCACGGCCGCACGGACATAAGCCCTCCATACATCCCTATCCGTAGCTAATGTTTTCTAATCATTCCCTGTATAATCTACTTCCCTCAAATCATGTTATCTTCTTCTAACTCATGGTTAATCTTCTTCTCCCATCTCATTCTTGGTTTAGCAACTGGGTGTTTTTCCTCTGGTTTTCCTACAAGAAGCTTCATACACGTCTTTCATTCCTCATTCCTTCGACATGTCCTGCCCATCGCAGTCTACGAAACTTAACTGTTCTTGTTATATCTGGCTTCCTGTAAAGACCATGTAGTTGACTATTATGTAGTCTTCTCCATTCACCTGTCTGTTCATCTCTCTTTGGTCCAAAATTTTTCCTGAAAACTTTATTCTCAAATACTCGTAATCTCCTTTCCTACCTTAAAGTAAGAGTCCATGTTTCGCACCCATATAATATAACTGGTAGAATAACAGTTTTCTATATTTTCAGTTTAGCGTTTTTTGAAAGGAGTTGGGACGTGAAGACTCCCTGCAATGCATAACAGAACGTATTTCCAGAATTGAGACTATGTTTTATTTCTTTGTTCATCTCATTCCTATTAGGTATTTGAATTAGCCACTTCCTCAAAATTTCCCTCATGTGTCATTAGCTGTACACTTCCATACTTTTTTTCAATTTACGGTGTTTGGCTATTCCTGTTTGCATTTTACGTTTATGTTATTCTTTCTCCTTCTTCTTTTGTACGTTTTCCTTAAACATATATCCAAGATATTCTCGCACATCTAGTTAGTGATGGAATGTAGACATGTATCTTTAGAGAAGGTCGACAAGTAAAAGACCGAAAATGTGTTCAGTAATCAGGAAAACTAGCCTCAAGTCTAAGAACAGATCTGTAACAACCCCCGTTAAATAAACATATATTTCATTACAGTCCTAAGCTGTGGATCGAGTGCGTGCTGCCTTTTAACACATCGGACCGATTGCGATATTCGGTCGAACAGGTTGCCTGAATGAGGGTTTTCCGGGGTTTTTCTCACTTGAATACAATTGTCAGGAATCGTTTGGACCCAAACAGTCTCCGAACAAAATATGACCATCACTATCCTCACTATCATATTCACCTTATAAAATTAAGTTTATGTTAAGACTCTACTAGCGCATCATTATAATCTTCATCACCTTTAATATAATCGGGGTAGCTTAACCCTCCCTTCTAGGTGCCCCAACCTCAGAAGTGGGTTATAAGAACCCTACGCCAGGAGATAATATCAGAAATGTCATATTGACAACGTGGTGACTTTGATTAAATAACATTTCCTTGCAGGTTATAATATTTAATTTAATTTTAATACAAACATATCTCAAAACTAATATTTATATTTAAACTCTTATATTTGTGTCACTGAGTTATTATGTATTGAGTAGTGTTCATAATATGTTCTTATAATATGACAATCACCTTCTATAAGTGAATGTGTTATGAAATAAGTCCAGTGTATGAGAGCTGGAGTATAGTATAACACTTGTGCAGCAGATATAGTTACCATGTTCTCCAGTTTCCAATGACAAATCAGTCCCAATACAAGATCTGTTAACTTCCTTTTACCAGAATTTAATATTAAAGCAATCAGTATTAATAAAGCATATTCAAATCGATAGATAATCCAAAAAATATATGTTCAGATATTTTCACTGTGAATATTTCCTATAAATATAATATATGGTACTAGAAGTCCTGGCCAAGCGTTGCTGTGGCCAAGGTATACGTTAAAAATTTTAATCAAGTTGCTGTCTTTCAGCCAGATTACTTAAAACTAATACTTACACACGAAATTAATAATATCGAAAATAAAATAAGCACTGAACGCACTTAAATTATGAAGTAATGAATATTTGTAATTAAATTTACATTCGCGGTTGCAACAAAAAGCACAGCCATCTGGATCTCTCTTTGTTAAAATACCTTAGCAAATTACCTTACACCGCCATCTGTTAGAATCGTATGGAACTCACAGATAATAACACCGTCATCTGTTAGAATCGTATGGAACCCACAGATAATTATAACTCTTTGTTAAATAATAAAAAAATAATTTGCAATAAAAAATAATGCGACTATAAATTTAGTTATAAACTACCCTAAGTCTCAAGTTGGATCAAACTGCACACAGTGTGCAAAAGTTTATTCAAATCGGTTCAGTAGTTTAGGATTCCATCGCGGACAAACAACGTGACACGAAATTTTTATATATTAAGATTTATTATTATTACAATTATTATTATTATTATTATTATTATTATTATTATTATTATTATTATTATTATTATTATTATTATTAATAGTAATGAACAATTGTTGACACAAGAAAATATAGTTCTTAAGAGCTCCACATTTATTGGTTTTTGAGAGATAATTATATAAATATTGTCACTATTTAACTCATGCCCCAAATGGAAGTCAATGACCAATCACATTTCAATGAATTTTGATTTACAGCCAATCACTGTCGTTTTTACCTCGATTTTATCACTTTCATCTTATCATGTGGCTTCCAGATTGTACATCCATCCATCCATCCATCCATCCATAGTAATTCTGCCAGAAGGCAGATCCTCCACTGCAATCATAGCATTTTCATGCTATGCTTGCAGCTTTACTAGGGAATTGTAGGTGTGGTAGCTTCCCGTTGCTTTCCACACCAGTGAATGATGATAATGATGATGATGATGATGATAATGTTGATGGCCATATGATTGTATATATAGTGCACGAATGTAACAGGATTCTGCTTGCGAGATATAATAAAAAAACATTCGTAGCAATCGACTGTACCACAAAAAAAAAAGAAACCACTGTTTGCACTTTCTTAAACGTTTTATTTCCCAGGAATTAACGTTGCAGAAAAATATAATTGACATATTTACATCGTAGGACGTCAGAAATTAATTAATTAATAACTTGTTATTATGTTTTTCATTTTTTCTCCACCTACTATTTTGCAATTCTATGTGGCAATAAATATGATCTGGTTGCAGTGATGAACAAACGAAACATAATGTTTCTCATTTGTTTTAAAACATCACAGTTTACATTCAACACATACACATTTTAAAATAAATACATTTAAATGATGGTTTGTGAGTAAACAGCTTTTTTTTTCGTTAAATAGTTGTAACAAATGCCACTCTTGATTTCCAAATTCTTTAGATAAATTCACGACTCACGAAGTGATAATTTGGAAATCACTCATGGCATTACTTATGATACATTTTTGATATATTAGTTCTAATGTAAGGTTTATACTAGATTATTATGTATAATAATATTGTGTTTTAATAGTGAATTGTGGCTTCAAAAGGTTAAAAATATATGATTTTAGGAATTGTTTATCATAAGTAATGCCACGAGTGATTTCCAAATTATCGATAAATTCACGACTCGCGAACTGAGGTGTGAATTTGTGTAGAGAATTTGGAAATCAAGAATGACATTTGTTAGGGCTACTTAACGAATAAAATTATAAGCTGTTTACTCACAAATCATTATTTAAATATAGTTATTTTAAAATATTTATATATTTAATGTAAACGGCGATGTTTGGAAACAAATGAGAAACGATTGGTACGCTTCATTTGCTTCTTTTGTTTGTCACTGCAACCAGATCATATGATTTATTGCCAAAGGAACGTAATATTGTAAGAATGCTCTCTAGTGGAGAAAAAATGAAACACATCAAACTGTATATTAATTCAATTCTGATGTCCGATGATGTAAATATGACAATTATATTTTTCTGGGAAAAATACATTTAAGAAAATGCAAACAGTGGTTTCTTTTTTTGGTGGTATAATCAATTGCTACAAATGTTTTTATATCAACTCCCGCATGCGGTATGTGTTGACATTCATGCACTATATATATAATCAGGTAGCCGTATTTCTTAGTGGGTCAGTCACTGCAAAATAATGCTATGACCTATTCAGAATGTTAAAAAGGAGGTGCCTATTTTTTATTATGATAAACTTTAGTTGGTAAATTCTAGGCGACGAAACATGATTGTGATTGGTTGTAAATTATTGTATTGTATTGTAAGCCTATGTTTTCCCTTTACAGAAATTTAGGCGCTCTCCCCCTACAGGGAAGAATTCGAACCATACTAATTTAGTTAGACTTGTTTTCGTATAGATGTCATTTTGAGTGGTCCGTGGTATGCGTTCCGCCTCATACTGACATCTAGGAAACCAAGGTAGTACTAGGACGGGAAAATTCGGTAAATTTTGCTTAGAGGCCTTTTCATTCAGGCTTAAGGATTTTTTACGAGCCTGAAAATCTTCAGACTCGGGACCCTTGGCTTAAAGTCCCTCCCGGAGGCTTTCTCCTTGGATTTTTCCGTCCTAAAAAGTCCATCGATCCCGGCCGGGTTTGAACCCGCGACCCTTGGGACCAGAGGCAAGGAGCATAACCACTAGTCCATCATTGTAACATGATTGGTTATTGACTTCCATTTGGGGCATGAGTTAAATAGTCTTAAAAACAGCTCTACCTGCAAATGCTACCCCCATGTCCTCGTCCTGAACTCATATTACAGCAGACGGGAGAGGGTGAGAGCGAGTATCCGGCGCTCACATAGCCCACTGGCTATGGGAACACTCCCAAACAGAAAAACAGGCAGGTTCAGAAGCATCCAGGTGGCAACCCCACTATTAAACTTTCTCAGCGATGGGTCGGTACTCCATTCTGAGAAGATCTATACATACTCAGAATCTACAGGAAAGAAATGACCGGACTGACCACGAAAACGATATATGCAAAGAAAAGGAATGAATAAATCAAAATTGGTGTATGGAATGCTAGAGATCTGTGTAATAAAGAAACTGAATTAATGAAAGAGTTAGAGGCAGCCAAAATTGACATAGCAGTGATTCCAGAAACTATGAAAAATTTACGTGGAAGTGAAGAATTTAGAGATTATATTCTACTTTATAGCGGCGTAGTTAAGCTCAGACGAGCAGCTGCAGAAATAGGAATCTTCATAAAAACACAATGCAAAATGAAACTGATTCATATTGCTTCGTTAATGAAAGAATTCTAACATTACGGGTAAACGTTTGCCAAGGTTTTTTATGACTATAATTGAAGTATACGCCCTGGAAGAAGGGAAAACTGAAGAACCAGAGAAATGTTATCAGGAATTCCAAGTTCTCCTTCTTCTTCTTCTTCCTTTCCAGGATTAGGTAAATGCGACCTGTTCCGGTCTCAAGTTCATCGTTTCCTTGGCCGTCCCAAAGATCTTTTTCCATGTGGTTTGTAGGTGTTCATCTTTTTTGGGTAATCTTGTATTGTTCATTCTATCTAACTGTTCTTTCCATTGGTATTTGTGCTCTTCTAGTTTACCGACTATTGAAAATATCTCCAGTTCATTTCTTATTGTTTCATTGTGTAATCTATCCATGCGTGTACATCCTTTTACGGATCTTAAAAATTTCATTTCAGTGGCTTGAATGTGTGAGATATCTTTTTTTTTGTAAGTACCCAAGATTCAGATCCACATAAAAGAACAGGAACAGCCATAACTTTATAAAACCTGAGCTGAGTTTCTCTTCGAAGTGTTTCGGAGGGTTCTTCTTATGGTGCCACACATCATTTGATATCGGTTTAATTTATTATGTATATCCCAAGCGTAGCTATATGTTAGGCCTATATCTGAACCAAGAGAGTTAAAGTGTGCTTCTGTTCTATTATTTCATTATTGATTACTATTTTTGCTCTGACAGGCACTTTGCCCTGAGAAGCCATAATTTTAGTTTTTGAAGTTGAGACTTTGAGATTATAATAGAGTCCTAATTGATTCAACATGTAAATGGCTCTTTGTAAATGATCCTCTGGCTTCTGTATAATTACCAGATCGTCTGCATACATTAAAATATTCATATACATTTCCTTATTAATTTGTATTCCTATTGGTCTTGATTTTTTTCCATTTTCGTATAACCTCGTCAAAATAGGTATTAAACAATGTAGATGATAATATACACCCTTGTCGAAATCCTTGATTTATTAAAATTTCTTCTCTGGAATAATTATCTAAATTAAGGATAATTTTCGTGCCATTATTAAGACGTTTTATTCCTTCTATAAGTTGAGCCGGGTACCGTCTTGCCTTCATTATTTCCCACAATTTTCTTCGTATCACCTTATCAAGCCTTATCAAAGGCTTTTTCAAGATCAACGAAAGCTAAATATGTGGGTAAATTGAATTCTCATCTCTTTTCTATTATCTGTCTCATAGTGAATATATTGTCAGAGCAGGACCTTCCTTGTCTAAAACAGTTCTGTTCTTCTAAAAGTAATGCATCTGTTATTGGTTTTAATCTATTAAGTTAAACCCCGCATATATTTTATAGGCCTATACAGAGTTCAAAATACTGATTCCTCTATAATTACTTGTTTCATTCCTGTCTCCTTTTTTTAAAAATTGATATAACATTTGCAATGAGCCATGTTTTGGTGATTTCTTTGTTTATTCAACACATATTAAAGATGTGTAATAATCTTAATTTTAATAACAAACCTCCGTATTTCAAAAGTTCTGCATTTATGTTATCAGGCCCAGGTGATTTTCTGCATTTCAATTTTCTTATTGATGTTTCTAATTCATTCAATGTGATTAAATCGCATCCTTCAAATGTATTATTTACTGGAGTGTGAGATTGTTCATTCTCATTAAATCACAATTGTTTTTAATGTTCAATCCATACTTTTGGTTCAATAACATTTATATTGGCTGTATCGTTCTCTGATTTATTTATATTTCTTAGTAGCCTACTTTAAATGCAGAATATTGCCTGCCATATACATCATATTCAACATCTCCTATAAATTTGTCTCAACTCTCTCTATGTGCTCTCTGCACTTGGCCATTTAGCATACTTCCTTGCCTGTATATAATTTTGTCTTGATTCTTCATCATTTTTTGTAAGAAAAAGCAATATGTTTTTCGTTTTAACGAATAGCGTTTTCGATATCAGAGGTCCATATTTTAAGTCCTCTTTTTTTTCCAAGTCTTTTGTTTGCCAATCGCTTTTTGGGCTGCTTTAATAATACAACTTTGAATGTTTTCCCATTTTTGTCACATCATTTACAGTTAGAACATGTATTATATTATGGTTAAGTCTCTGTTGATATAAATCTCTAATTGATTGATTTTTTAACAATCTTATCTTAAATCTTGTACTGTCCACTTTACTTGATAGGTTAATTCTATTGCTTTTTATATGTTTCCTGCTAGCAGTCAAGGCTATTTTTGCCATCATCAAGTAATGGCCGCTGTATATGTCACATCCTCTATAAATTCGTGTATCTTGTATCGATTTAGCTGCTTTTACATTGCCAATTGCATAGTCAATAATTGAACAGTAGCCTCTATTACTCCACGTGTATTTATGTATTTCTTTTTTTTTTGAAGGTGTTCATTACCTTTAGTTTATTAAAGGTGCTGAATTGTCTGAGTAATGCACCGTTATTATTGAGTGTCTCTTCTCCACATGTACCAATTACATCTTTTATGGGCACTTTTCCTACTCTAGCATTTAGATCCCCAGCTATATATATATATATATATATATATATATATATATATATATATATATATATCATATCTGTTTTGTTAATTTCATTATAATTTCCTGCAATTTTTCATAACATTCTTCTGTATCTCTCATTCTTCCTTCTTCAGGACTGTAGACTCCTATAACTGTCAGCTGTCCTCTTGGTATTTTAAACCTTACTACCATTATTCTTTCATTTGCAAATTTATATGATATTATTTTCTTTTTCCATTTCTGATCAATCATTAGCTACTCCAGCTTGTCATTGTACATGTTGTTCACCCCACTGTACAAAATTGTATATTCTTCAAGATCTTGACTTCCTTTCAATTTCTTTTTTGTTTCTGTCAAGATTGCTATATTAATTATTTTTTCTTTTAGTTCAATATAATAATAACTATAGTAATTCTTTTTTGTTTAGTTCAATATAATAATAGTATCTTTGATACAGTAAATCACAGCATACTGCTGAATAAATTAGATAAAATTGGCATTAAAGGAACCGCTTTAGAACTATTTAAATCGTATTTAAGTAATAGAACCCAAACAACAAAAATCGACGATAAATACAGTAGTATACGTAATATTAATATAGGTGTCCCTCAGGGGACTGTTTTAGGATCAAGTTTATTCCTAATTTACATTAATGATTTACTCAAAATTAACATAGAAACATTTTTTTGGTTCTATATATGCATATGCTGACGACACGGTTGTCTTATTTTCCGGCTCTACATGGACCGAAACCATACATAATGCTAATAAAGGAATCAGTATAATTAAAGAATGGCTAGACACAAATTTACTTTCTTTGAATATCTCAAAAACTACATTAATTCATTTTTCTTTAACATCACGCGGTATATATGAATTTCATTCAAACCCCAGTCACGATATTACAATACACAATTGTAATAACGCATATTGCACATGCCCATCTTTGAGAATATCAACACAAGTGAAATATCTAGGTATTATAACAGACCAATATTTAATATATGACAAACACGTTTCCTTGCTGTGTAATAAACTACGTAAAACTATTCACAAATTTATCATCCTTCGATTATATTTACCAATGTATGTATTGCGAACTGTTTACTTAGCTCTGGTTCAATCGATAATACAATACGGAATATTAGGTTGGGGTAGAATCGCAAATTCTATTCTTTCTGCCTTAACATTACTACAAAAACGAATCATAGAAATCTGCTTGCAGAAACCTTTAGATTACTCTACAAATTTAATTTATTTGGAATTCAACGTGCCAAATATTAAACAAATATTCAAGCATACATTGCTTACTTATTTTCATAAAAATAAAACGAATTTAAAGAGCACAATCGAAGTTTTTACAGTACCAGACAAAATACTACTTCTTTGCTACATGTTCCAAAATTTTATACAACTTCTGGATCTAACCATGGTAGATATCTAGGACCCAAGTTATATAATGAATTAATTAGATCCAATCCAGAACTAAGTAAACTAAACACAGCTAGTTTAAAAAAACAATTAAATTAATAATTTTTAATTAATTAAGTGAATAAAACTAATCATTTGAATATTTTAAAATAATAAATATAAAGCATCTATTCTTGCTTATATGATTATAAATCAATATATAACTAATTACTTTCTTCTGTATTATTGGTTATAATCCATTACATTATATGATTTATTTTATTTTATGTATAACATTCTCCATTCCATTAATTCTCTTGTTAGAATAAGTCTTATTCCCAATACATTATTATTTTTTATTTGTATGTGCCATAATTTATGTAAAAATGAAACTGGCCCCTAACATTAAATGTATATATTCTATTTGTATTATTCATGTAACTGAACTGCACCCGAGCACGAGCACTTGCTCATTCGGGTGTCAATACGGTGTATAACATTTATTTTTAAATAAAATTTATTCTTATTATTCTTAAAATGCAATATAATAATATAAACAAAACGGATTACATTATAATAGCAGGCGATTCAAATGCCAGAATTTGGCAACACTCCACTAAAAGAAATTGTTGGAAAGAACGGTGAACAAATCATTAATAAAAATGGCGAAAACGGATTGATTTTGCAGCACTTAATAATCTTAAAATCACTAATTCCTTTTTCCGACATAAAGAAATTCACATATATACATCGTCAGCAAGAGGGACTAAATAAATAATCGATTATGTTATCACTAATAATAAAACCTCGTCATATGGAATGCCAATGGCCTGGCTAACCATCGTCAGAATTTTTTCTAAATAATCAGAATCTTGATGTATTACTTATTTCTGAAACACATTTCACAGATAAAAATTATTTTTCTATTCCAAGATACAATGTTTATGATACAAAGCATCCTGATGGAACAGCACATGGAGGAACTGCAGTAATAATAAAATCTAATTTAAAACATTATGAATCATTTAAATATGAAAAGGAGCATATTCAGGCAACTAACGTCATACTTGAAGATAGAATGAGAACTTTAGGCGTTTCAGCTGTGTACTGTCCGCCTAAACACAAAATTACTCGTATAATGTTTGAAGATTATTTTGAACAATTAGGAAATAGATTTGTTGTAGGGGTGACTTTAATGCAAAGCATCAAATATGGGGATCAAGATTTATTACTCCCAGAGGGAGAGAACTGCAACAATGTCTAATAAATATAAATATGGAACATGTTTCTACAGGTCAACCTACATACTGGCCAACAGATTTAAACAAAATACCTGATTTATTAGATATGTTTGTTGTCAAGGGCATTAATGATAACTATATTGACATAGAATCTTGTCTTGATATATACTCTCATCATATTCCTATTATAATAACAATAAGCACAATGATCATCAGAAAATCACAATTTCCTGCACTATATAATAATAGAACAGACTGGGATTCATTTAGGAGGTGGTTAGACAACAATATCAATCTAAAAATTCCCCTAAAATCCGAAGAGGATATTGATGCAGCAACAGAGTATTTTACGAAATTACTCCAAGAATCTACATGGAAATCGACGCCTAGTTTAAGCGCCAAGGAAGAAAATTGTATTAACTATCCAAAATAAATAAGGAAAAAAAAAGAAAAAAAAGAAAACTTCGAAGGATTTGGCAAACATATAGACGCCCTGAAGATAAAACTAAACTTAATAAAAGTGCAAAAGAACTGAAAAAACTTCTTTCTGATTTAAAGTACGACACATTTTATGAATATATAACTAATCTTAGTCCTAACAATAAAGATGAATATTCACTATGGAAACTTGCCAATTCATTAAAGCGTCCAAAAAAATTGATTCCACCTATTAAAAAAGAGGATGGTTGGGCTAGAAATAATTTAGAAACAGCAGAAAGTTTTGCAAATCACCTTTCTGAGGTCTTCAAGCCTAACACAGATATTGTCAATGATGAAAAAGAAGAAGAAATTAAAAATTGTCTCAATATTCCACTTCCAATGTCTTCACCCAGTGAAGTGAAGAATGGAATTGAAAAGAATTTAAATCTAAAGAAATGTCCTGGTTATGACTTAATAACAGCTAAAATACTTAGAGAAATATCAAGAAAAGCTGTAGTCTTTATCACCATACTCTTTAACAGCATTATTAGAACATCCTGATTTCCTTCACAATGGAAGGTTTCTCAAATAATTATGATTCTAAAACCAGGTAAACCTCCAAACGAAGTGACCTCATATCGCCCAATAAGCCTGTTACCAATATTATCGAAGTTATTTGAAAAAAAACTTCTTTTAAAGAGACTAAAACCAATTCTACTTGAGAGTAATATTTTGCCAGATCATCAGTTTGGTTTTCGTAACAATCATTGTACAATAGAACAAGTTCATAGAGTTGTAAATGAAATTGAGAACGCTATAGAAAGTAAGAAATATTGTTCTGCTGTTTTCTTGGATATTCAACAGGCTTTTGACAAAGTGTGGCATGTAGGACTACAGTATAAACTGAAGTTATATCTTCCACAACCATATTACTTGTTACTTTGTTCTTACCTTAGTAATAGAATTGTTCAAGTCAAATATGAAGATGAATTATCTGATTTTTACAATATATTTTCTGGAGTTCCACAAGGCTCTGTATTGGGGCCTGTGTTATATACTCTATATACAGTTGATTTACCACAAATAAATGGAGTACTTGTAGCTACATTTGCTGATGATACTGCCATGCTCTATTCACATGAAGATGCTAGTCAAGCATCTGAACACCTCCAGCAACAACTTAATAAGACAGAAGAATGGTTAACTACATGGCATATACGAACTAGTGAAAATAAATCTATTCATATTACTTTTGGAACAAGAACTGGTAACTGTCCTACTGTAACATTAAATAATAAAACTCTTCCAACAGGTGACTCCGTCAAGTATTTGGGAATACATCTTGATCGTCGTTTAACATGGAAGAAACACATTCAACAAAAACGTACAGAATTAAAACTAAAAACATCAAAATTTAATTGGCTCATAGGTCACAAATCAAAACTGAGTCTAGAAAATAAACTTCTAATATATAAAACTACACTCAAGCCTATTTGGACTTACGGTATTCAATTATGTGGAACTGCCAGCAATTCCAATATTGAAATTTTACAGAGATTTCAGTCTAAGACCCTTCGTTTTATTGTTGCTGCTCCATGGTATGTAAACAATGCCACCATTCATCATGATTTAAAAATAGCTACTGTAAAAGAATGGAAAAGTACAGCACTCGATATCTAAGGCGACTAGAAGTTCATCCTAATCATCTTGCAATCAATCTTCTAGACAACAGTGAAGAAATAAGAAGACTAAAAAGAAATAAAATATTAGAACTTCCTTTCATTTTTGCATAAAATGTTGTATAATGGAGTGCTGTCAATGGGCAGTATTCTCCTAACAAGTTATGTATTTTAACAAATTTACTTATTGTCTTTTCAAGATAGATTGTAAATTAGCAATAAAGTTATTAAAAAAATATTTTAAAGACACTGGAGTCTTTCGAGGTTACGATATTAGCACTGACCACTATCTATTGGCGTCCACAATCAATATCCCACTAAGATGGCATAAAACACAGAGAAAAAGAAATTCTCCTGAGAAATACTTTAACGTACATCTATTACATGAGCCCAGTATTAGAAACTTATATCAAATTCGAATGAATATATACCTCCCACAGCATGCGGGTAAGCACCAACATTAATCAGGAATGGGAAACATTGAAAGAAATTTCACTAAAGACAGCAACAGAGACTTTTAGTACAAGAACAAAGAGACAAAATAGAAGAGGTTTAGTTATTTTGAATGATGATATTGCAGATAAGATTAGATGCAAGAAGGAAGCTTATATGAAATACTTAAATCATAGGTCAAAGGAAAACTTAATTAATTATAAAAGGCTATCTAAAACTGCCAAATGAGGTTCGTAAGATCCAACGCCAAACATGGAAAACACTCATTAGCAATAGTATAGAAAATGACGTCCATTTGCCAACAAGTCAAAGCATATACAATTTTTAAAAAACGAAATAAATCTGTTAAATATAACTTAAACATAAATGTCATCCCAATGACTGAATAGTTAAGTTACCATGAGCAGGTTTGGACTGCCAGAACTAATGTAACACAACATGCATTCAGTGATTATGATGTAGATCCTATCACCTTGGATAAATTAAACTATGCGTTATACAAATGCAAACTACGGAAGACACCAGGAACACATCAACACAGAATTATTAAAATATGCTTCGAATAAATTTTTATACAATTTTTTAGATCTTATTAACATATGTTGGATGACTGGGTGGAATGGAATAACTCGTTAGCTGTACCTATTCATAAAAGAGGAAACAAGAATGATTAATAATTAAAGAGGAATTTGTCTGCTAATTGTTGCCTATAAAATTTATGCAAAAATAATTACCAACACATTAAACACAATTACAGACACAGTTACCCTAGAACAACAAAATGGTTTCAGATCCAACAGATCCTATATAGATAGTGTCTTTACTTTAGCACAAATCATAGAAATCATAGAAAACATCGGGAATTTAATATACCAAATTTCATGATATTCATTGATTATAATTAATTATCATACAGCCTTCGACACAGTAGACTGAATAAAATTATGGGATATCTTACGTAATGCCGAAATTACCTAAGCATTTAATTCAAGCGATTCAAAGCATTTACACACGAATTCGAATAATTATAAATACTCAAGTCAGCAAATCGGACGGAATAATAACCCAAGGTGTAAAACAAGGCTGTCTACTTTCCCCTTTTCTATTTAATTTATATATATATATATATATATATATATATGAATAAAGTCATAGAATTATGGCAAAATCAATTAGTCACACTTTATGATTAATGGCCGACCCCTCATCACATTAATGCAGATGATCAAGTAATATTGGCTATTTCTGAAGATCACCTACATAGATTATTATAACCCAAGATTATAATTTACAAATTTCAGTGAGTAAGACAGAAACTGTGGCATTTCAAGCGAAAATACCAATACGAACGAAAAATTATTAGCAACAATATAATAGAAAAATATAACTTACTTATCTTTGCTGCAACCTTTCCTACGACACATGTAAGGATATAGACATAAAATTGATCAAATTCCAAAAATTTATAAGAACAATAAGAAACACTTTCCTCCAAAAATTAAGCCCCGATACAATTCTAAAATTTTATAAAACAGTGACTCTCCCAACTTAATTTACGGTTCTAAAACGTGGACTCTTACTACAGGTAGATTAAATAGAATAGTAGCTGCATAAATGAAGTTATTAAGACTTTAGCGAGTTATACGCTTTATGACCACGTGCGAAATGAAGATATCCGCAAAGCTTTCAATTCACCAGCAATTCCTTAAACCATCGAAATATACCAAAATAATTGGCATTAACACCTCCTTAGAATGCCAAACAATAGACTACCTCTGAAGCTATTGAACTACAGATCCACTGGGCGAAGAGACTCTGGACGACCTAAGAAGCGATGGAGGGACCAATTTCTATCCTGAAGTGGAACAGGGCAATGACCTAATCCCTGATTATTATTCTTATGTATTATTATTATTATTATTATTATTATTATTATTATTATTATTATATTATGCAAGATAAAATTTGAATAACTTTGGACACAGGAAGATTTGTTTTCATTTTAAACTTGTTTTATAAATGTATTATTATTATTATTATTATTATTATTATTATTATCATCATCATCATCATCACAAAATATTTCAAACACACTGAGATTTTTACTTTTATTTATGACCAGCTGTATGACATGATTATGAATTTAGAATATAGGTCTAAGAAACTGAAATCATGAAAGCATCGTCAATGAAAGGGTTGTATTTTCCAACTGAACAAAGTTATCGATTTCTAAAATAAAGCTAATAAATATTAATACAGTATTTTTAGTTATCGAAGTTGAGAATTAAGAACTGGTTCGTTGGACGATTTTAATGAAAGGGATCTTCGGCTTCGGCGCTGTGAGGATGGAACACATTTCTATCGCAAAAAATGATAATAAAGTTCACAGATATAACGAACTAACTAGAGCGATCATTAAATGAATATCTTGCTTCAGTAAACATTATGTAAAATGTATTGTATAATTGTATTCGGCAGTTCTACTTAGATGTCACAGTTGTCTACATGGAAAGCACATTCTTTAATTTGAACATTCTCACAATGGAGAAAAAGTTGTTATTGATTTAGAGTCCTATTGGTTTACCGGCTACTAGACCTGTCAATTACACATTCACTCCCGCTCGAATATCGCTCCCCGAGCTTCCCGATGTCGTTTCTTCTACGGTGGCACTTGATGTATTCAGGGAAATGGGATGGGAATGGCAAACGCATGCGCGGGAGTAGAATGCAAGCGAGAGCGACAGGGAATACCGTTGGATCGGATTTCCCGTGAGTAATGAACAGCCTTCATAAGCAAAATAGTGTATACAGTGACTTCTAAAACTAAACAGAATGTATTAAATACATTTTATGACGAAACCTACATTTTATAAGCTTATGCTTCGAATATAAACCTGCATAGAATATGAAATGTGGCACGAATGGGGAATGAAAGACGTGCATGGAAGCTCCTTGTAGGAAAACACCCAGTTGGTAGACCAAGAATAGATGGGAAAATAACATTAAATATGATTTGAGGCATGTACGAGTAGATTATACAGATGATTGGAAAATATTGACTCAGGATAGGGATGTATGGAGAGCTTATGTCCGCGCGGCCATGAACCTACGGGTTCCATAGTGCCAGTGAGTTAGTTAGTTACAGTATATTGAAAAAATCAAATATAAATTCATTCAGCACTAAACGTGTGTTTAGAATTTACATGCATTTATATTCTGGCGAAAGTGTTAAGAAAATTGCAGGTTATGTGGTTTCCTTTCATCTGTTTATAAATAAAATATCAGACAATAGTTTGTCAGTACGAAACAACTTATTATTTATATATAATGGTTAATTATATATTAATTAATTTACGCGTTCTTTTATACATTTAAATATAATAATAATAGGTATCATTGCAGCCAATGGCCATGTAGAAAGAACTGTTTTCATGTCTTACAAAAGTCTGTTATCGATGTTCCTATGTTTTACACTGTAATAGGTGATATCGGCCGCAGTGCGACCCACATAGTTTGCACTTGCACTTTTCTTCTGGCATACACATTTAAGTATCAGTGTACTAACTTTCAAGCGATAAAGCACAAAATTATATACAATGTTTTCAATTTTTGGGAGAAGTTATACTTTGAGAAATGTATTTCAGACAAAAGGCTCCTTTTGAAAAATACGATAAATTGACAGATATATTATTCATTAATTTCAGGATATCAAACTGAGAGCTAAAATTCAGTTTATATTTTCAGAGCACCATAACGTTCACTATAAAAAACTGTAAAATTTTTAAAATGCTAGTTCAGTTTTATAATACATATTGCCGATTTCTTATGAAATGACCCTCAAATGCTTTACAGATTTATATCTCAATAATAATAATAATAATAATAATAATAATAATAATAATAATAATAATAACAATTAGCGGTTTCATTTTCTCAGCAATCAATTTTGAAATCCGTTAACTAGCACATATTGAATTCTCTGAAAGTGGTTTTCTGCTATAGTTTTGGAGTGTCTGCTGCTTTCGATTATTTAAAAGTGCCAACTTGTCATTCCTTGTGCAAACAAAACATACAATGGCCCTTACACTTATTATATTTAATTTATAAATTAGAACCCCTTGCATGTGACCTACTGTATGTTAAAAGTATACATCATTACAATGTCCATGTGAAAATATAGTTATATATTTCTAAACATACCTGCAATTTTATCCAGTCCGTATTGATTTGCATATAAAAATCCGAAATGTCATCGGGTATTATACAGGGTGTCCACAAAGTCCTGCTACCAAAACAACTGTAACTTAACTCGTAAACTATTAGACACATGCGGTTTTTAACAACGTATTTCACATATCTCAAAGTGTTGTTTGCATTTGATGCAGATTGTGGTTTAAACAACAATAACGACACCGCAGGAAAAGGCACAATGTGTATGGTGGTATGCTGAGTCTGGTAAATCACCCATATCCAAACGTTATGGCGGTTAACATGTTCAGGCACAAAGAAAATAGCTTCATCAGAGAACATCACTCTCCACTCTCTGCAGGTACTCATTCTCTTCGTCAATTGCATGGGATCAGCAAATTTAGCACGCCGAGGGAAATCAGTCGGCAGCAACGTTTGCGTAATTTGCACTTTATAGGCCTGAAGATATATCCGCTTATGGAGGACTTTATGAATGGTTGGTTTTGGTAAATTCAGTTCCCATGAAGCACGAAAAGGCGATTTTTGAGATCTGAGTTGAAATGCAAGTTACACATTGTCGATAGTTTATTGACTCACAGCTGGTCGTCCACTCCGTGGCAAGTGCATTACACAGCCCGTCACTCGGCCCATCTAATTATGGATTTTTTGCATGGAGGATCTCTTCAATATTGCCGGCGGGTATTTCGCTGTACAGTTACTGGTGATTTACCAGACTCAGCATTCACCATACACATTGGCTCTTTTCCTGTGGTGTCGTCATTGTCATTTAAATCATAAACTGCAACAACTGTAAACACAACTTTGAGAGATGTATAATACGTTGCAAAAAACAGTATGTCCTATCTGAAATAGTTTAGGAACTAAGTTACATTGTTTTGGTAGCAAGACTTTATGGACACCCTGCAGTGTTTCACATGGTGCAACCGCTTATAACAACATAAAAAAAACAATGTTCGTGCCATTCTGTATACAAAAAATATAATTTTCCTAGTCCGAATTAAAATGGTATCGGTGTTAAGAATTTGACATGTTCACGCTGGATTGAATGCCACTGATTGTCGCTGTATATTGTCAATCACTGTGTATATACGCTTCCAGTGCAAGTACAAATGAGTGGAATGGGTTTTGGGGGCATGGATTTGTTATGATCTCTCGGAGCTCATGCTCCCCATTCATTATCTACTTAATCTTGGTTTACTATAAGGCTAGACTATACGCAAAGCATCCAAACAGTATTCGTATGTGTTATTTAATCTTAATCTTAATTGTACGCCTGAATGTGAATTTGAACCCGATGTCTCTGGTTCTGTACACTAGTGCTCTATCCACTAAAGTATTAGGCATTCCGATCCGAATGATTATTATTTCGCTCCTTTATTATATGAATTTCCGGGAACTGACGTATGGACTTTTTCCCCCATTGTTTCTCTAGCGGCTTCTTTAATGTATAGCTTCACTGGCTATAAATGTGGTGTGATTCCCCACTTAAGTCTTGATGGTAGGGGGAAAACTATATCCAAAAATTTGTATTGACTATTTAACTCATGCCCCAAATGGGTGTCAATGACCAATTATGTTTCAATGAATTTTGTTTTACAACCAGTGATAGTTGTGTTTCACCTCACTCTTTATCGAATTCTCTTTGCCAGATCCTGCTCTTGTGTTAAAGAAAGCTCCACCTTTTTAATATTATGAACAGGTCAGAGCATTATTTTGCAGTGACTGAATCTCCAATGAACATATTGAATATAACAAATAACGAACAGATTCCTTGGAACTACACATTTGATAATTGTCTGTTCAATAAATGTGTTTTTAAATAATGATTTCACTGAGACGTTTACTAAAAAATAAATTAATAACCGATAATGTTGGTTATAATATACATTTTTATATCGGCCGTTTGACGCCTAGATTTGAATCCGACGCTAAAGACCTGAATTATTAGAGAACATCCGTAACTTAAATGCAACATATGCATTCTAGTTCAGAAAGTTAAAGGGGAATTTGCCTCTTGCCAATGTTCGGAAAAATATATTGTAAAGTACTTTACGAACGCATGAGACAATGGGCTAAATTGAACAATAGAATTTCAGAATATCAGGCACGTTTTAGAGAAGGGTACTCCACAGTGGAACGTATTCGCTCTGAGAACATTAATTGATGATAATCTGAAAAACAAGAGGGGTAAATTATTTTGTGCATTCATTGATTTTAAGATGGCATTTGATACTGTGGACCGAATTGCACAGTGGGAAAAATTAAATCGGAAAGGATTGTCACATAAAATGATACATGCCTTAAAGTCAATTTATAAATATGTTAAATTTTGTATAAAAGTAGACCAAGGGCACATCACAGAGAGAAGTCAAGCCAATCGGGGAATGAGACAAGGCTGCATTTTGTCACCAATGCTATTTAATCTATTCGTTGATGATATAGCAACCATAATGTTAGAAGGAGACATTGAGGCTCCGGAGATAAGAAATGTCAATATCCCAGTCCTGTTGTATGCACATGATTTAATTATCTGTTCCAAGAGAATCAAGGGATTGAAAATAGGTCTTGACCTACTGGAAATATACTGTAGGAATTGGGGATTGACTTTAAATATTAGTAAGACAAAAACAATGACATTCAAAAATGGGACGGTTTACGGTAGAGCAGAGGAATGGAAATACAGAGATCAAACGCTTCAAAACGTGAAACATTTTGAATATCTTGGTACGACGTTGAAAATCAACGGGAAGTGGAAAAAAAAGTATTGATATAGCATTATTCAAAGGGAGGGGACAACTTAATGGTATTCTCAGTATTCTGGGTAGAGTGCCTGATATTCCAGTTAGTACGTTAGAAAAAATGTATGGAGCGATGGTGAGGCCAATAATGCACTATGGTAGTGAGATTTGGGGTTTTTAAAGAACGGAAATACTAAATAAGGTATATACGCATTTTCTAAAATATATTACAGGACTTAGTAAGGCCGTTTCTGACTGTGGAATTTTAAATGAATTTGGGTAATTTCAGGACGACATAAATTGCAAAATTCGAGTACTCAAGTACTGGTTGCGGCTAATCCAAGGTGAACAAACAATGCTCAGAGTAATTTGTTACGACCACCAAATTAGGAACGCAAATGGGAAATTCTGGGCAGACGAGGATGGGATGGGTTGGGTATGGGAAAAAGTGACTGAAAATCGCAAGAATGTGTGGAGCAAAATTAGGAGGAGGTACTTAGATATAAACCGACAAAATATTTTGGCCGAATGTGCGGGAAAACGATCACTATTTTTACAAAGAGACCTAAAACAAGTTTGGGGAAAATAATCTTATATACTCAATCTAGGATTTGAAGAGAGATCTGGGCTTGCTTGGTTCAGGTTAGGGGCATGGAAATTTTAAAAAAAATTAGCGACGATCACGATATTCGAATATGTCTAATGTGCGGGAGCTTTGAAGACGAGATACATATACTAGGAATATGTAATGATTTAGAATATTGGAGGCATCAGTTATTACCGGAAAGATTTCTAAATTCAAATCGTGGAAGGTTGGCATGCTACGAGTTACTGGTAAACCCAGCAAATTGGATAAATCTGGGTAGATTTCTGGACAAATCGCGGAAAGTAAGATTAACAATTATTCAGGAATAAATAAATATATTATCAAATTGCAATGCCATTAATTCTTAATAATTCTACATAACTAAGTTAATGTATAATGTAATTGTATTGATATCTAATTGTAATATTATTGTGTTTTCATTTTGTTTTGTTTTTAAACATCAACTTATTGTAACGTACTGTCAACAGCACGTACGGCTTACTGCCAGTGCGATCCATATTTGTAAATAACATGTATGTATACTTTACTGTTGCTAGTACTACTACCACTACTAGCATTAATACTGCAGTGCTGAAACTAACACGGATACCAAAACCACCATTAATAATAATGATAATAATAATAATAATAATAATAATAATAATACTAATAAATAATAATAAGAATAAATAATAATAATAATAATAATAATAATAATAATAAATGTATTTGTGATATTAAGGTTCTCACTTTTTTACATTTGAAAGATATATCAGCAGGGTTGTTGGTCCTGCTTGAGGGCCGCTTTTATCCATAGAATATATGTTTGGCACTCATTTTTATTTGATCCCATTATGCTTCCAGTAGTTTAGTGGACTCTAAAATTCCTGTTCCATCGGGACTCGATCCCGCAACCTTGAGTCTGCCCGCTCCTGGAATTCCATCCCTCTGGTTGACATTTTTAAGACACGCTTATACAATTGCTTGTTGGTTAAATAATTATTTTTTCTCCACAATTAAATATAGACTACTTTTTATCATTGTTCTCTATCTATATTAAAGATATATCCACCAGACTTACCTATTGTCAACATCACCTGTACGCTGACGATTTGCAAATTTACATTCACTCCCATCCTGACAATGTGCATGACACACTAGACAAATTAAATAGTCACCTAGACTCAATTTCCCAATGGTCGAGGAAACATGGACTTAATCTAAATGCTGACAAGACACAGTGCATAATTATAGGACATCGGCGAATCCAAAGCATTATAGATTATGAACATATTCCTACCATTCTCCTAAATGACAAAAAACATCCCCTACAGCTCAGTAGTACAAAATCTGGGTATCTACATGGACCAACACCTAGACTGGAAAATCCAGGTGAATAATACCTGCAAGAAAGTGTTCTCAATTCTTCACTCTCTAAATAGTTCCTTACTTCCTTCCTACAAAATTAAAACAAATACTTGTACAGACTCTTATAATGCCACACTTCGACTACTGCGACATATTACTGACTAATCTGACAACTGATCTATCTGACAGACTACAGCGTGCTCATAATGCATGCATTCGATTTATATTCAATCTCCGTTGTTATGACCACGTGTCTCCTTCATATCAGGCCTTATAATGACTACGCCTAAATGACAGAAGAACTTTACTTTCACATACCTTACTATTCCAAATTCTGCACACATATTTACGAAGTTATTTATCAACACGTTTTCAAAACGTATCGGCTCATCACAAATTAGGCACAAGATCACAAGACTCTTCTTTACTTTTGATACCACAGCACAGGACATGTCTATACTCTGAATCTTACACAATATCTATGACTAGAGCATGGGACGCACTTCCCAGTCATGCCAGGGACTGTCAATCGCTACCATTATTCAAATCCAAATTAACTGATTGATATCTTAAGTTTGACACAATGAAAACATTAACTGCATAACAACTATAATAATAATAATAATAATAATAATAATAATAATAATAATAATAATAATAATAATAATAATAATACTAATAATAATAATGTTTTATTTATTCTGGCAGAGTTAAGGCCATAAGGCCTTCTCTTCCGCTCAACCAGCACAAATACAAATAAATAATTGTCAAATATAGATATACACTAAACTAATTATAAACATGGGAATTACAATGTATATAGAGAAAGATTTGCGTTTAGATCGGTACTTGCTCAGGTAGCTCAGTTGGTAGAGCACTTGGTCTAGAGAACCAAGGGTCCCGGGTTCAAGTCCCGGTCTGAGCGTATAATTTTTCTCTTCAAATATAATTATAAACAGTTAAAGATACATTAACGTAGCAATGTATATTTCATGTACAAACAAACATTTTATACGATAATAATAATAATAATGATAATAATAATAATAATAATATAATAATAATATAAACGTGATAAATTACACGATAAACACCAATTATTATATATACCTTACACTGGGTAATAATGAATTCGACGTTAGAGCAAATATAAATTTAGATTTCTTTTAAAAGATGCCAATGTTCTGCAGCCCCTTATTTCTTGTGGTAGGGAATTCCAGTTGCGAGAAGTGAAGATAGTAAATTACATGGAGTGAGTAAATTACATGGAGTGATGTGATGTCATATGTTGCGGTATATTAAGCTAGAGACTATGTTGTGATCTTGTGTTTAAGTTATGGTTTGAGGTTAGATACTGGAAACGAGATGATAAATAATTGGGAATCGAGGTATGTAGGAACTTAAATAAAAGAATTAGACAGTGCGATTTTCTTCTCTCTTTTAGATGTAGCCATGACAATTCGTGGAATAATGGAGAAATGTGATCGTATTTTCGAACATTAAATATGAATCTGATACATATATTATGGACACGCCGCAGTTTATCCGACAATCCGTCACTTATGTCAGTTAGTAGAACATCACAATAGTCAAAATGCGGAATCAGTAAGGTTTGAATTAAAATTCTTTTAAGAGCTGTAGGAGGAAAATATTTGAGACGTTTTAGGGAATGCATTATGGAGAATATCTTTTTAGATGTTTGTTTTACTTGGGCATACCAATTTTAAATAGAATTTAGGTAAAATCCCAAGTTTTTAACGACGTCGGTATAAGGAATTTGTTCGTTATCTAATATGACAGCCGGCATTGTTTATGGAGTGTAATAGTCTTGGATATCCGATAATTATTGCTTGCGTTTTGTTTACATTTAGATTTAGCCCATATTGTCTGGACCATAAAGATATATGCCTGCGGTCAGTGTTTACTTTGTCAATATATTCATTAATTTCGTCAGGCCTAAAGTGTGTGTAAATCTGTAAGTCGTCGGCGTGAAGATGATACTTACAGTTTTGTAGTTTCTTGGTCACGTCATTAATATAAATTGAGAAGAGAAGAGGAGCGAGGACGCCGCCTTGAGGTACCCCTTTCCTAACCAAGCGCCAGGAATAAATGCGATTATTAACAGAAACAGATTTAGAGCATTCCATTAATAATCATCTAGGAAACTACTTACTTTATTTTATATCATTTTAATTTTATTATATTCTATGTTTTTGTTAGTATTAGCTAGTATTAGATCACATCACCATTGTATTTTGTTTAGTCTGTATTTTAATAATATATTAACATTGTAATAGTGTAAAGTGATCCCACAACAGGCCTCAGGAAGCCCATAGGGTAGTAGGAGGTTAAGGCTCCCACTTTTTCTAGACAATCGGCACTTTATGTCAGCCGGGTTGTCAGCCCTGCGTGACGGCCGCCTTTGCCCCCAGAACAAGCGTCTGGTACTCATTTCCGTTAGAGGCTGAGTCGACCCCAGGGCCATAGTGCCGCCAGAGAGTTTGGGTCAGTTTAAAAATCCTGACCCCAACGGGACTTGAACCCTCGACCCTCCGGCTAGTAGCTCAGTGCCTTAACCACTACGCTACGGCGTGCCCCCTTAACATTGTAATAAGTATGTAATTTTTGTATAATTCTACTATTCGCTGGTTGAATGGAAGAGAAGGTCCTACTGCCTTAACTCTACCAGCTAAAATAAAGTATTATTCATCATCATAGTACATTCACGAATTTAGGCCATTTGTTGACCTGTTTCGGCCTCAAGAGAAACACCATCCAGAAGTCTTTTGAGTGGACGTCCTGGTCTTCTTCTTCCTGCAGGTTGATATCTTAACATTAGTTTGGGTATTCTGTGATCTTCCATTCGATGAACATGTTGTATCCATCTTGACTTATAATCAGAAATTTTGTTTTCTAAAGTTTCCATGTGTAATTCTTCTAAGATGTCTTCATTTTTTTGCGATCTAGTAGTGTGTATCCTGCAGTCCTCCGAAGATATCTCATTTCAGCAGATATAAGTCTCTGTATATCCTTCTGTTTCAACGTCCATACTTCGCTACCATACAAAAGAGTTGGAAGAGCCAGTGTTTTATACACTTTCAGTCTTGAATGCTTTTGGACTAACTGTGGCTTGAAGATAGAATTTATTAACCCTAAAATTCTTAAAAATTTAGATATTTTTGCATTTACATCCTTTTCTTCTTCATATGAGATATTGCATCCTAGATATGTAAAATTATTCACCTGCTCCAAAATTTTATTGTCCAGTACAATTTTACTTCTGACAGGATCTACACCTTGAATGCCATAATTTTTGTTTTTTCTGTAGATATCTTTAATCCATATTCTTCTGTAATTTTTTTAAGTTCATACAGACCTTTCTGTAGATTATCTTCGGAATTTGCTATTATTATTTGGTCATCTGCAAACAATAGGGTGTTTAATTTTATATTTTCTGATATTCTTATTCCAAATTTATATGTTTTGTTCCAGCAACATATTACTTCATTGATATAAATTGCAAAGAGTGTTGGGGATAGGGGGCAGCCTTGTCTCACACCACGATTTATAATTCCTTCTTCAGAAAATCTGTTATTTAATTTAATCTTCATGGTGTTGTCTTTGTAAATATTTTGTATGTTCTGCCGAGGTAAATTTGGTATATTTCTGTCTTCCAATATATTTAAGAGTTTTGATCTCTTGACTGTGCCGAATGCTTTTTCAAAATCTATGAAAGCAAAATTTGTTTCTAAGTTGAATTCTCTTCTTTTTTCAAGCAATAGTTTAACAGAAAATGCTGAATCAATATAAGATCGTCCTTTCCTAATAAAGTATTATTATTATTATTATTATTATTATTAGGTTCGTCTTCCGGGCATATAGGCCGTGGTCCAGTCGTTCTTCTACTCGACGTTTCGTCTACTGCTGCGGTAGACATCTTCAGGAGATACTGCGTGCTCTCTGTGAACTCCTCAACAGTCGACTGCAGACTGGCTGGTCGTTGGAAACTCCCTCCCTATTTATAGGCACGCCCCTGGTGGAGAGGCGGTTTTCTGCGCGGTCCCTGTTGCGTGCTGTTTTGTCCAGGCTGTCGCTAGCAGAAGTCATAGGCTTCGTTGTCGTATTGTGCAGTGCCGGAATCCAGATTTTGTTTATCTTCATGGTTTCTTCTTTTTTGTTAAAGGAATTTTTGTGTTTATATATTTCAATGGCTTCTCTGTACAGTCTGGTGTAATAATGTGATGTTTGGGACAATACCTGTGTTTCTTCGAATCTTATTATATGTTCTTGCACAATACGACAACGAAGCCTATGACTTCTGCTAGCGACAGCCTGGACAAAACAGCACGCAACACGGACCGCGCAGAAAACCGCCTCTCCACCAGGGGCGTGCCTATAAATAGGGAGGGAGTTTCCAACGACCAGCCAGTCTGCAGTCGACTGTTGAGGAGTTCACAGAGAGCACGCAGTATCTCCTGAAGATGTCTACCGCAGCAGTAGACGAAACGTCGAGTAGAAGACCGACTGGACCACGGCCTATATGCCCGAAGACGAACCTAATAGGGATCAAGACGCCGGCCGTGAAAGCCTACAGTTATACATTATTATTATTATTATTATTATTATTATTATTATTATTATTATTATATCATTATAATTATTATTATCATTATTATTATTATCATTATTATTATTATCATTATTATTATCATTATTATATTATTATTATCATTATTATTATATTATTATTATTATTATTATTATTATTATTATTATTATTATTATTATTATTATTATTATTATTAAACTTGTAATTCTTCAAAATTACCGGTAGGCCTATACATTTTTTATTTTATTCGTTAAATCTAGAGAAAATCAACATATTTTTAATAATAATTGTATTGCAGATATACCATGTAGGCTAATATTTTGTTTCCTGTAACTTTTTTTTTATCTAATACTACCAGGTTGTCTTTTATGACATTTCTGGCTTTCTTCCCGGCATTGGCGGAATTGTAATCCATTTCTTAGGTTGGGGCACCTAGAAGGCGGAGTTACGTTACCCCGATGATATAATGGGTGATAAATGATAATGAAGCGCCAGGAGAGTTCTTAACCTAAATTTCAGACATGGGCAATCAATCATATGAATAATTCCCTTTAAGGAAAACGTTTCTGTGGTCTGACCGGGACCTCATGAACAGTAGTAAGTAACGCTGACCACTAGCCCATGAGGTCGGTCTAGGTATGACTATTTTTTTATATTTTTATAACTTTGTTGAGTGGTAGACAAGGCCTTAACTTTACCACGTGAAGTACAGCTGTTATTACCATTATCACTATTACCATTCTCATTACTACCATTACCATTGTTGTTGCTATTGTCGTCGTCGTCGGCGGCTTAACCAACTACGCAAAGTCAAGACTCTATATATCTATTTTTTTTTTAATTTATGTCAGATTCATGAAACTCTTGATGTATCTCGTTAAGACTGCAAAAAACATGCTTCACTCATTATTAAACTTCGTTGTCGCAATCATTTTTGTTAATGATAACGGTATCAATAATTATATTTATGATTACAGATTAATGAAGCAGATAATCTGATTACGTGCTATAGACACAAGTGAAGAAAATATTACTTGTTTATTTGATCAAATCTTTAAAGAAAATATGTTTTGGGAGATGAATTAATTAAACCATACATTCAATTTTAGGACTGCAGACAACATGCTTTCTTCATTATTACAGCAAGTTTTATTAATGATAACGATATGAATATGTTTATATTTGATTACAACTTAGTAAAGTAGATAACGTTACGTACTGTCATGGCGGCTAGCTACTAACACGCACAAGTTACGCTCCAGGTTTCAAGTTATTTTTCAGCAGGTGCCTTCGTTATTTCATAGCTAAAGTTGAATATTCGTAGTCAGTTTAAGTATAAATTTATATTAGTTATTGCCAAAAGTGTGTACATTTAACAACATGGGAAAAAACACACGTAATTCCAACAACGATTCGACAAGTTCTACGGAGGAAGCAGTGAAACGTGTGGTGAAAGAGGCGCTACAGGATCCCGGCACTCTGCAGGTGTTTGTGTCCATGTTGCGGGACCAGGTAGTGGCGGAACTGCAGAAGACCATCCAGGACAACACTAAGGTAATTGAGGATCTGAAAAAGACCCTCGATGAAAAAGACAGAAAGATTGAGGTGTTGGAAAATAAAATAGACGATTTAGAACAATATCAGAGACGTCAATGCCTCAGGATTTTTGGTGTGAAAGAAGAGGCCGGAGAGGACACTGACCAGAAAGCCATCGAGGTGGCCAAAAAATCGGTGTCGATTTATCAGTGACTGACATTGACAGAAGTCACCGTGTTGGTGTTAGTAATGCTGAAAGACCGCGGGCTATAATAGTGAAATTTGTTAGTTACCGCAAGCGCAGTGAAGTCTTTCTAAGCAAGAAAAAGTTGAAAGGAAGTGGGGTCACTGTTCGCGAGGACCTAACGAAGTGTCGCTATCGCCTGCTACAAGACAGTATACAGAAATACGGTATTCAAAATGTATGGACAATGGACGGTGCCGTCATAGCTAAAGTAAATGGCGAAAAACGCAAAATTAGATTTTCTACGGATATCAACTAGATAGGACCTGAGTGTAAAATATGTTTACTTTGTCTTTTCTTGCTAACAATTATATTGTTAATTTATTTCTAATTTAGGTAAGTTTTAAGTTTATTATTTTTTATTTAGGACAACTTACTTGTTTTATTTTAATTTTTAAGTTCTTTGTTTAGCTAAATTATTTTAATTTTATTAGAGTTATTACAGTACATAGTTTATTTTTACTTTCTGCTATTGGCAACATTGAGCTGACAAATGAAGACTTGTTTGTAACCTCTGACTCACTCACCTTCTCCAATCACCCTCTTATTGTGCAGACAACTTTTAACGCAGGTAGCAACATTCCTCAATCCCAACCATCCCCTCCAACAACAAATACTACTAGTCTACTTAAGAATGCATTTTCTATTGATAAATCATCACTTAAAATCGCTCACGTAAATTCACAAAGCATTCTGTCCCACTTTGATGAGTTTGAAACCATATTTTCATCTCTTGGACTGAGCGCCATTTTAATTTCGGAAACCTGGCTGACCCCTTCCATACCTTCGTCCCTTGTTCACCTAGACGGATATACATTGCTCAGAAATGACAGAATAGATAAAAGAGGTGGAGGAGTTTGTGCCTTTATATCAAATGAGCTTAATCCAAGAATTGTCCACAAGTCCCCTTCTGTATATTCCGCTCGCCCCGATTTCTTATTCGTAGAAATTCAAGCCAGTCTAAAAATGTCTCTTATGCATTGTATACAAACCTCCAAAAATAAGGCACCTTTCGGATCTAGAAAACGCTCTGAACGATTCGTTACCTCATTATGAACACGTTATTGTCGCAGGCGATTTTAATACAAATCTTCTTCAGACTGACTCACCAGCCATACAACTTAAAAATATGTTCCAAAGCTTAAATATGACAATTGTTCCTTTCTCTGCCACACATCATACTGCTAATACCGACACTCTACTGGACTTAATAGTGACTACACATCCACAGAAAGTACTGTCATATGGACAAATTCCTGCTCCCGGCATATCTGCTCATGACATTGTATTCGTAGAATACTCACTCCAATGTCCTAAAAGACGCTCTAAATTGATTACGTACAGAAATTTACAAAACATAGACGATACTAAACTAAAATCAGACGCTTTAGAACTACCTTGGTACACAATATGGAATCTTAGATCAGTTGATGAAAAAGTAGACACATTTAATACACTGATATTACAACTATATGATAGACATGCACCAGTAAAAACCCGACGATTTTCCCGCCCCCCTGCACCCTGGATGAATGACTCAATACGTGAACTTATGTCAAAACGAGACAAAGCATACCGAACATACAGACGACATAAAAATGACGAGAACTGGCAACTATACAAACAACTTAGAAACACAACTACACAAACTATACGCAATGCCAAACTACGACACGCCCACAGTATAATCGGACCTGAAATAAGTGCACGGGACACTTGGCGAAATCTCCGTGCAATGGGACTTAGACAGTTGAATCCCTCAACTGACTCAATAGACATTTCTGTAGATGACTTAAATGAACATTTTACCTCAATACCCATGACACCTCCAGACAACAAGACTAAAATAGACATTCTTAAAGACTTATCCCCATCCCCCCATATAGGAAGAGATAAATTTTACTTAACGACATTTCGCCTATAGACGTTAAAAAAGCACTCAAGCGGATTAAATCCAATGCACAAGGAACAGATAACATCAGCATTTTAATGCTAAATAAAATCATTGACATTATACTACCCACAGTGACTCATATTTTTAATGCTTCCCTTATAACTTCTATCTTCCCTACTGTATGGAAACAGTCTAGAGTTCGGCCTATACCAAAAATAAGTACACCTACTAACTGTAATGACTACCGACCGATTAGCATCCTTCCGACATTATCTAAAGCCCTGGAACATATTGTACATAAGCAAATGACTGAATATCTCCAAGAAAATCACCTCCTTGATCCTTATCAATCCGGCTTTAGATATGGTCATAAGCACAACCACAGCTTTGCTAAAAATTACTGAAGATATTCGTGAAGCCGTGGACAGACGTCAATTGACTCCTTTAACCTTACTTGACTTCAGCAAAGCTTTTGACACAGTAGACCACGACTTACTTATGATAAAGCTCAAGCACCTACACTTGTCTGACAGCGCTGTATCCTGGTTCGACTCATACCTGCACGGTCGTCAACAATACGTTTCATTAAACTCTAGATCTTCGTCTTGGCGCAATGTGCCGGCTGGAGTCCCCCAGGGCAGTGTTCTCGGACCTCTTCTTTCTCAATCTACATAAATGACTTGCCAACTGTACTAAAGCACTGCCGTTATCACCTCTACGCTGATGATCTCCAAATTTACCTACATCATCACCTCCTCATTCTCTCTATAACAGCTTGACAAAAATGAATGACGATCTCATATCCATCTTTAACTGGTCTTCAAGTATCGGTCTAAATCTAAATCCTAACAAGTCACAAGTAATTCTAATGGACAACAAAGACTGCTTACAACCTTTTGACATATCTACACTACCAAACATTACTATAAATAATATAATTATCCCTTATTCTTCTTCAGTAATAGATCTTGGACTACATCTAGACGCAAATCTAACCTGGCAAACACAAGTGAAACACATATGTAAAAAGACTTTCTCCATCTTACATTATCTTAGACGTTTAAAGAATTTTCTCCCAGTTTCGTTAAAACAAATCCTTGTGCAGAATCTTGTGTTACCACACTTCGATTATTGTGACATTATATATAATGATCTAAACTATGACTTGTCGCAGAGACTGCAGCGTGTTCATAATGCTTGCGTTCGATTCATTTTCAATATCCGCCGTTATGACCATATTTCCGAACACTTTAATAACCTCTCTTTTGGCTCCGTCTTACTGACAGACGTAAATTGCACTCTCTTTCACTACTTTTCAAGCTTCTGAATTCCTACATCCCTACTTACCTGGCATCTAGATTTGAGAAGTTATCCTCTTACCACAATATTGACACTAGATCACAAGATAGCAGTCTGCTAACAATTCCTCTTCATAGCACTTCCTCCTATTCTACTTCCTTCACAGTAGCCTCTGCCCGCTCCTGGAATCTCCTTCCTCAAGATATCAGGGGTTGCCGCACACTTGGTACCTTTAAGTCACGCTTATACAGTTACCTGTTGTCTAATAATTAATTTTTCTCTATTTATTTAATTTTATACTATGTCATTAATCTTTTCCTGTTTTTTTTATATATATTGTACATATATATTTAATTCGTTAAATTTAGAGTAAATCAAAATACATTATAAATTATAATTGTATTGTATTCATAACTTGTAATCGTTTATATTTATAGATATATATTGTAATTTAGATTTAAGACTATTTTTTGTTTGTATTTTTTTTTAAACCTGGTTGAGTGGTAGACAAGGCCTTAAGGCCTTAACTCTGCCAGGTAAAATAAAGCTATTATTATTATTATTATTATTATTATTACTGTATGATATTCCATTCCATTAACTTGGTTCAACCTCTCACCTTGTAGGTATTTTTACATGTCACGCTCCACCCGAGCCGTATACTGGAACGACCTGTTGGGAAAGTTACTGTAAACTATTTGATCACATACAAATTTTTCGTGCGATAGAGCGTTCTGTCGTACTTATAGCAATGGCAACTAGGATTGAAAGTTCAACTTCCTACATTTTGGGGGTTGCCAACCTATATAACTGTACTGTAATATTACATATTACAAATACGCGTGTGGAAAGTAAAACTACTGCCCTTTATGTATACTACGTACAATGTATCTACAAAAATATATCCAAACGGTAGTGTTAATATAGGCCTGCATTATACGAAACAAATAACTGCATTTTAAATGAACTGAACTTTATTTGAAAGAATATAAATCAATAAAAACGTACTTGCCGCCATTTTGTGACTGATTGGTGTCACGGCCTGCTGCAGTTTAAACTAATTAATATTGCTCACACTGTTAACGTTAGTCAATTGTTTATAATGAACGCAAATATTTCCAAGGAAGATATTTTACAGAATCCCGGAAGTTAAAAACCTCGCTATCGCTCGGTTTTTTAACATTTCTTCGCTTCTGTAAAAACCATTCCCCAAATTCGTATCGTAATATACTACTTTGACCTCACAAAGACATGAAGAGTCTCTCCGAATGAGTGATCAGCTCTATGTCAGGGCTTCCTCCGAGATAACATTATGTCGAAACACACCATCCTTACATACATTGTTACTAAACATGGAGAATTTGATAATGGTCCCCATATAGGCCTAATGTTCGAGGACAGTTTGACCCTTAAAGTTTACTGACATTTGTCATACATGCGAGGAAAAAAAAAAACATCGCCCAGGGAACTATCCATACCCGGGATCGAAACTGAGCCCACTGTATAGTGATGGACAGTGTATGATATAAGTTAAGAAAAACATTATTCGTTATTTGATAAAATCTTAAATAAAAAAAACATTTTGGAAGATATATTAATTAAGCCATAATATATGTTCTAGTTTAGGATTTTAGTGTGTAATTGTAATATCAGTAATAAGGTAATATTCAGTTGATAATTAATATACTTTTCATATATTAGGAAGTTTTGGAAGGTTGTATCATCGTGCACCAGTGAACAAATTAAACAAGACTTTCCAGTGCTATCTATTCGCTTCGCTAGGCATGACCCACTTCGATCGATCCTTCCTACTAACTTCTCAATATTCACTGCAAGTTTTACTTTCAGGATAATCACATTTTACATTTTTCTTTCTCTTCTCATTTACTCTTCTGCCTGGCAAATCTAACTGAACGAAAGTGACTATGTCGTCCTCATGAGATAAAATACGGATCCACGTGATCAATACGAGGGATAAAAAGGAAATTTTTTATTCGTCGGCTGATGAAATAAATATTTTCACATTAATTCTTAATTATAATATATATATAATACTATATATTATATTACATTAAATTATATTATATATTATAGTCCATCACTCTGAACTCGAGGTAGCGTGCTGCTTTGTCATGCACCGGGCTCGGGTTCGATCTCCGCTCGGAACAAGTTTTCTGGACGAGATTTTTTCGGAGTTTTCCTCTCCTGTAGGACAAATGCCACATTAGCTCAGGATAGGGATGTATGGAGAGCTTATGTCCGAGCGGCCATGAACCTACGGGTTCGATAGTGCCAGTGAGTAAGTAAGGACAAATGCCAGGATACTTTAAGGCCCAAGCGGTCCCCGAATATCATCTGGCCATCATTATCTTTAATATAATATTCACCCTATTAGATTACATGTAGAATTAAGACCTATTCTGGCGCATTATTACCCATCGATGATATCATTGGGGCAGCGTAACCCCGAATTCCAGGCGCCCCAAGCTCAGAAATGGGTTACAATACATCAATGCCAGGAGAGAACACCAGAAATGTCAAAATGGCAAACTGGTGGCATTGAACAAAAAATATATATTATAACTAACTAGCTCACTGGCACTATCGAACCCATAGATTAATGGCCGCGCGGACATAAGCTCTCCATATATCCCTACCTGAACAAATTCTTTCCAATCATCCTCTGTATAATTTACTTCCCTCAAATCATGGTTAATGTTATTCTCTCACCTTATTCTTGATCTACCAATTGGGCGTTTTCCCTCTGGTTTCCCTGCAAGAAGCTTCTATGTACGTCTTTCATTCCCCATTCCTGCCACACATCCTACCCATCGCAGTATACGAGACTTAACTTTCTTATTATATCTGAATTCCTATAAAGACCAGGTAGCTCCTCACTGTTGAGTAATCTTCTCCATTCACCTGTCTTTTCATCTCTCTTTGGTTCAAAAATTTTCCTACGAACTTTATTCTCAAATAATCGTAATCTCCTTTCCTCCCTTAAAGTAAGAGCCCACGTTTCGCATTCAAATAATGTAACTGATAGAATAATATGTATTATATAGTATAATTTAATAGCCTACTAATTATAAGTATATTTTTTCTCTATTTACAACCAGTTTTAATCTGAACGCTTAAATACCTTTGTCACAATCCGTCTAGTATATTTTGGGTTATGTCAGAAGAATATGTAATAATGGTATTTTTTTAACTGCGGTCTTTAACATAAGCATTGCATTCAAAGCTTGGCGTTAAAAGGTCCAAAAATATTGCTCAAATGCTTATTTTTTTTCAGCCTCGAAATTCTATTATATTCCATTAATTTACAACACGGGGCCACGATTTTTTTCCTAACCGAAGGAAGCTACATTTGCGTCCTGAAAAAAAAAAAAAAACTCAATCGACCCCGGCCTAGTTTGTACCTGTCAACTTTGGGATCAGAGTCAATTACGGGACTGACATTTAAAACTTGTGTAGAAGATTTTTTTGTACTCATATGTAGGCCTTGTCTATTGTTGTCTATATCTACTTATGCATTGTCTTATGCAAATGCACCGAGTGTTCAATAAAATAAGAAAATTGTGATCAAGAATGAAATGGGAAGTCGTTATTAAATCCCACCTCAGCACTTACCTTGACAACTGAAAAATGCCACGAAAAACCCCAATCATGTTGGACGGGCCAGGGATTTGAATTCTTACCTCCTACGTGCGAGTCTCAAAAGTGTTTATATATTAAAAGTGTCACTAAACATCAGAATTTCCCTCCTTTATTCAATAATAATACTATATTTACACTTCGGAAACCCTTTTCTTAAACTTTTATCTCTTATTCTGACCCTACACTCAGTTTCTTCAGAAATTTATATCGCCCATATCTTCAAAAATGGATCAGGAATCCGCACAAAATTGTCTGAATCCATTTTATCTTGTGGTATATGTATATTTATTTTATGTAACTAAAATGTTAACTTTACTATTTTTGACATGTCCCGTCTGTTGTCTCGGGTTAGTGTTGCTGTCTCATACGCTACGGACTCGGGTTCGATCTCCGACCAGGACAAGTTTCCTGGGTGATGGTTTCATTTGAGTTTTTTCCTCACTTGCAAGAGAAAGAAGAATTTTTAAAGTCAAACGGTCCCCGAACATCATTTGGCCATCATTATCATATTCACCGTGTAGTGTGAATGGCGTGTTTCGTCTTAATGTTGTGTTGTCTCGGAGGAGAGCCTGACATTGAGCAGATCCCTCATTCGGAGAGTCCCTTCATGTCCTTGTGTGGTAAAAAATAGGCCTATATATGTGATCCATAGTTAAATTCACTCTCCCGACAGGTCTTGTCAATGTAAGGCCTGGGTGTCTTCTGGCTCGTAAAAGTACCTATAAGGTGAGAACATAAATTGTGTTAATAGAATTGTAAATATTTTAGACTTTTTTTTAATTTTATTGCTAGAATAATTATTTTTCGTCACCCATTCTGTCTAATTCTTATTTGCATATGCTTTAACATCCATCACATCTATGATATTTTAAGCTTGTTTGAATTCATATTGAATATGTCTTTATAGTGTACCGGAGCTCGGTGGTAGGCAAGAGATCTCAGGGTTATGAACTCTTTATAAGCAAAAGAACAACGTATAAATTTACACTCAATTTTAACGAATTCAAGAAACTGTTTATTTACGGAGAAATACACTTTTGATAATACAGTTACAAAGTTTTATCTATGAGTGGAGTCGATGAAATACTTAGAGGTCCACGTGCTCGAATCAATATTTTCAAAGTCCAAATGCTTAACGGACTATAACTTTAAATTTAACTATTTCTCGGACGAATCTAATATTTAAACTGAATCGGAGATCGCGGTCTTGCAGGTCTATGATGTTCCAACACTGAACACAGAGTCACTGGTAGTGATAGTTTAACTGAATCGGAGATCGCGGTCTGCAGGTCTACGATGTTCCAACACTGAACACAAAGTCACTTAGAGTGATAGTGAGTGAGTTTTGATATAAGTTCTCGCTTATAAAGGCGGTGGCTCCTCCCACTTTTCTCGAATCCACTCCTTACAATTGAATATATATTTATGTTACAATAATATTATTTACTAGTATGTATAACATTTCTAAGAACTGGGTAAATTGGTTCTTTGATATTTAATAGATAAATGTTTATCAGTTTCTTTGTAAATTGTCAATGTTCAGAGATTATCTTTTTTAGAGGTGAATGAATGTCTTTTGTAGTCTGTACTAGGCAGGTAGTAATTCTTTATCATCATTTCTTGGAATTGCTTAGTAACGTTAATTGGTTTCTAAGAATTGGGTCAATAGATTTTTAATATTTTTAATAGATAACTAATGTTATCTTTTCTTAAAGAAAGAATATTTCTTATTAGTTGTATAGCCTGCTAATTGGAATTAGTTATATTCCTTTGACAATACCCTTTTTGTGTTTCTATATTATTTGTAAGTTGTGTAGTAGGTAGCATTCTGACAATACCTCTTTATTTGTCATTTGTATAGCAGGTAGCGTTTTACAGTATTTTATTCTAGACAAATGTACGTGGAATTTTTTACCTGGATATATTCTACTTTTCCCCATACGTATTTTATAGCGATATTAGTAATATATTCTATTTTCATTATTTATAGATTTATTTAATTTTAATAGCAATTTAATATATTTCGAAACATTTTAGTTTCAGATCCATGCATATTAGAGTTGTATCTTAGTTTATATGTCTCCTATCATATGAATCGCTACAATATTCCCTGAGAGTGTTAATAATAATAATAATAATAATAACAATAATAAGATTATAATAATAAGATAATAATAATAATAATAATAATAATAATAATAATAATAATAACAAATATAATATTTCTAATCACAGAATTGGAATTTTGTATTTGTTATTTTTTTGGGTAGACATGAGTGAATGTTGAAACTCCGAAACTAATAGAGATATTTCTTTCAAATTTGTACCAGAGATGAATAACATTTATGACAAATTTCAAGTGATGTGGTAGATTAGTTCGCAAATTACATTATTTTTTCTCTCTTTTATTTTAATTAATTATAGGAGTACAATTTTCAATATTCTGTTTCAATATTTTGTCAGGATAACAAATACAATTGACAAAATATTGAAACAAAATATTGAAAACTGTACTCTTATAATTAATTAAAATAAAATAGAGAAAAAATAATATAACTTGCGAACTAATATCACAAATCACTTGACATTTGCCATACATGTTATTCATACAGGTAGACATCTCTGGTAAAAATTTGAAAGAAATATCTCTATTAGGTTCGGAGTTTCAAAATTCACTCATGTCTACCTTAAAATAACAAAATCAAAATTCCAATTCTATGATTAGAAATATTAGTGTTAGTAATAATAATAATAATAATAATAATAATAATAATAATAATAATAATAATAATAATAATAATAATAATAATAATAATATTTATTAATTATTATTATTATTATTATTATTATTATTATTATTATTATTATTATTATTATTATTATTATTATTATTATTATTATTAATAACCATTTTAGGTTTTTCCTTTTGTGCCTCTCTCCAATAATACATCTGATGCCAATCTTAGATATATTGGTATTATTTTTGCCACTAGTTCTGGGGAGTTTAAAAATGGCCGCCAGGGCTTTAATAATGGCAAAATAGCGATAAGTTATATATTTTATTGAACAGGAAGCTTAAGAGATTTTTATGAGAGATAAAACACAAAATGTGTGTTTTGGTAAATTTTCACTCAAAATTCACTCATGGCTACCTTTAATTTAAATTTGTTAAAAACACAAACAAAATTATCTTGGAAATTCTATTTATGTAGTATAAACTACCATACAAAATGGATAACTGAAAAAAATATCAAATGTCTTGAAAATTATCTGTTACAAAGAGGTTGAAACGGCGACAAAGTACTGAATACATTGAATTTTTGCCTGAGATAGCGAATTATTATTTGAATTCAGTACGCTGTTAATTTATATTGTTGTGTTTACAATTTGTTTTGTGTAGAAACATTCGGATTCGAGTTTAATGGTATTATTAATCGGTGATTATACTGAAATAGGTCCAGATAATAACATTTCAAAACTGAAATGATATACCAATAGGATTGCAACATGAGATTTATCGAATACGGATTTCAAACGATACCATCTGAGCCAACTTGCTTCGTCATTCATTTTTTGTTTACATAATTTGTTATCATTATAATAACAAAACAATGGAAAATCAATTTAAACTACACATGCAAACATCCTAATATCATCATGTAACAGTTTTTCTTAATTTAGTGCTGAATTATTTTACCGTTAATGGATATCATAATTTAACATAACGAGAGAATAACTTGGTATTCGAGAGATTCTATACTTCCATCCATTGTAATTCTGCCCGAAGACAGGTCCTTCACTGCAATCATGGCATTTTCATGCTATGCTTGCAGCTTTACTAGGGAATTGTAGGTGTGGTACTTCCCGTTGCTTTCCACACCGGTGAAGGATGATGATGATGATAATGATAATAAGGCCATATGATTTCGGGGACCGTTTGGGCCTTAAAGGTTTTTCCTGACTTTGTCTTATAGGTGAACCTCACCCAGAAAAACTGCTCCTACCGAGGATCGAACTCGGTCCCTCTGCGTGACAAGGCAGCACGCTACCTCGAGACCACAGCGGTGGACATTCTATACTTCTTCCGAGCTAAATTCCAGTTGTAATGTAAAGAAAACAGATGTAACAGATTTTCATTGGTGGAATAATGATTTTTAACTTTGAGCGTTTAAGAAAATGTAGTTCCCTTTCGTCCCGCGCCGTAGCCGAGCGGTTAAGGTAGGAAGCCTTGGCGCAGAGCTACGGGACTTGCGCTGGTTCGAGTCTCCATGGGGGAAGGAATTTTCTCATGGTATTTCGGCCAGTATGGGACCGGTGCCCACCCAGCATCGTGAGACAATTGGGTAGCTACAATAAGTAGCGGCTGCAGGTTGAGGAACCAACTATAACGGCTGGGGGACTCGACATGCTAACCACATGTCACCCCTACACTGGCTGTTGATCATCTACCTCTGTGATTGACACATGTGGATGTGAAGGGCCAGCAGCCGGCTGGTAAAAGGGCAACCGCTGAAAAGTGGAAAGACCCTCAATCGGAAGTTCCCTTTCTAAGATTCGAAATAGAGATAATAAAAACAATAAGATAATCTTACAATATATAATGCAAACTATAATATATTAAATAAGCATTGTTTTATTCTTACGCATGGGTAATGGAGAATACGTTGGAATTTAAGTTATTTTAAAATGGCCGCTTCTGTCAAGTGTTTAAACATCGGAGAGAAAACAATCGTTTTGAATTTGTTTAAACAGTATAGTGAAAAATTCCTATATCCTATATTAGCCATTGAAGATAATGGTGAAATAACAGCAGACATAACCGATGAGTTAGCATAGAGCATAAATTAAGCTCTTAATGAAATTGTAAATGAAGGATATCTATCAACATCATGGAAAAACCGTAAACGTCGAATTAGGTAGCCCATATTTTATTTTTTGTCATAAATAAATAAAAAAATGGAAATTCCTAATTTTTGATACCATGTTACCTTGTATTCCGTCTTATTTCCCGTAAAATATGATGTTGTCTAAGACCAATGTTTCTATCAATGTCAGTTTCATACAGAGTTTAGTAAAATGGTAGCTAAATGTGGCACCACGGTTTCCCCAAAGAGACGGTGTCTCAGAAAAAATATAATACCGTACGCAAGTTTATAATATTATAATGATATTGTGGAAATAAAAATTAATGTCTGAACCAGGAATCGAACCGTGGACCTCTAGTTCTCCAGACTAATGTGCAGCCCACTACACCATTCGAGACTTGGCACAAACATTAACAATTCTTTCCACATATACAAATATATAATTCTCGTTTCGTCCGTTGCCAGGTAGGTGACACCACCATCACCAACGGTCGGCTTGGTTTAGAAGTATCTCTATTTGAGAATTTTACACCACCACTTTTATTCGGTTCGTTTCCTGGTTCACACATTATTTTTTCTTTTCACAATATGATTATAATATTATAATATGATTCACGATTGGAACTGTGTTAAAATAACAGTATTGGAAAATGTTAAATTATGCAAGTTTGTTTACAGTTTAACTGGATTTTGGTTGCAATTGGTATAGTGACTCGAATAGAAACTCAGCTCAGGTTTTATAAAATTATGGCTGTTCCTGTTCTTTTATATGGATCTGAATCTTGGGTACTTACAAAAAAAGAAGTCTCACACATTCAAGTCACTGAAATGAAATTTTTAAGATCCGTAAAAGGATGTACACGCATGGATTGATTACACAATGAATCAATAAGAAATGAAGTGGAGATATTTTCAATACTCGATAAACTAGAAGAGCACAAATGTCAATGGAAAGAACATTTAGACTGAATGGACAATTTAAGATTACCCAAAAAGATCAACGCCTACAAACCACATGGAAAAAGATCTTCGGGACGACCGAGGAAACGATGGACTTGAGACCGGAACAGGTCGCATTGGCCTAGTTCTGGAAAGAAATAAGAAGAAGAAGAAGAGGAAGAATTGGTAGAAAAGTTAAACCTTAGTTACCGCGACCAAAGTGACAGGTTTTTCGTTACAAGGAAACTGTGAACCATTCATTGCATGCCGAAACCAACCTTCAGTTTTCTTTCAGACTTGTTTTGTGATGTACAAAGCCCGTATCAAAAAAAAATCTGCCGCATTTAACTATAAGGCACTAATATCCAGTGCAAAATCTCTCATTTAAAGTATATGAAAATGAGATAACACCTGAGTTGATAAAATATATAACCCTCACTATCTGCTATCCGCGCTATCATTTCACTCCACTCTTACTCTTGCATGGAGTCCATTTGTTCCGTACAGTGGGTTGACATTGCTGGACTTTGGGTTCAATTTCTGCGCCTTGCAGTTTTAAAAACGACAGATTTTTTTTACAAACCTTGGTATGTCACAACGCTTCTGTGGGAGAAATTTCAATTTTGAATCTCGGCGTGTATTAGTTGACAGTTCATTTATTGTTAGTCATAACTAGAGCGAGGAATTATATGAAGAAAATTATACAAATATATGAAATCATAAAGACAAAATATGAAAAATATGAAAATTATGACACAAAAAATATTATGAAGCTACTATTTTTTTAAACTTTTTACATATATTTATATACACAAGTCCTTTATAATTTATGGATATACATACCAGCACACAAATGAGACAAGAGGACCTTTTTTTGTAGCACAAGAAATCAAGAATTACACTGTATTTCCATTTTAATTAATTTTTCAATAACTCTGACCCAATATAAAATATGTTCGTGATTGAAGCAATTTTAATGGCTAACGATGTAGTGTTGTTGTTTTGTTGTTTGAGGAAACACGCTAACAAGCTGAAAGGTCGTGGTTTTAAGTCTCAATGGGGACAGGTTTTTAGCTGGACCAACCATTCTTGCGGCATCATAGCCCTAGGGCCTACTCGGCTGCTAATTAAATGAGTACCACATGGATGTTCTGGGATAAAGGGGGCTGTCACGCAGGGCTGAGAGCCCAGTGGACATCCGTTGGCGATTGTCTAGAAATGTGGAAGTCTCAATATCCATCTACCCTAAGGGCTTCCTAAGCCTGTAGGTTGACATTTTACTTTAATAAATTAATACTGGGAGATTATATATTTATATATATATATATATATATATATATATATATATATATATATATATATATAATTAATAGCACAGGACCACGATGACATAGAATATATGGCTAAAAAACTAAAAGAAGAATATGAAAAATGGGGACTTTATATAGACATTGAGAAAACTAAATACCTGTGTATAAGAGAAGAAATGGAAAATATACATTTCAGCAATGGAGAAGAACTAAAACCTAGTATTGAATGCACTTATTTAGGAACAAAATTAGACCATTCAGGCGATAACACAGGGGAAATTAAAAATAGAATCGCACAAACAAAACAAGCAATAAATGCTTTAAACGCTGTTTGGTGGAGCAAAAATATTACAAAAAATAGAAAATTACAAATATGCCAAACCCATAATTCAGAGCATTTTAACATATGGTGCTGAAGTCTGGCAAATTCCTACCAGGGAAATGAAAATAATTTTAAGTACAGAAATGGATGTTTTAAGAAGATCAGCTGGAAAATCTAGAATGTATAGAATACGAAATAAAGAAATAATGGAAATTATGGGTGTACAAGAGGAGCCGGACATCATAGACATTATAGAAAATAAAAGATTGCAGTGGTATGGTCTTGTCAAAAGAATGCCAGAGCAAATATTGCCAAAAATTGTTATGGAATGGATCCCAATGGAAAGGAGGAAGAGAGGAAGACCGAAGAAAACTTGGATAGAAGGGCTACAAGCAGCTATGAATATCAGAGGAATGGAGGAAGATCAATGGATGGACAGAGAGGATTGGCGTTTGGTTTCCGGAAGACGGCGGCAGCTGCCATGATACCGGATGATGATTATATATATATATATATATATATATATATATATATATATATATACATGCATACAATTTTAGTAGGTACATTTAACAATAGAGAAGGCACGTTTTTAATAGTTTCGTTATTTTTTAATTTAAAATGGTACATGCAAGCGAGTTAATTTAATTACATTATTGATTTAAATTAATATTTATTTTACAGCAAAATTAAATCTAGCAATTTTCGTAGAATTGATAAAGTATTTGCAGCTCTTTATTAGTCCTGTTACTGAAGCTGTTTATCTAGTTTCATAGTATTTTGTTACATTTGTGTAATATTTGCATTTTCTATCTCTATCTATCTTCGGGTTTTTACAGCTGCTGCCGTCTTCCCGTGCCAAACCTCCAAAGCCTACGGTCTTGGGCATCTTCGATGCTTAGCCCTCTAGCTTGCATTACTGTCTTCATGTTTTCCTTCCATGTTAACCTTGGTCTTTCTTTTTTCTTCTTTCTGTTCGGATGCCATTCATATAGTTGCTTGGGCCATCGCTCATCTTCCATTCTTAAAACATGTCCTAACCACTTTAATTCCTTCTCCTCAATTCTTTCAATTATGCTTTCGTCTGCTTCCATTATGTTTCTAATTTCCTTATTTGTGACACGTTCTAATTTGGACTTTCTGGCACTTCTTCGTAAATAATCCATTTCTAGAGCTATTAGTCTATTCTTGTAGTACTTATTGATTGGCCATACCTCACTTCCGTACATTGCAACAGATTCCACCAATGTTTTACCAATATATTTTTTTGTGTCTTTCCAAATATGCTTATCCCACCATATGGAATTTAATGATGATATTATTTTGCTACTCAATTCAATTCTATGTTTTATGTTCTCTTTTCCAATACCTTCGATGTTATCCATAATCATTCCCAAATATTTAGTTTGTTTCACTTGCTTTATTTGGATTCCTTCTTCCAATATTAAATTTTCTCTTTCATTGCTATTTATTGCCAGATATTCTGTTTTTTGTAAATTTACTGTGAGACCCCATGATTCATATGTGTTTTTCAACCTTTTTATCATGAATTCCATATCAAATTTGTCTTGCGCTAAAACCAGTTGATCATCGGCAAATTGTAATGTCATCAAAAATCTGTTGCCTATTGGGATCCCCATACCTTTGCAGCTTTGTTTCCATTTCGTTAATATAAATTCTACATAAATATTAAATAAAATTGGTGATAGACTGCACCCTTGTTTCAATCCCTTTGAGGTTTTTATAGGATTAGACATTATATTTCCCATTTTAACATAAGCGGAGTTATCTTTATAGATTTGTTTAATAATTTCTATTAGGTTTCTGTCAATATTGTATTTCTCCAATACTTCCCATAATTTGTTCCTCGGAATTGAGTCATAAGCTTTCTCTAAATCTATCATTGTCAAATGGGTTTCTTCTCCAACTGCAGTCCGTTTTTCAATTAACTGTTGTATTGCAAATATATTGTCAACACATGACCTTCCTGCTCTGAATCCATTTTGATCTTCTCCTAATTTGTCTTTAACATCTTTTTGTAACTTTGTTTTTAATAACTTCGTAAATATTCTATATAATGTGTTATTTATACTTAGTCCTCTGTAGTTTTTTGCGTCTCTTCTATCGCCCTTCTTGTATATTGGTACAATGTAGCTTATTTTCCATTCATCAGGAATCTTCTGTATTGCAATGCACTTATTAAACAAGTCCCTCAATCTACCTATTAAATTTTTTGGGCCATATTTAATTAACTCATTGGGTATGTTTCCTGGCCCTGGTGCCTTTTTATTCTTTAGGGTTTGAATTTCTAATTCTATATCTATTGTATCAGATTCCAGGGCGTTCATTTCTATAGTTGGATTTTCTGTTGTTTCCATAAACTCATTTCTAGTTTCTGACAGTAAAGCTTTGTAATGTTTTTCTGCATCTGATTTTGTTAACAAATTTATCTTGCTGGATCCTTGGTTGGTTTTCAGTGTTTTTAGAAATCTCCATACTTCTGATGATTGTGATCCTCCTATATAACTTTCTATTTCTTGGCATTTGCTTTTCCATAATTTGTTTTTTTCTTCTATCACTTTCCTTTTAACTTTGGTGTTTGTTCTCTTGTATTCTATCCAATTTTCTGTTGTTTTATTTGCCAACCATTCTAAGTAGCATTTTTTCTTCTTTTTGGTTAATTCTTCAATATCATCATTCCACCAATCTTGTGTATTTTGTTTTTTATTTATTGTGCCTAATGCTTCTTTTGCTGCCGAATGTATTATTCCCTTTAATTGATTATATTCTTCTTCTATGTCTTCCTTGTAATCCAAATTCTCAATTTTGATCCTCAGTCTTTCTTTATATAAGTTTTTGATACTATCCTGATTAAATAAATACAGTTTAAATTTTTCTTCCTGCTTCAGTTGCATTGTTGATTCCCTTGCTTCATCATGCACTTTTTTCCCTGTAAGGAATTTGGGGATGATCTGTGCTGTGAGTAGATAGTGGTCAGAACCACAATTTGCTCCTCTTTTAACCCTTGAGTCCTTAATAAATAAGGAAGTATTTTGCTTTACAATTATGTAGTCTATTATTGATTTCTGATTGAGACTAGGTCGTTCCCAAGTAAATTTATGAATATCCTTATGATCGAAAAATGTATTTACTATCTTTAATTTATGTTGTTTGCACATCTCTATGATTCTATTTCCATTGTCGTTGACTTCTTGTTCCCCATATTTTCCTACTGCTTCATCATTGTTTCTTCTACCCATTTTCACATTTAAATCTCCCATTAGTATTAATTCTTCATTACTTCGTATTTTCTCTATTTGTTCCACTAATACTGAATAGTACTTTTCTTTCTGACTCTGTGCAGCATCATCTGTTGGTGCGTAGACTGCTAAGAACACCATTGTTCTTCCCATAAGCTTCATTTTAATCTTTAGGCATCTTTCATTAATATAATCATATTCTATTATGTTTTTACTGTATTTCTTTTTTACAAACATTGATACTCCTGCTTTAGCTCTTTTTGATTTATTTACACCTGACCAAAAATGTATGTAGTTTCCTAAATATGAATTTCCCGATCCTTTCTTTTTTGTTTCCGTCACTGCTGCAATATCTACATTGTTCTGGAATAATTCTCCTGCTACTTCATTAACTTTGTTTCTAATTCCTCGTACATTCCACGTGCCTATATTCAATGTCCGTTTTCGTTGCTTTTGTCTTTCATACTTTTTTCTGTCCGGCTTTGATTGATTTGGTCTTTTAGCATTTTGTTTTTTTTTCTAATGTGTGGGGAGCTGGCCCACAGCATAAACCCCCAACCTGGAGGACCAGGAAAATTTCTGTCTGGGTTTTCCTCCCATAGCCTTTGAAGATCCCTCTTCACCGCAAGGCAGCATTTCACTATTTCCCTTAGAGATAGGGTTGCCTCTTCCGCCAGATCCGCCGTGTTGAAGGACTCCTTCTGCGCCGACTCTGCCGTTGAGGTCTTCACCGTAACCCTGGCTAGGGGCCCTTACAGAGTACTATCAGTCTGAGCCAACTGAACTCTGGTTTTTTTAACGAGGTTGTTACTCCTCCCCCTCCTCCTTTCTTATCCGGGCTTGGGACGGACCATGGCGGAGTTATATTTGCATTTTGAAATTCTAAATAAAATTCAGATATGTCAGCCAGTCACAAAATAATGTCAGTCAGTCACACATCACATATTAGGTCATAACGTCGGTATTAATTGTGATATGTTTATTTTTTCATTTAAAATGTAACTTGAAATCTGCCCTCCAAACGGTATTTTGGAAAATTGAATTAAGAATCACATTTCAGATAATGATGTAGATAAACATGTTAAGCTGCATGATGAGTTGACATTTATGTCAGTCAGTCACACATACTTTGATAGATAATAAATAACATTATTTTTCTTCAGAAGTTTTATATTTATGTAATATCTTAATCAGACACTTTTCCTCTATCATATCACGTATATAACACCTATAATTTCAACCAATTGTAATATTTATGCAAGCATTTTGCAGCAAAAGTGTATTGTAAATGTCAGTCAGTCACATATGGAATTGCTCATATATAACGATCAATTCATTTATCCAATGATATTTAATTACGAAATCCAAACATAAACAAAAAAACAAAACATAGTAACCGAAACAAACATGCTTCCATCGAATATACTAGAGTGGGTACAGTTTGGATGACTAATATTTACCTTGCATAAAGATATTGACTCCAATATATGTAAATATCACAACAATATTACATTGGATTATTTCACAAATAATTCTAGGGAGTATTTCAAAACTCTCTTTGCAATTACAATTATTTTTAATCCTATAAACTAAATGTATGAACAGGTGACTTTTTTTGCAAATGCCCCAGGTTGTCTTTCGACATGTCTGGTGTCTCTTCTGGCATGGCGTACTTGTAATCCACTTCTGAGGTTGGGTCGCCTGGAAGGCGGGGTTACGTTGCCCCGATGATATGACGGATGATGATAGTGGTGCGCCAGGAGAGTCCCTAATCCTAAGCTTAATCTAAGATGAATATGAATCGATTGCGATGGCCATATGATTTCGGGGACCGTTTAGGCCTTATAGTTTCCCGACATTTGTCTTACAGGTGAGGAAAAATCTCGATAAAACTCTCACCCAAAAAAACTGTCCCGACCAGAGATCGAACCCGAGCCCGCTGCATGACAAGGCAGTACGCTCCCTCGAGACGACAGCGGTGGATACATGGTGAAATGTAGTTAGAATTTTTTTTAACATTAGTTTTTTTCATGAAATTGGCTGAGCAGAGTATCTAGTGTTGGTTCACTTGTGCTTTGAACAGTCCAATTATCAATTCTGTTCGTAATACACAATTAAGAGCATTGTCTTTATTTTATACATTTTTTAATGCCCGTCCGTCAGAATTGTTTTATACGATCAGAAAATAAGCTCCACGCCATATAATGTTATGGGAACAAACATGTACCACACTATATTTGATAGTTTGATGTAAGTGATAATATTAGCCTTATCTACAAGAACTTTACTAATTTGATAAACTGTGGAGTTAGACCTTATTTCTCAGCACAGCTTCAAGTTTAGCAGCAGCAGTCTTTCCTACACTTAAATACTGTAATACATTTAAAAAATAAGGACTGTCCTTAGGTAGAAAATAAATAATAGTTTTAAAAAACTAAAAGAACACGCTTTATTAGAAAACTAAAAAATGAAAAATAATTTTAATTACCAATACGCTTGGGATAAAATAAAGTGGTCAACAAAAAATCATCTCCAACACATATAGAATAAAATTAGAGTTATCAACAAAAAGAAAATCATTTTACCATCAAAAGCGTGGGGTGCTCTATATCAATTAATATATTTGATAATAAACAGATATTGGTAAAAGTAAGCTCTCTAAGAAGAAAATGTAAAAATCATAAAAATCACCCCACGCTTTTGATGGTAAAATTATTTTCTTTTTGTTGATAACTCTAATTTTATTCTATATGTGTTGGAGATGATTTTTTGTTGACCACTTTATTTTATCCCAAGCGTATTGGTAATTAAAATTATTTTTCATTTTTTAGTTTTCTAATAAAGCGTGTTCTTTTAGTTTTTTAAAACTATTATTTATTTTTTATTTTTTAGTTTTAATATTTCACAGAATAAGATAAAAATGTAAATATCTTTAAATTCGATACTATTGTAGTATGAGCTAAAAGTAATACTCTTCTATAAAAAAACCCTCCCAGCCGGATTTGAACCAGCGACATATGGATTACTGAAATTATATACCACTAAGAGTTCACTGCTCTACAAACTGAGCTCTTACAACGATTGACTAAATGCTCGACAAGTCCGCAACCTATTATACCAGTTTTCATTTTTTTGATTTTCGGATGATTCTGGCCAGGATTTTAGAAACAAAATATGAAATTATTGTATTGCCACGGGTCCTCTACAAGTATACAAAGTTTCAAGTCAATCCAATGTTTCTAAGTGGGTGAAAATCGCGTTGAAAGATTCCGTTACATTGATACAAAAACACTTTTTTTGATTTTCTGATGATTATGGCCAGGATTTTAGAAAATAAATATCAAATTATTGTATTGTCACGGGTCCTCTATAAGTATACAAAGTTTCAAGTCGATCCGATGATTTTAAGTGGGTGAAAATCGCGTTGAAAGATTCCGTTAGATAGATAGATAGATAGATAGATAGATAGATAGATAGATAGATAGATAGATAGATAGATAGATAGATAGATAGATAGATAGATAGATAGATAGATAGATAGATAGATAGATAGATAGATAGATAGATAGATAGATAGATAGATACAGATCAAGCTAATATAAAGCGTGTAAAAAGAAGTGTTTGCTACCTGATAGAGTATGTGGTTATTATTCTAACATTGTTATTCTACTTATTCATGTTCTTGTTACAGATCAGGAAATCCCTGTTCTTGTTCTAAGCCTTCAATTGGCCACTCCATGTCTCCTTATTAAATTAGTTTCTTTTATCAAAACTTTATCTTGTTCTGGATGCGATACTGAGGAATTTTCGCCTGTATACTATATTACATTGACAATTAATTTTAAAACTACAATCACTTCAAAAAGTTTTTAACCAATTGTTAGAAATTTTATTTAAAAAATTGAAAGTTGAAAAATATGAAGGAATATTAAATTTTTACTAAAATATGAACATTTCGCCAAAATGTTATGAAATATGCAAACATATGTATGCCTTATTTGATTCTATAGATCATAATAATGCAAAGATTCTTTGTCTCAGTGCTCTGTGACTAATAGTTTAAAACAAGAAATCTCATAAAAATCCTCGCTCTAGTCATAACGTTAGATACTGGCTTTAAATACCATTATAACAATCCTTCGTTTTATATTATACTTACGTTAGACAAATCAAATGAAATAGACGCGATATAAACTTTAATGTCGAAGAGTCTATAAATAAGAATGGAATAAAAGGAGTACAAACCTGTAGGTATACTGCACTATGTTAGGTTATAAACACCATCTTTAACTAATATCAGAGGAATATGGGCATTTTGCCTCTTTGTGTGGATTGCAGTGAGCTCTCTTTTGTACATGAAGAAAGAAAGAAATGCGAAATGTTATTATCCAGAAGGTAAAACTCGACGTGAATATAGAAGTTACAGGGAGAGTTCGATCAAAGTGGGTCATGCTTAGTGGAGTGAATAGATATAACAAATGCACAGCTATGTTTATTTGTTCGCTGGTGCGGAATGATACATATTTTTTTGTATTTTATTTCTAAAAAGAGCCAGAAACAAAGAGAACAAAGGCTGTTTAAAACTAGTGGTAATGATACTAGAGGCTATCGATAGCAAAAGGACCAACGGGATGGAATTCCTACACGCCATCATGTTCCTTTGTCAACTGCGATGTGCATGCGGTCAATCCCTGTCACTTGTAAAAGCTTTTACATTTAAAACAATAATAGAAACTTATATCTTCAATTATTTTGTGACGATAAGAGTGCGCCCAGTCCCCCGGTTTATTTCTGAACATTTCAATTGTCAAGAAATAAACCGTATTTCTCCGTTACTATTGCACATTGGAGGGGTATCCCAACCCGCCGTATGGTCTTTGTCGATGGTTCCTTTTATCTTCAGCGATGTCAGCATGAAATTTGGAAAACAAATGGTAATCAGAAATAACATTACCACTTTTAAATTAAGCTTAAATGATTTGAAAATATAAATGAATTGTTAAGATAAAACCTGAACCCCAATCTCAATCCGGGAGCAGACTTAAAACCCACCCACCTACACTTCCTACACAAGCATATGGCGCTCAGGCCATATTAACAGCCGCTCAACCGGCCATATAAACTCCTCGCCTTTGAGGATTCAGGAAATTATCCGTCGCCCAGCAGTGCCCGTCGGTCACTGTTTGCCATGAGCCTCTTAATAAGTTGGACTGCTCTAACGTGCTGAGTTGACCACAAGATCAGTGATTGTGTCCTGGGGACTCACTGACCATGTGACAGCTGCCAGACAGTCTGTCATGTGCTAGTCGCATCCCCACGCCACGAACGTAAAATAACGCCAGTAGCGTGTTTAACTCCCCTCTGTGGAAGAAAGTATACTCCACTCCATAAAACGAGACAGCCACGGACAATTCCGCCTACCGTCTCGCTCTGCCGGCTGTAATCAAGACCTTTGTTTACTCACCGATCTTATATTACAATAATAATAATAATAATAATAATAATAATAATAATAATAATAATAATAATAATACTTACTTACTTACTTACTTACTAACTTACTCACTGGCACTATTGAACCCGTAGGTTCATGGCCGCGCGGACATAAGCTCTCCATAAATCCCTATCCTGAGCTAATGCTTTCCAATCATTCCCTGTATAATCTACTTCCCTCAAATCACTGTTATTCTCCAACCTCATTCTTGGTCTACCAACTGGGCGTTTTCCCTCTGGCTTTCCTACAAGAAGCTTCCATGCACGTCTTTCATTCCCCATTCGCGCAACATGTCCTGCCCATCGCAGTCTACGAGACTTAACTGTTCTTATTATATCTGGCTTCCTATAAAGACCATGTAGTTCATTGTTATGTAGTCTTCTCCATTCACCTGTCTGTTCATCTCTCTTTGGTCCAAAAATTTTCCTAAGTACTTTATTCTCAAATACTCGTAATCTCCTTTCCTCCCCTTAAAGTAAGAGTCCATGTTTCGCACCCATATAATATAACTGGTAGAATAATAGTTTTATATGTTTTCAGCTTAACGTTTTTTTGAAAGGAGTTGTTGGGACATCAAAAGTCTCTGCAATGCATAATAGCATGCATTTCCAGAATTGAGCCTATGTTTAATTTCTTTGTGCGTCTCATTCCTATTTGTGATTATTGTTCCTAGGTATTTGAATTCAGCCACTTCCTCAAAATTTCCCTCATTTGTCATTAGCTGTCCATTTCCATTATATAATGAATTTCTACGTGTGACCATATATTTAGTTTTATTGATATTTACTTCCAGTCCTAATTTCTTAGTGTTACTCAATAGTGTGTGCGTGTTGTCCTTTAGTATCTCCTCGCTATCGGCCAATAGTACTACATCATCAGCATAAACTAACAGCTTATTAATACCATTGAGTTGTAAGCCTTCCTCATTCTCTAAAGATTTAATGGCAATGCTCTAGTACAAAATTAAATAGTAGAGGAGATAGTGCATCTCCTTGCTTCAACCCATTCTGGATTACAAAAGTGTCTGAAAACTGTTTGCCTACACGCACCCTACTCTTTGAGCCATTTAGACACATTCGTATAAGTCTAACTAACTTTTTAGGAATTCCGAACTCCAGCAGGATACTATATACTTACTTCTCCTCCCTCTTAATTGAATCATACGCTTTTTTTAAGTCTACATATAGTTGATGTACAGTACCATTATATTCCCATTTCTTTTCTAAAATCTGTCTTATACTAAAAATCTGATCTGTTGTAGACCTGTTTCTTCTAAATGCACAATGATGATCTCCTAAAATGTCATCAATATAGGGAGTAAGTCTGCTTACTAATATATTTGTTAGAATTTTGTACGAAGTTGAAAGTAATGAGATGCCCCTGTAGTTGTTGCAATCAGTTTTATCTCCTTTCTTATAGATTGGTTCGATAAATGATTCCTTCCATTCATCTGGAAGAGCTTCTTTTTCCCAAATCATACTAAGCAACCAGCGTATCTTGTCCATCAATTTTTCTCCCCCTGATTTATCAGTTCTGCTGGGATCTCATCTGAACCTGATGCTTTATACATCTTCAATTTAATAATAATAATAATAATAATGTATCATTACATGTAATATATAGTCGATGGATTTACTGGTCTTTTTCCTCAACAGCGGTCAGGAGTTCACCGGAAACTAAATGTTGCTATCTCAATCGAAAAAATTACGTACGTTTTGTGCATCCGTTGAAATAATTTTTTATTCATATATATATATATATATATATATATATACATAAATTAATGTATATATATATATATATATATATATATATATATATATATAACATTAATCCTCTTGAAATAATTAGTGGTTTTGAAGAAGCACATTTATAATAAACCGTTTATAGGTTTTGACTTATTTATTAACTTTATATTGTTACGAAGAACTAATAAGAATGTAACATGAAGTTGCCTTCACAGCTTAAATCCGATTGAGGGAAATAAAGTGCACATTTTACGTAATTAATACAGTAGGTGTGTTTCTAAATAACTAGTATTATTATTCTTTACATTATTGTATTATTATTATTTATCTATCTATCCTGATGGATTGTCGTCATGTGGCCTTCTCTTCCACTCACCAGAACAGTCGTTCAAATACAGAAATTACAATAATATTAGAAATAAAATGATTTGGCAAAACTTCAAAATGAAAGTAAGATGTAATAACACAATAAAGTTAATGATAATTAAAATTAAAACTAAAATAAAATATGCACAAAACAAGAGCAGCTCGCATTTACTCTAACACCATGGCGCATCAGGCCCTTGGCCTACAAATCGGCTACTGACCTCACATCAGCATGTGTTACAAACATAGACAATTATCTACCCAGTGTGGAGTGAGGAGCGGTCAGCGTGTCGGGTCTCCAGCCTTATGCCTGGTTTTCTCAACATGGATCCGCTACTTATAGCTACCGAAATCCCTCACGGTGCTGAATAGGCACTAGTCCCATACTGACCGAAATTCCATGAGAAAATGTCTTCCCCCATAGGAATTCGGACCAGCAGCGTAAGCAGGGGGGTCGCCATATGGGTGCAGAAGGGTGATCGCGCATTCTTTTTTTTATTTTGCTCCCCATCTCACACCCCCCTAATTTTTAGAAACATTTTTCTTTGAAAAATTAACCTTGCGGCCGTTCAGTATCAGTCACAGGATTGTCTATAAATCGCCAACACATCAACATTGTGTTGTTACCGCTAATTGTTTTAAAACGTCGCGTCGGCCGTTTTCTCAAGTTTCCCAACAATATAATTTGAAAGCTTGTAACTAAAGCAGAGAGTAGAATTGTTATAAACCGTGCTGAATTGCAGTTAAACTTGAATTTCGTAAATACTGTTCATCGCTGTGGTCTCGAGGTAGTGTGCTGCCTTGTCACGCAGCGGATCTGGGTTCGATCCCCGGTCGGGAGAAGTTTTTGTTGGTGATTTTTTTTTCTCGTCTGTAAGACACATGTCAGGAAACTTTAATCTCTAACGGTCCCCGAACATCATCAGGCCATCATCTCTCCTGGTGCATCATTACATTCATCACCACCTATCATATATATCATCGGGGCAGTGTAAATCCGCCTTCCAGTCGCCCCAACCTCAGACGTAGGTTACAATAACGCAATGCCAGGAGAGAATACCAGAATGTCGAAATGACAACGTAGTGGCATTGAACAAAAAGAAAAATTCAATTATGTAATCGGGGGTTTCTGCAAACATTTTTATTTAACCATAATCAAAATATAACCTAAAAAGTGGAGTTCTTTCGATTCTTGAATTAATTCGTATTTCCATTATACTAGGATAGATACGATCCTTCAAGTTTCTTAAATGTGGGAAACTTGGACACGATCTTTTGGTAATCAGCATTGTGTTTTTCCTGAACCCGGAATGTTTTCCAAGAAATGTGTTCTAAAATTGTTCACATAATGAATGCGAATTGTTCAGTCTTTATAGGCTGAAAAAGGCCTACAACTCAATGATATTAATAAGCTGTTAGTTTATGCTGGTATTGGAGTATTATTTGGCGATAGCGGGGAGACGATAAGGGTCAACACGCACACTCTATTGAATAACACTAAGAAATTGGCACTGGAAGTAAACATTAATAAAACTAAATATAAGTTCACACATTGATATATATTACATAATTGAAATGAATAGTTTATGACAAATGAGGGGAATTTTGAAGAAGTGGTTGAATTCAAATATCTAGGAACAATAATCACAAATAGGAATGAGATGCACAAAGAAATTAAACATAGGATAATTCTGGAAATGCTTGCTATAACATTACAGGGGCTCTTGTCCAACTCCTCTCAGAAAATTTTCAACTGAAAATATATAAAACTGTTATTCTCCCAGTTATATAGATGTGACACATGGATTCTTACTTTAAGGGAGAAAAGGAGATTATGAATATTTGAGAATAAAGTTCTTGGATTTTTGGATCAAAGAGAGATAAACAGACAGTCGAATGGAGAAGACTACGTAACAGTGAACTATAGGAAACAGATAAACCAGATATAATAAGAATAGTTAAATCTCATAGACTGCGATTGGTAGGACATGTGGTACTAATGGGAACGAAAGAGGGGCATGGAAGCTTCTTATAAGAAAACCACAGAAAAAGTGTCCTGTTGGCAGATCAAGAATGAGATGGAAGAATAACATGATTAGAGGGTAGTAGATTTTATAGGGGATGATTGGAAAACATTAGCTCAGGGTAAGGATTTATGGAGAGCTTATGTCATCGGGGCCATGAACCTACGGATTTGATAGTGCCAGAGAGTTATTTAGTTAGAATGTAATTTGTTATAGAAATGGAAACCTTTAATTGAAATGTAAGATTAAATTTCGCAGTAATTTTTTATGTACAATTAATTCTCTGTAAATTTGAATACAACATAAAATCTTGCATCTAACCTCCAACTGTATTTTCCAATACTGTCATTTTTAACACAGTTCCAATGATGGATTATATTATAATATTGTAATGATATTGTGAAAAGAAAAATTAATGTTTGAACCAGGAATCCGTACGAGTATGCAAGAACAACTGTATGTTGTTATGAACGTAACATTTAAATTGGAAGACATTATGCATCAATCAGCTAAGCGCCACTTTTTTAAATTGAGATTTTGTGGCATCTGTTGCACTGGCTCCTGAATTAAGTGCACGCACACTTTTAGCGCCAAATCTTTAAATATATAGCCTTATTATTAAAAAAAATGTAATCGCCATCAGTCCTATCAGAGATTCTGTGTTATGCAACAAATGGCTATGAAAGTAGATCTTCATAAATACTAATCTAAATTTTGCATCATGCGGCTTAGCGTCCAATGTTAGCTCTTATATTGTTGATGCTTAATAACTGAGCATTTTTGGTTTGGCGCTACAATGAATAGTGAAGATTGTCAATTAAGTGTGATTTTTTAATGTCATAATGACATCCAGAGATCAGAAATTTTTAGATAATTGGTTTATAAGAACTGTCATAAAAATTGAAAGGCATTTTCTGTCTCACTGCAGGTGTGAAAGAGTTTTATTTATTATGTGAATCTTATATTTTTTTTGTACGTGAAGTACATATACTCCTATTTTATAAACATAAAGATAAAAAAATCTGCGTTCTTCAATTCAGAGGTTATTTTAATAGGCAACGGAGTTAGCAGATCCACTCTTCATCAGTTCGTAAAATTCGTTTTTTTTTTTTTGTCAAAAGTGTATATTTTTTCTAAATTTGTTCTATGATCATTTTAAAATCTCAAAAGTCTCACACGATGTGAATAATTCATATTAAAAATATGATATAAATTATTTGTATTATTTACTGTTGTTCCACATATTTTAAATATTTTTAACATTTACATAAGCATAAATTACTAATGTACTAGAAGTCCCGGCCACGCGTTGCTGTGGCTAAGGTATACGTTAAAAATTTAAATTAAGTTGCTGTCTTTCAGCCAGATTACTTAAAACTAATACTTACACACGAAATTAATAATATTGAAAATAAAATAAACACTGAACACACTTAAATTATGAAATAATCAATATTTGTAATTCCATTGAAATTCGCGGTTGCAACAAGAAGCACAGCCATCTGGATCTCTCTTTGTTAAATAATAAACCAATTACCTTACCAAATTATAGCTCGGACCCAACTCCGTGTGTCTGAAAGGAATTTGCTGACTCAGATGTTAGTACTATGCGAAGCAGAGAAGTGTACCTCCTCCACACTTCCCCCCGCAAACACACAGAGCTTGGACCCGAGCAGTACCTTACACCGCCATCTGTTAGAATCGTATGGAACTAACAGATCATTATAATCCTTTGTTAAATAATAAACAAATAATTTGCAATAAAAAATAGTGCGACTATAAATTTAGTTATAAACTACCCCAGGTCTCAAGTTGGATCAAACTGCACACAGTGGCAAAATTTTATTAAAATCTGTTCAGTAATTTAGGATTCCATCGCGGACAAACAACGTGACACGAAATTTTTATATATTAAGATATGCTTTTCAAAAACGTATTATAGCTCAAAATAAAAATGTTGTGTGCAAGTTGATGAATGTCTATCGATATTTTTTTACTCAAGGAATAAAGAAATCGATTTCACAAAATTGTTACAGGTTCCCTGTTTTTTATTTTATTTTTTTCGTATGTGCTGTAATTGTATGAAACAAATTGGATTTATTTACAAAACATTATTCTTTCAAGACGAACATTTCATAATGTAATATGTATGAATTATTACAAAACAATACAATAATATATAAACACATATCAATAATAAGTGTATTGTGCATACGAACACTACTAATATTATGATACATTATTTTACATCAACAGTGTATACGCATTACCTAATGCTTGGCTGATTGATACATAAAATATCCCATACTAATATGCATCAACAGTGTAAAAGCCCTCTTGCGGCGCTTAACTGATTGATGCAGAACAATTATGAAATAATTCTCATTAAGTCCAAGTGAAGTATTGGAATATTGACCGTTAAAATAAATATATATATATATTTTTTTACTCCTACAGTACGAATAAGTATATGCAATATTATCATATAAGTGATTGTCCAATCAGAAATAATTAAATAGCTTTTCCTAGAGATTTAAATGTGAAAAAATCTTTAAACGCATTTTTCTTTGGATTTACATAATGACACTTAGCCGGTTGTTGCATACCGTCCAATTAATATACTCAGCCAAGCCATCCGCATATAATAGTTAATACAACTAAAGATAAATGTGTTCTGCCTCAACCGGCATTTGAACTCAGGTGCTCCAGCTTTGAACGATTGCATTGTAGTTGTATTAATTGCTGAAAACGGATGACTTACCTTAATATATTAATTTTAATTATTACTTTCTTATTTAGCTGATATGGCACGGAATAAAATCCCATCATAATGTCTTCATTGCAGAAACAACCTTATTGTAATGTGAATAGAGTTCACTAGCATCGGTACACGAAATTTAAAGAGAGAGACATTTTTGTCTGTTCGTGCATGGCTAAATAGCTCAAAGGTAAAATTTAAGTGCGTAAAGTTGGAGATTATGGGTTCAAATCATGGTTCAAGCAGAAATATTTATTTTTGATTCTATTGATTACTAGCTAATACCCAACGTACGCTGCTACCCTAAATAAATGAATATGTGTTTTTATTTTTAGTTGAATAAGCAAAAACGAATTTTCATAAAGATCTGCTGAGTGGTTTAAATATATTAATTCCGCTCGCGCAGCGCATTCCCGGGGGTTCTCCTTTAAATTTCATAGCTTTGCAGTGCGTACAAACTTCGTCCATTTTTTTTTCGATTTGAACGAATTTACATGAGGTATTTTCTAAATTCAAACCGCACACTTGTAAAGATTGCCCCTGCGCTTTATTGATAGTCATAGCGCACGCCAGGTGTATTGGAAATGTAAGTCGTTTGAACTTGAACGCGCATATTCGAATGTAAAGTCATATCAAAATTTGTGGCCTTTTGACCGATTGTTATTTTAGAGATATGCAAGCATAAACATACGCAGACTCAATTTCTATATATTAAGATTGAATGTGGATGGTTTGCCTAAGTATATTGATTTCAATATTAGCTTTATATTTAGCTGATATAACACAGAATCAAATTTCATAATGTCTTCTTGGTACAAAGAACTCTGTTTTAATTGACTGGCGTTAAATACTATCGATACATGGATGCCTAGATAGCTCTAAAGTAAAGTGTCAGCGCGCAAAGCTGGACACCCTGGGTTCATATCTCGTTTCAAATATAATATTTTTCCTTTGTTATAGTAAGTTAGTAGTCAAAACTGTACAAGAGACTCACTCCCTGCTTTGAATTGCTATAATAGTATTGAAAAGCATCGATAATTAAAATACTCCTACCATCACAAGTATGTTTTAGCATGCAAGTTATACTAAAAAAGGACAATAGAATTTTCTTTTGGATGATAAAAACGTATTTCCTTCTGTATAACGAAAAGGTATTTATTTCCAAATCTGTATAATTGATTCTTCAGTTAAAACGTAGTACAAATGAATATTTGAAAGATTTGGTTAAACACTGAACTATATGAATTATACAAATAAATATCTTCAATTCATGTCTAACTCAGCGTCGGGTCCAGGATGAAATGAGCTCCCTACATATAGAGGTCTGTGAATGACAAGGGTGCAGGCTGACCACGCCTGACGCACCATCACAGGGAAGAACGAATGAAATGAATCGAAATTTAAAAGATGAGTATGGAGAAATAGCGGAATGAAATTGTTCTGATGGAATTGTGTACTGAAAAAAGTGAATGTGTTCTAGGAAATGGAGTAGGGGGTTCTGATGGAATTGTGTACTGAAAAAAGTGAATGTGTTCCAGGAAATGGAGTAGGAGGTTCTGATGGAATTGTGTACTGAAAAAAGTGAATGTGTTCCAGGAAATGGAGTAGGAGGTTCTGATGGAATTGTGTACTGAAAAAAGTGAATGTGTTCTAGGAAATGGAGTAGGAGGTTCTGATGGAATTGTGCATTGAAAAAAGTGAAAGTGTTCTAGGAAATGGAATAGGAGGTTCTGATGGAATTGTGTACTGAAAAAAGTGAATGGATGTTAGGCGATTGAAGTGAGAGGGTAAGTAATTTGTTGTATATGTAGATGTAATATTTTAAATAGAGTAAGAGAATGCATTTTTCTACGATCATGGAGATGAAGTCAGAAATGTTCGCAAAATTATAAAGAAATGTAATAACATCTACGAATATTGAATATATTTCTAATATTTATTATGAATACGTTGCAATTTATCTCCTAGCCGATCGTTAATAATAATCAACATTAATAAGATTCATGATGAAGTTCGTTTAGGTATTATTCAAAATTAATATATACAATTATAAAATATTTACCTAAAAGGTCCGTCTCCTCAACTTCATTAGCTATTTATCTATAGCACTAACAACAACGACAATCTGATAAATGAAAACGCACCCAGTACGTGTAACCCCCTCTACCTGATCTTCAGTGAAACACCAGTTTTGCATTCTGCTGATAATGGGACTAGTCCCGAAAGCGCTTCAGATAAATAACTAATAAAGTTGAGGAAACGGAACTGTAGGTAAATATTTCATAATTTCATATATTAACGTTAGTATAATGCCAATAAGATAGCGCAATAATCAAATTACATAGTTTTCACTAGAATTATTTGATATTAGTAAGAGTAGATTTGAATCAATTTAAATAATACATTATTGAAAATACGTATTTTGATATTTGTTTTATTTGTATGTTCGAACTTAAAGTTAAGTCAAAAACCCAAACTTTTAATAATTGTCTAGCGTGATTGCCACAGTCTGATATTGCTAATAGTGTGCAATAGTATATAAGTCCAAGGATTATCGTGGAGTCATCTCTACATTACGTTTATGTCCGAGGTTATTCTCCCATCTCATTATTGGTCTATCAATAGGGTGTTTTAGTTTTCGGTCTTCTTACAAAAACCTTCCGCACCCATCTTCCATTCCCAATTCGTGCCATATGTTCTGCCCAACGCAGTCTACGAGAATTAACTCTTCTTTTTATATCTAGTTTCCTATAAACATCATGTAGCTCTTTGTTATGTAGTCTTCTCAAATTACCTCTCTGTTCATCTCTCTTTGGTCGAAAAAATTTCCTAAGAACTTTATTCTCAAATACTCGTCATCTTTCTTCTCCCTTAAATTAAGATTCCACGTTTCGCATCCATATAATATAACTGGGAGAATAACAGTTTTATATATTTTCAGTTTAAAATTTTATGAGAGATGTTGAGACGACAAGGTCCCTGTAATACATAATAGCACGCATTTCGAGAATTGAGCCATTGTTTAATTTCTTTCTGCATCTCATTCCTACTTGTAATTATTGCTCCTACGAATTTGAATTCTGCCACTTCTTCAAAATTTTCCCTCATTTGTCGATAACTAATCCCATTATTTAACGTATTCCTATGTCTGACCATATATTAAATTAAAATACTTTATTAAATTTAAAACTATTTATTTTATTTTTGAAAGTTGGTAAAACTTACTTACTTACTTACTCACTGGCACTATCGAACCCGTAGGTTCATGGCCGCGCGGACATAAGCTCTCCATACATCCCTATCCTGAGCTAATGCTTTCCAATCATTTCCTGTATAATCTACTTCCCTCAAATCATAGTTAATGTTGTTCTCCCACCTCATTCTTGGTCTACCAACTGGGCGTTTTCCTTCTGGCTTTCCTACAAGAAGTTTCCATGCACGTTTTTCATTCCCCATACGCGCAACATGTCCTGCCCATCGCAGTCTACGGGACTTAACTGTTCTTATTATATCTGGCTTCCTATAAAGACCATGTAGTTCATTGTTATGTAGTCTTCTCCATTCACCTGTCTGTTCATCTCTCTTTGGTCCAAAAATTTTCCTAAGAACTTTATTCTCAAATACTCGTAATCTCCTTTCCTCCCTTAAAGTAAGAGTCCATGTTTCGCACCCATATAATATAACTGGTAGAATAATAGTTTTATATATTTTCAGCTTAACGTTTTTTGAAAGGAGTTGGGACATCAAAAGTCTCTGCAATGCATAATAGCATGCATTTCCAGAATTGAGCCTATGTTTAATTTCTTTGTGCATCTCATTCCTATTTGTGATTATTGTTCCTAGGTATTTGAATTCAGCCAATTCCTCAAAATTTCCCTCATTTGTCATTAGCTGTCCATTTCCATTATATAATGTATTTCTACGTGTGACCATATATTTAGTTTTACTGATATTTACTTCCAGTCCTAATTTCTTAGTGTTACTCAATAGTGTGTGCGTGTTGGCCTTTAGTATCTCCTCGCTATCGGCCAGTAGTACCACATCATCAGCATAAACTAACAGCTTATTAATACCATTCAGTTGTAAGCCTTCCTCATTCTCTAAAGATTTAATGGCATGCTCTAGTACAAAATTAAATAGTAGAGGAGATAGTGCATCTCCTTGCTTCAACCCATTCTGGATTTCAAAAGTGTCTGAAAACTGTTTGCCTACACGCACCCTACTCTTTGAGCCATTTAGACACATTCGTATAAGTCTAACTAACTTTTTAGGAATTCCGAACTCCAGCAGGATACTATATAACTTCTCCCTCTTAATTGAATCATATGCTTTTTTGAAGTCTACATATAGTTGATGTACAGTACCATTATATTCCCATTTCTTTTCTAAAATCTGTCTTATACTAAAAATCTGATCTGTTGTAGACCTGTTTCTTCTAAATGCACATTGATGATCTCCTAGAATGTCATCAATATAGGGAGTAAGTCTGCTTACTAATATATTTGTTAGAATTTTGTACGAAGTTGAAAGTAATGAGATGCCCCTGTAGTTGTTGCAATCAGTTTTATCTCCTTTCTTATAAATTGGTACGATAATTGATTCCTTCCATTCATCTGGAAGAGCTTCTTTTTCCCAAATCATACTAAGCAACCAGCGTATCTTGTCCATCAATTTTTCTCCCCCTGATTTTATCAGTTCTGCTGGGATCTCATCTGAACCTGATGCTTTATACATCTTCAATTTTTCAATCGCCATTTCAACCTCTAATGCACTTGGCTCTGCGACTAGCATTTCTGCTGTCTGTAACTTATCCTCCTCAATGTCCTGTTCTGTATGTACATTTAATAGCTGATTAAAGTAACTTTTCCATCTATTTAATATACTCTTGGAATCTGCAATCATATCCCCATTTTCATTCCGAATTATGTTTGTTCTAGCCTGAAACCCTTTCTTCTCTATACTAATTCCCTGATATAATTCTCTAATGTTCCTATTTTTTGCGTTCATTTCAAGATCATTAATCTTCTCTCTCAAATATTCCCTCTTTTTACTCTTTAGTAACTTGGTGGTTTCCCGTCTAACACTACCCAATTGCTCTAAATTTACCTCATTTGGCTCGTGTAACCATTTCATTTTTGCTAGCTTTCTTTTCTTTACAATGTCGGCACATTCCTCATCAAACCATTTCTTGTTTTGCCTCTTTTTTAAACAACCAATGCTTTCTGATGCTGACAATTTAATAGTATCTCTTATAGCCTCCCATTCTTTATTTATATCAGTTTCTTCTTCGTTTGCCACATTGTCATCTGAAGATTCCAGTACTTCAAATCTATTAGCAATTTTGATTTGGTATTCTTGCCGCATTTCATCATTTTTCAAGTTTTTTAATTCATATTTTACTGAATCATCTTTAGCGTTTGTTCCTCTCATAAGCGATAGCCGTTGTCTGATTTTCACTCTGACCAGATGATGATCCGAATTGCAGTCTGTCCCTCTAACTGATCTAACATCAATGATGCTACTGTGCCAGCGTTTATCCACTAATACATGATCTATCTGGTTCCGAGTTTCTCCATCTGGGGACGTCCAGGTGTATTTATGAATATCCTTATGCTGAAATGTTGTGCTCTTAACAATGAGATTCTTTGATGTGGCAAATGTAACTAATCTAACCCCGTTGTCGTTACTATCTTCATGAAGACTGAATTTGCCTATTGTTGGTTTGAATATATCTTCCCGCCCCACTTTTGCATTAAAATCTCCTAAGACAATTTTCATATGATATCGTGAAAGGCTATCAAATAAGCATTCTAATTCTTCATAGAACTCATCCTTGATCTTGTCATCTTTATCTTCTGTGGGGGCATGTACATTTACAATTATAAAATCATGTCGTTTACCCTTTAGAAATTATGTATGATATCCTATCACTAACAAACTTAATATCTCGGATAGCGGATAGGATCCTCCTTCTGACTAAAAAACCCGTTCCAAATGCAGGTCTTTCTGCACCCCCGTAGTATAATGCAAAGCTTCCTGATTCCTGACTACCTTCTCCTGGCCACCTAACTTCCTGTAAAGCGACTATATCCAAGGGCGATTTATCCAATTCCCGCGTTAATATCTCTAGTGCCCCGCTATTGTATAAAGTCCTAACATTCCATGTTCCTAGGAACATGTCCCTGTGTTTGAGCCTTTGGCATGGGTTCCCTGAAGTAGTCCCCGCCCGGAGAACCGAATGGAGGACTATTTGACCTCCGGAAAATTTTACCCCAGTAGAACCCATGTCCGCATTTCTTGACGGTTGTATTTTTACGGTGAAAGATCGTCACTCTTTCGACCAAGGTACTTTTTTCGTCTGGCTTATCACCTTCGACCAGTCCGGCATGGGTAACCCTATCGGCAGCAATGCTACCGCCGGCATAGCTCTCAGGGTCATTTAAGCACACAAGCCACTCCACCACGACAAGGTAAAGATACCATGGAGGGGAAAGTTGGTAAAACACCAAAGTTATTTATTGGTTTACTTTAATACCGTGCGTTAATATAACCTTCCTTATGTCTTTCTAATAACGTATACATTATACATCATTGTTTAAATTTGGACTATATTGTTCTACTCTTATTTTTCGTGTTTGTTGTTGTTCCGTTACTTTAGTCAAGAGAGCCTGTTATTACCGGGCTATTTGAGCTACTGCTCTTAGCGCTTAATAACATGACATCTAAAGAATGAGTTGGTAACTCGAGTCTTACGCAGTCATGTTTAATTTATATACTCTAAAAGTAAATGGAAAGGATATTTGTTTTATCTAAATTGTCTGTGTACTCTCTGAACGTGCTTATTTGGATAGATAAAATATACATGGTGTAAATTAATTGAATCAAAGTTTTGGAGGAATTAGAGACTAGCAATTTAGGATTTGGAAATCAGGATCTCAGTAAAAAAAAATGCATGAGTTAGCAGTTATTAATGTTGTTTATATTTGATGTTTTAATCAAGTATTACAATTAAACAGAAAATTATTAATGTAAAATAAAAATATTAAGAAATTAAATAAATACAAATATTACGAAAATCGAATATTTCACGACAGAATAGAGAATGAAAAGAAATTACAATGTGAAAATGTGGAAATTAAGAAAGCTGAAAATTAAAATATTTAGGGTCAATTTAAGATTCAGATAGGTAAAAGTTATTGTGAAATTGAGAAAAAAATGATTGAAGGAAGACAAGTAATTGGAATGTTAATTCAGTGATATGGAGTAAAAATATTACGAACAAAAGCAAGACATTGATATTTAAATCATTAGTCTTCTTCTTCTTCTTCGTCACGGTTTAGGCTTATTTATTAGCCTGTTCCGGCTCCAAATTGCTGCTGTTTCCATTCTTTCATTGGTCTTCCCAGACTTCTTATTCCTCGTGGTGAATAGCAGTATGCTGCTTTTGGTATTCTATTCTCAGTCATACTTGCCAAGTGTTCTTTCCATTAGTACAAAGTGTTATGTTGTATGGTGCAGAGTCCTGAACTTTAGGTAGACACCAATCAAAAAACCTACATTGGCAACAGAGATGGATTTTTGGCGAAGAGCATCAAGGAAATCAAGAAAGGAGAAAATTCGGAACCAGGAAATTTTAAAAATAATGAATGTTATAACATAATACTATACACGTAATAGAGGAACGGAGATTGAAATGGTATGGGCATCTGAACAGGACGGAGAATAATAGAGTCGCAAGAATGATGCTGAATTGGAATGCTGAAGGCAGGAGGAGGAGGAGAAATTCAAGAAAAGATGGATGGATGAAATGAGAAGAAACATGATCAGCAGAGACCTCAAAGAAAAATATGCTGTGGATAGAAATCTGTGGAGGAGCAAAATACATTTGGGCTGAAGGATAACTACTGTAATGTAGAGAAAATCCTTAAAAAATTAATATAAAATTAATTTAGTTAGCATTAATAAAATAGTCCACCGCTGTGGTCTCGAGGTAGCATGCTGCCTTGCCACGCAGCGGGCCCGGATTCGATCCCCGGTCGGGAAAGTTTTCTGGTTGAGGTTTTTATCGGTCCCGCGCCGTAGCCGAGCGGTAAGGTAGGAAGCCTTGGCGCAGAGCTACGGGACTTGCGCTGGTTCGAGTCTTCATGGGGGAAGACATTTTCTCATGGTATTTCGGCCAGTATGGGACCGGTGCCCACCCAGCATCGTGAGGCAATTGGGTAGCTACAATAAGTAGCGGCTCCAGGTTGAGAAACCAGCTATAACGGCTGGGGGACTCGACATGCTAACCACATGTCACCCCTACACTGGCTGTTGATCATCTACCTCTGTGATTGACACATGTGGATGTGAAGGGCCAGCAGCCGGCTGGTAAAAGGGCAACCGCTGAAAAGTGGAAAGACCCTCAATCGGAATCGGTTTTTATCGGGGTTTTTCCTCACCTGTAAGACGAATGTCATGAAACGTTAAGGCCCAAACGGTCCCTGAACATCATATGGCCAATACAATCATAATCATTCATGTTCATCTTAGGATTAAGGACTCTCCTGGCGCAACACCCGCATCATCATCACGCATCATATCATCGGGGCAACGTAACCCCGCCTTACAGTCGCCCCAGCTTCAGAAGTGGGTTACAATTTCGCCAATGCCTAAAGAGAACACCAGAAATGTCCAAGAAGGCATTAAAAAAACATTAATAACATTCATGATGAAATTTCGTTGAGGTATTAGTCATGAAGTAAAAATTATTTTTCTTCTACTACAAGGTTTAGGCTATGCAGCCTGTTCCGGCGAAGTTAAAAGTGGAGTCAATCTTCTACGTGGTCGGCCAACATCTCTTGTTCCTCTGGGATTATACAGGAAGTTTCTTTTTGGTATTCTTTCATTGTTCATTCTCATTAAGTGTTCTGTCCATTTCTTACTATTTTCGCTGATTTTATCTTTAATTTTATATATATTTAATTCTTCTCGTATAGTTTCATTCCTTATTCTCTCCGCTCTTGTGCATCCTTTCACATTACGTAAAAACAGCAATTCCGCAGTCTGTATCCTGCTTTTATCCCTTGATTTCATTATCCAATTTTCACTTCCATGCAACAACAAAGGAACAGCCATTGTTTTATATAATTTAAGTTTCGTATCTTTCCTTGTTTTCCGACCTAAGGTTCTTTTTATGGTTCCACAAATAGCCTGAAATTTATTTACTTTATTTTCTATATCTTTATTTTCTCTATAAGTTATATCACATCCTAAATATTGGAAATGTGATACTTGTTCTATTATTTGTTATCCAGTACAATTTTTGATCTAATTCCATATTTACCAATAAATGCCATTACTTTTGACTTATTTATTGATATATTACAATTATATCTATTGGCTATTAATTTAAATTTATATGCTAACATTTGGAGCTCATTTTCAGATTCTGCTAAAGTACAACATCGTCAGCGAATAATAAAGCATTTATTTTATCTTTATTATCAATTAATATTCCTTCATTAGTTAAAACCTTCTTCCATTCTTTTAGGATATCGTCCATATAAATATTAAATAATATAGGTGAGAGTGAACACCCTAGTCGTACTCCTTGGTTTATTTGAAAAAATGTCTTATTTTTAGTCAACTGAGGGTCAATACAAATACTTGTTCCATAGTACAAGCTCTTAACAGTTTCTATAATCTGAATACTGAGGCCTTTTTCTTTTAGGATATTCCACAATATTTCCCTATTTACTCGATCAAATACTTTATCTAAGTCTATAAATAACAAATGTGTTTCTAGGATTTTTTTTGTCTTTTGTTTATTATCTGATTCAGGGCAAATACTGCATCGGTACAAGATCTTCCTTTTCGGAACCCGTTTTGTTCTTCTGCTAGTGTTACTTCAGTAATTCGTTGTATTCGTTTTGCTATTATTCTAGCATAGATTTTATATCCACTATTTTAGAGGGTAATGCCTCTGTAATTAGATGGTTGGTTTCTTTCTCCTTTCTTGTAAATTGGTTTTACTATACCTTGCCTCCATGTTGCTGGCATATTATGATTCTACCAACACACATTATCTTATAAGTAATAAACTATTAATTATCTTTAGGCCTTTCGGGACTAGTTCCATCATCAGCAGAACGAGCAGGAGATAGGTCTGTATGTACTGACCCTGAATACAATATGCTCCTTCTGCTGATGATGAGACTAGTCCCGAAAGGCCTACAGAAAATTAATAGTTTACAAAGTTGAGGAGACGGACCTTTTTTCATGGTGTTCTGCCCAAGAGCAGACTCAACGTTCTCCACTCTTTCCTTAACTCAGCCTTCATTTTTGTATCTGCATACAAATCATTTATTTTAATATTCAGGTGGACCTCTTTGGTAATAATTTTATATTGTAATTTTAATTTTATAAACAGGAGTGTTGAATAGAGAGGAATTATTTAGCGCTCTAATTAAGGATTGATGAACCCGATTATTAACATCGAACCAACCGTGTTTCGAAGTCATTAGGACCTACAATTTGTAAAGAATTGCACGTTATTTACTGTCAGTTTTAGAATCTGCAAAAGCTAAGTATTAGAAACGTGATAATTTAGTTCTTAAGAGAACATTTAAAATTCGTTATAAAACACCGGTGAGGTCACTATATAAAAAAGTTAAAATAATAAATCTCGTATCTGACAAGGGAAATGTCAACCATTGCATGTCAAAACGTACTTTTTTTTCCAGAGAAGCGTTGTGATGTACAAAGACCTTGTCCAAAAAATATCTGCCTTTTTTTAAAACTGGGAAGTACTAAAATGCAGCTCTAAATCTCTCATTTAAACTATAGCGAAGTATTACAAAACCTGAGTTCGTAGATAGGATCTGCCGTCCCGCCTTACTTCAGTCCGCCCTTATTCATGCAGGGAATCATCTGCTCCGTACAATGGATTGATATTGCTGGATTCTGTTTTCGATATCTATGGCTTGCAGTTAGAAACGGCAAATACATTTTTGGTCACTGCCTTGGTACATCAGAACGCTTCTCTGATATGTTTGACAGTTTCCTTTTGAGATCTCAGTCATCCGTATCTATTTTAACGATTTATAAAACACTACATATTTTCGGAACATGTTCCATCATCAGCTTTTCAATTGGTATCAATTGAAAAGATGAAGATGAAATACTTTTCGAAAGACCTATCAGGTGCTTTAAAGAAATTTTACCTAGTTGAGGACGACTGAGATCTCAGGAACGAGTTTTATTATTTTAACTGTTAGTTCTTAAGGGTTGGATTTCATCCAGTCTCTTATGTCTGAAGCCATTTCATTTATTATCCATACTTTTGTTCCAGTTAAATTAATGTACTTGCTGCAAAGTAAATTTTTGTAGATGAATACCGATAAAGTCTTTCAAATATAATATCCAGTACATATTATATACCTTATTTCCTTATTTTCTCTCTTTTTTAAGAATAATTAATTTTCTTACAATTTTGCTTTTGACTTGAGGAGAAAGATTCGTTAAAAATTATATATAAAATTAGAATTCCTATGAAATATATTAGTATAAAATTAATTACGAAATATATTAATACTCATTTACTAAATGATGATAATAATTGGATTAACATAGATTTCAAGAAGTCCGATATCATTTTTAGTAAAGTTCTTATAACTATTCAGATTATCTTAATCGAATTCCAGATTTTTACACGAAAGGGCCGAAACGTTAGCTCACGAGCTTCTTGTTTTAGACTTAAGATTCTTCTAAATCTACAACGACGGACCCACGGTTTCAACGATAGAGTTTCAGAGTTATTCGGAAAGACTTGACGTCAAATTTCGACGCTTATCAGCACGATAGATTTTTTTTGTAAATTTCTCAATATTATTTTTGAATTTCATTGTCAATTATTAGTCCAAATATAAATAGAATTTTAATTGGATGGGATGGTTTCGTCTTAATGTTGTGTTGTCTTGGAGACGGCTGTGATATTGAGCTGATTGCTCATTCGAGGATGCCCTCCATGCCCTGTGTGGCCAGAAAAAATGTGTGTGATCTATAGTAAAATTCCTCTCCCGACAGGTCGTGTCACTATAAGGCCCTGGTGGCGTCTGGCACGTAAACGTACCTAAAAGAGAGAGGTTGGATTAAGTGAATGGTAATGACATGGCAGTATCATGATGAATATTATACAACTCTTCTCATAATTCATTACAATTTTATCTTAGTTGCATTTACACAAGACACATTCCTGTAAAAACAGTATGTTCACAGCATTTATTACACATTAAAACATTCCAGACACAATGAAATATGTTCAGATCACAAGTGAAATATTTCTCTAAAAATAACATATGTTAAAACATTTCAATGAAATATATAGAATAATAATGTGAAGTGATATCTAACCAAGTATATTAAAATATATTTTGTAATTAATAACATGGTTATGCTGATGATATAGTACTATTGGCCGATAGTGAGGAGATACTAAAGGACAATACGCACACACTATTGAGTAACACTAAGAAATTAGGACTGGAAGTAAATATCAATAAAACTAAATATATGGTCACACGTAGAAATACATTATATAATGGAGATGGACAGCTAATGACAAATGAAGGAAATTTTGATGAAGTGGCTGAATTCAAATACCTAGGAACAATAATCACAAATAGGAATGAGATGCACAAAGAAATTAAACATGGGCTCAATTCTCGAAATGCGTGCTATTATGCATTGCAGAGACTCTTGATGTCCCAACTCCTTTCAAAAAACGTTAAACTGAAAATATATAAAACTGTTATTCTACCAGTTATATTATATGGGTGCGAAACATGGAAAGGAGATTACGAGTATTTGAGAATAAAGTACTTAGGAAAATTTTTGGACCAAAGATAGATGAACAGACAGGTGAATGGAGAAGAGACTACATAACAATGAGCTACATGGTCTTTATAGGAAGCCAGATATAATAAGAACAGTTAAGTCTCGTAGACTGCGATGGGCAGGACATGTTGCACGTATGGGGAATGAAAGACTTGCATGGAAGCTTCTTGTAGGAAAGCCAGAGGGAAAACGCCCAGTTGGTAGACCAAGAATGAGGTGGAAGAATAACATTAACTTCAATTTGAGGGAAGTAGATTATACAGGGAATGATTGGAAAGCATTAACTCAGGATAGGGATGTATGGAGAGCTGATGTCCGCGCGGTCATGAACCTACGGGTTCGATAGTGCCAGTGAGTAAGTAAGTAATTAATGACGTGGAATATAGAGACTTTTATAGAGTTACTTACTTTGTGCACTGAATAACTTAATTCAGTAAGGCCTTAATTATATTTTATTTAAATTTGCAGTATATACTCGTGTGTATATAATATATATATTATATATATATATATATATATATATATGGGTTCATGAGTTTCATCTTCAGAAATTTTGTCCTGTAAACATACTGTGTTTCTTCGGCGATGTTATATAGTTGCACACAACATCCCCTTGCTTGCTGCACTCAACTGTAGATACACAGTTGGTAATTTCTAATCGCTGTTAGAGTTCGGCCGCTCAAGCACTTAAGCGGACCTGAAGATGGGGTACTTAGAAATAATAAAGAAATTTGCCGGACTCACAATTTTGTTAACACTAATTTTATTACAGTACTTACAAGTTATTTACAAATGGCGACTATTAGCTGGAAGACGAACTTCCTGGTGACACACGATGTAGATGGAAACGTGGTGTATTCTAAATCACTACCCGAAGTTGCGTTGAAACACGTGGCGACTTGAAGTTACTCTAAATTTCCTAAATATATTGGTCTCTAAGAGGCACCAAATATATGCTTAAGGCCCCGCGTGGACCTGATGGATTTGATCATAAAAGATCCCATATGAAGAGGAGATAACGAGCCTCTACCCGGAGACAGTGAAAAACACGACCACTCTAGTACACGTTTATTCAAAGAATGCTGATACAACATGGCAACCCGGAAGTTAGTCATCCCGCTTTACAAAAACTTTATAAACCAAAATGTACCTATCGACAACTTGATAAGTACAAATAGTCAACATATTCCCCACCTTGAGTACTCTCAACACTACAATTGCATAGAACATATATACAAATAGGAAAAACAAAACAAAATAATATTTAATATGCTACAAATGTCTTCCAGTTGTTAGCAGACTTTTGTAACCAATATAACACAATGGTACTATCACACCAGTAGTATACCTGAAATGGCATAGTCAGTTTTAATGATTCCAAAACCTTACTCATTAGTCTAGACAATAGTAAAGCCGCACAAAGCTCAAGCCTAGCAATAGACTGCGTTTTCAAAGGAGCTACTCTTGACTTAGCAGTTAATAGCCCTACGTAAACTTCATTTTCCATGGAAATGGATTTCACATAAACACGAGCTTCATAAGCGCTTTCAGAAGCATCTGAAAAGCCATGAATTTCAACACCCTTTAGCATTCTGGAAGGGTAATACCTTTCTTGGCACCTTTATTCGTTAAGAACCTGAAGATTTCTATGAAGATTAGTCCAATTTTCATAGACATTTAGAGAAGAATCCAATGGATCATCCCAATTCATATTTAATTGCCATAACTGTGTGTAACAACATTTTACATTTGATTACCACACATGCAAGTAGTCCCAATGGATCAAAATATAGAAGCTACACAAGACAGTATACTTCTTTTTGTGACAACTCCTAAGTTTGCCTTGAGATTGATATTTATTTTGAAAACATCACTAGCAGGATGCCATACAATACCCAATGTTTTACGGAATCTTCTTTGGTTAATTCTAAAGAGAAGAACGTTCTAAGTCCTCTGACGGAACATTAGACAAAGCATTTATTTCATTGGATGACCACTTCCGCAAATGAAAATGTGCACCATCCAATATGCTACTTAATTGCTCTTGGAGTTTCTGAGCCCCTTCAATGGAACTTTCCCCCGTCAGCAAGTCGTCAACATAAAAACATGAACGAATTACTTCAGCCTTTGAGGCTGAGTTCGTTGACATTCGTTTGCAAGTTCTACAAGGCATCTGTAGCAAAGATACGAGGATGGAGTACAACCATATGTTACAGTCGTCAACCTATAATCCTTAATTTCATCATCAGGAGAATCTCTCCAGACAATTCTTAAGATCCCTGTCTGCAGGATGAACTTCCACACACCTATACATTTTTGCAATGTCAGCTGACAATGCAACAAAGTAGGTTCTAAACCTAAGAACAATAGATAACAAGTCAGGTTGTAAGACTGGACCTGTCATTAACATAGAGTTCAAAGAGACCCCATTAGAGGAAGGACAACTAGCGTCGAATCCTACTCGAAGCTTAGTAGTGGTACTGTCTTCCTTTATTACATAGTGATGAGGTAGGTAATATTTTAATGATTGATCATTTTCATTTTCTATATGGACCAACTCCATATGACCTAGACTCATATACTCTTTCATAAAAGTTACATAGTCACTTTTATGTTTAGGGTTTTTATTTAATTTCCTTCCATGTGCTTCAATCTTTTGATAGCATTGTTCCTGACAAGGCCACCACAGGAGCTTCTTCTTTAATAGGAAGCTTTACCATAAATTTTCCAGTTTCACTTTCTGGAAACGTTCTCAGAAAAGTGCAATTCACATGCCTTTTCTTCAGGAGTTAGCACTGAACTATTCAACTCCTCCAACGTCCAAAATTCTTGTAGTTTGGAATGCAAAGAATCTAGTTTTGCTAAATTAACATTACGAGGTTTCTTTATCTTACTCTCGAGGCAAGAATCAGGAAATTTCCCTGAAAGAATATAACCAAAGCGGCTCTCAATCAACGTCGGAAATCCTTTCCTAGATAACACATTTGTTAGTACAAACATCATAATACACATCTGCGCCTAGCAGTATTGAAACCTCAGAAGGTTCATTAAAACCTTTCATCGCTAAGACAAATATGATCTGGAATTCTCCAGTCAGATATTTCAATTTTCTGAGCCGGCAGTTGTGTGGTTATGGATTTTACCACAGCACAATTGACATTTAATACAAAGTCAGAAATCCTAGATAAAAGTTGTAAATCACATATCGAATTTACTGGACAAGCATTAATATTCCCTATACCTATTACGGGGAGACTACAAGCTTTAGTTTTAATACCTAGCCTTTTAACTAATTCAGCAGAAACAAATGAGAGCTGACTCGCAGAATCTAAAAGAACACGAACTGGGATCACTTCCCCACCATTCGTCCTCACTCCAAAACAAGCAGTACTCAACGGTACATTGCTGCCTAGGCCGCTTAATACTTTCATTGCGGCAGTAGTAGAAATGATTGAGAAGCTTCAGCTATAGTAAGTTCTTTCTCCCTTGAATTTACCTTATAATTTGAATCTGCATTACTAGGGCCATCAATATTACTGTTGTGATAGTGTAATAATTGATGAGTCCTCTTATTACATTTACTGCAAGGCTTCTGTTTACAATCACTACTTCTATGTCCTTTGCCAGACATAAAAAACACATGTTGTTCCTTTGAACAAATTCCCTTCTTTCCTTAAATGATGAACCCTTAAATTTTCTACAATTATCAATGACATGATTATGTACATTACAATAAAGACATTTATTGGAATTATTGTTGCTGGCAGCAAGCAACGACTTCAGCTTAGGTTTGCTATGACTGTCAGCTGTTGAAAATTTCTTACAATCTGATAATTCTAATGTTTGACATTTCCTTTCAAGGTAGTCTATCAAATCATCCAATTTTGGTATCTCATCAGCTGAGAATTTACCTTCCCATTCACTGCGATGGTTTGATTTTATCTTATTCAAGACAATTTCTTGTACAAGTAATTCTCCCAAGGGCACATTTGATTCTAAATTTTCAATAGCTGCTACATTTCCCTTAACAGCGTTGACTAATTTCCTATAATCTACAAATGAACCAGAATTACAAACTTTTAAGTCTAACAGCTGCTTAACGTGCTGACCTAAAATTAATCTATTTATATAGTAGCGTGATTCAATCAACGACCATGCTACTTCGTATTTCTGAGGACATATTTGCAGGTTGTCTAATAAGCCCCTTGGTTCTCCCTCAAGAGAAGAGATTAAGTAATGTAGCTTTTGCACATTGTCTAAACTATCATTATTTGCAACAAGACTCATAAAAGTATTTCGGAAACTTAAATACTTAGTAAGTTCACCCTTAAATTTAGGTAAGTTTATAGCTGGTAATTTTAAACTATTACTCCTATTTGATGTTTCAGATACATGAGACCCTGTAGGAGATCTTGGTCTTTCAAAAACATTCATGAGTTCCCTAAATTTATAGAAAGTTTATCAAATCTTTCTTCAAAATTATCATGCTCCTCTGCATGAGCTTCAGAATTTCACAACCTATATCCAGCTCTAAATAGTTCTTAACTTCTGTGAACTGAATCCCTACATCAGTTAATCTATCTTGTTTGATTGATAATTCAGCTATAGATAAATTTCCCTTGCAAATATTTTTCTAGCTGTGTAAGTGAACGCTTAAGCATGCTCGCTTTGCAACTGCTTTTGATTCACTATCGAGTGCCATTGTTACTGGATTTGAATTACTTACATAAACTCGATAATCTAACACTTACAAGTATAGTTAAATAAATTAATATTTAACCCTAATTAAACAAAATGTGTCCAACACCAAATAGTTTTCAGCAAACATAAATAAAATATATATAACAATTGTATTAACGTACCTTTAGATTTCCACCTTTCTTAACATGTAACATACTAATGGCAATTGTTTCCCATAAATAATCAATAATGATTTATTTTTACTGAAAATAATTATCTTTACTGAAAATGTGACTAACGCTTTATATGCAATCTTTACTTTAACACAACCCCCATGAAGTGTTTTAATTATCTTTTTTGAACAAAAGACCATAGAAAATAATTAATTTGACTAATAATTGCCATTAGTGTTAATGTACTAATTATACTTCCTTGAAATGTCCAAGACGGTTGGTATGGAACACAATGCATGTAAATATAATGTTCCAAACACCAGATTTATGTTGGCACAACTGCAGCACCTTAGGTCACTCTTGCTGTTTAACCTTCCTTGTTTAATGCTGCAGAAGAATCACGTGATTTCTCGCCGCCATCTTGGAAATTACGATCGTCCCTTATTTTTACTTAAGGAGTAAGAAATTGAGGTCTAAATGATGTATTTTTCAAACTTCTCACTTTTGAATACTAATGAAGACTTCTTGTCGCTCATTTAATTCGCAAAGTTCCTAAATATAGAAGCTGCGCTATTCGCATTGTCTACTAATATTTCAATATGGCTGCCTACTATCACGTGACCGCCTCAGTACATATGCACTAAACACCACGTGCTCAACTTTCGTAATTTTCAGTTCTTCCAGCTCTCTTTGAATATAATCACCACAGTAATGTTTTATATTCACTATAATAGATCACTAGTGTTAATACTGACCGTTAGGACCAAATGTTTCATGAGATCCGTACAGTTAAGCCCAAATGCTTCTCGAGATCCGGCCCGGAGGACCATGTGTTTCGTCGGCGATGTTATATAGTTGCACACAACATCCCTTGCTTGCTGCACTCAACTGTAGATACACAGTTGGTAATTTCTAATCGCTGTTAGAGTTCGGCCGCTCAAGCACTTAAGCGGACCTGAAGATGGGGTACTTAGAAATAATAAAGAAATTTGCCGGACTCACAATTTTGTTAACACTAATTTTATTACAGTACTTACAAGTTATTTACAAATGGCGACTATTAGCTGGAAGACGAACTTCCTGGTGCACACGATGTAGATGGAAACGTGGTGTATTCTAAATCACTACCCGAAGTTGCGTTGAAACACGTGGCGACTTGAAGTTACTCTAAATTTCCTAAATATTGGTCTCTAAGAGGCACCAAATATATGCTTAAGGCCCCCGCGTGGACCTGATGGATTTGATCATAAAAGATCCCATATGAAGAGGAGATAACGAGCCTCTACCCGGAGACAGTGAAAAACACGACCACTCTAGTACACGTTTATTCAAAGAATGCTGATACAACATGGCAACCGGAAGTTAGTCATCCCGCTTTACAAAAACTTTATAAACCAAATGTACCTATCGACAACTTGATAAGTAAAAATAGTCAACACATACTGAGAAACAAATAGCAAAAGTTGTTGGTAAGATTATAAAATATGAAGAAGATCCGTTGTTCACTTTCTTTGCTGTCTTCACAAAACATCTGTTCTATTGATGACAGATTTTTTAAATGTCTACTTCCTTGGCGTTTGCAGAAATCAATTTCATGTAATTCGTCATTTTGGCTCAATTTATCTTCGAACTTCATGACAAATAGCTTTTTTAGTTACATCTATCTAGCTCTCAAACACTGCAAACTGTTTCCTATTACTAACCCCTTTTCTGACCATTACAAGGTTTCATAGTCCCTTCATGAATAAATTGTTTCTTTCTTCACTACATGTACTACAAAAGGATTATTTTACTTGTTCTTACAATTCATACCAAAGTATTAGCAGACAAAATGTTTCGTTCTAATCCAATTAAGCCGAAATCTGCATCATTAGGTAGGAAACTGTGACCTGGAACCTGCATTTGTGATTTATTTCTTCCACTTTCTTGTTGAGTCATGCAATAATTTTAATAAGAAAACACAAAAATTGGAATTCTTGTTCTGTTCAGTAAGCGTATCAGAATTATTATACAACTATGTGCATTTTTATTCAAGTATTTCACAATACACGATGCGAGACCCTGGGAAACTCGGTCTTACTCTGTTTCATCCCACAGTTATTTATATATATCTATTATCTTTGTGTTTGGTTACTTTGAAAGAATGACATCCTGAATTATATACACACAAATTCTATTCGTAGTAGGCCACAGATGTTTATTATTTGGGAACAGTAATGCCTTTTTGTAAATAGAAATTAAATGAATTACTTACGGAAGCTGCATTTCCGTTATTTTCAATCGATTCTCTTGCTTCTTGAGCCTATGCTGTTTTCTCATTTTGCATGTTACTTTTGTTTAGAATATATCCTTCTGTTACAGTTTTCAACTGTAATGAGATATCTCTTACCACCTAACGAAAATATAGAGAAGTTGATAGGAATAATGCAATGATTACTCTTTACTAATACCATCCTAGCGATACAATGACAGAAGAATGTGTAGACATTATGAAAACATCAACACATTTGGTTGAATAAGGGGTTTTACCCTTTTAATTGCATAAGTTTTTCTATATTTTAAGTCAAATATATAATGAATTCATTTAATCATAGAAATATTTGTTTACATAAGTTTCAATATGAGAAAACTATTCTGCGTCCGTGTAATCTGTAGAGAAATTGTTCGAAATGAGCCATCTGCGCAAGAGGCGGACAAAAATGCAAAAATGCCAACGAGGCCGCGGTAGGATTTGCAGGAGGGAGAACAGATCACGTGACATTACTCACTTTGCTCTGGAGTTTCAAGCGAGGATGATGTCTAAACGGAAAACTGGCAAGGTGTTGCGTCCTGGAGAATACAAGATTGTTCTTAGTGTTTTTTTTTTTAGAAGGGAAGTCACAATCATGTTCATACAACTTTTAAAAATCTAACAGCGAAACAAGTGGAGATAATTTTCTCAAAAATTATATGAAACAGTATAAAAGAGTTAATGTGATTTTTGAGTTTCATTGAAAATATAATTTTAGTAGTAGGTATATTGAAAATAAAAATAACTCTTTTGTGTGAGGCATTACAAAAATGTACATTAAAAATCAAACTTAGCAATTGAAAATTTAATCTAAATCGGTTTGATCTGGTTCGAAAAATAAATTTGCAAAAGGTGAAAGTATTCAAGATGTGTTTTCATTTTTTAAGTGTGAATTATCGTGACATAATTTTGTTTTCTCCATCAGATGAAAACCAATTTTGATTACATTTCCAGGCACCAAAATAAAGATAATAAAACTCTTAAATTAAATTAATTAAACTCTTAAATTAAATTAATTGGGCTGTATGTCATGAATGGTTCTTGTGGTGGCTCAGTGGCAGAGCATTGGTGTATTAAACCAAAGATTCCGAGTTCAATTCCCGGTCCCAGAACATTTTTTTCAGCTAAAATCGCAAATTTGGTTTAATGTTGTAGTACCTCAAGAAGTTTCAAAATTGGTGCGATTTTCAAGACACTGCAAAGCAAATAAAACACGTGATTGGAATTGTAGTTTGTTCCACCTGATTACAAATTCTGACAATATAAACAAGACCGTAACACAGTATCATTGATCTACATACATATATTTATTTTTAGAGAATAGTAAAAAGTATTATTATAATAATTATTATTATCACCAGCACTATTATATGGGAACATTGTTTAGTTTCATTAAGAACACCAAGTAAGAAGTGAAGTAAACAATAAACCTTCTGCTTCGTTGAAATTAGAAAAGACACAAAATAAAACACATTTAAAAAGTAATATTGCAATTATAAAAAAGTACAAATTATTATTATTATATTACATTATTATTGTTACTATTTTATTATTATTTATTATTATTATTATTATTATTATTATTATTATTATTATATATTATTATTATTATTATATTGTTGTTATTATTTTTATTTGGACTTATTCTAAATCACATTAAAAAATAAAACATATGTATGCACATAATACACTATGTTTAATATTTAACATTTTTTCGTTCTAAATAATCTATATCATTTTTTCTTTCTTCGAATATTATTAGTATTTGTTAATTTCTGCGCCAAAATTTTCCAAAATTTAAGTTTCAAGTTTTCAAGATGTTGCGTGAAAAATCTTCACAATTTTGACATTTCAAGTTTTTAAATAATTACCAACAGATTAAACACAATTTCTGACGCAATTATCCTAGAAGAACCAAAATGGTTTCAGACCCAACAGATCCTGTATAGATAGTGTCTTTACGTTAGCACAAATCATAGAAAAACATAGAGAATTTAATATACCAACTTTTATGATATTCATTGATTATCATAAAGCCTTCGACACAGTAAACAGAATAAAATTATGGGATATCTTACATAATGCAGGAATATCCAAGCATTTAATTCAAGCGATTCAAAGCATGTATCATAACACACGAATTCGAATAAAAATAAATAATCAAATCAGCAAACCAGATAGACTAATATCCCAAGGTGTAAAACAAGGTTGTCCACTTTCCCCTCTTCTATTTAATTTATATATGAATGAAATCATAAAATTATGGCAAAACCAATCACAATCACACTTTATGATTGATGGTCGACCCCTCAACACATTAATGTATGCAGATGATCAAGTAATATTGGCTACTTCTGAAGATCACCTACAAAGAGCAGTATATAGATTGTCAAATATAACCCAAGATTATAATTTACAAATTTCGGTGAGTAAGACAAAAACTATGGCGTTTCAAGGGAAAATACCGATAAGAACTAAAATTGTTATTAACAACAATATAATAGAACAAGTTAATAACTTTACTTATCTTGGCTGCAATCTTTCGTACGACACATGTAAAGACATAGACATAAAATTGGTCAAATTTCAAAAACTTATAGGAACATAAAAAAGCATTCTTTTCCGAAAAGTACGTCCAGATACAATTCTAAAATTTATAAAACAATGGCTCTTCCAACTCTACTTATGGTTCTGAAACCTGGACTCTTACTACAGGTAAATTAAATAGGATAGTAGCTGCAGAAATGAAGTTATTAAGACCTTTAGCGGGTTATACGCTTTATGATCGCATGCGTAATGAAGATATCCGCAAAGCTCTCAACACACCAGCAATAACTGAAATCATTCAAAAATATCAAAATAATTGGCATGAACACCTTCTGAGGATGCCAAACAATGGACTACCTCTGCAGCTATTGAACTACAGACCCACAGGGCGAAGAGACCCAGGAAGACCTAAGAAGAGATAGAGGGATCAATTTCTTTCCTGAAGCGGAACAGGCCAATTGGCTTAATCCATGCCTGCCATTGATGATGATGAAGTTTTTAAATTATTTTATTGTCTTAAATCCATATGAAAATAAAACATTTTGTATTGAAATTTAACATAATAGTATGTTAATTTTACCAATATCTCTAAACACCAGTAAACATTAAGTTTTTTAAACATTGTTGAATGTTCGCAACGGAATGGTTATGCAAAACTCGAAGGGATTGTAAAACTGCCAAGCGTTCACCTTCAGACTTGGAAAGCAAAGGACACATGCGCTCTTTAGCTCCGCTCTGTCACTCACAGACACACTGCGCGAATTTCTCTACAGATTCCACGGACACAGTTTAGAATATTTGTGGTCAAAAGAGGGAATCAGAACACAAATGGTATAACTTCACTGTTAAATGCTACAGGTCTAAGCCATGTTCTTGGGTGATTAACTGCAGTCAAACTTCTCGTAAAGGACACTTCTCAATAACGGACATTTAAAGAATTCCCTACAAAAAACATTGGCTTTAAGGGGAAATCTCTTCCCTACAGCGGACATTCTTAATAACGGACGCTGAAATAAAACATATCCCCTAACGACAATTAAAACTTCCGAATAATGGACAACGTGAAAAGTGAAAATTTTATACTGTACCAGTACATGTAATTATTTTGCAACAATGGACATTATCGCGCATTCTGAACGTATTATAGATTTCTAACGTTATTTTGCACATTGTTTAACTTGTGTCGGCAGGAGCATGTTAATATTTATTTATTAATTTCTTCAAAGACCCCAAAGAGCAAGATTTCTCATATTAAGGGGCAATGTACAAAAAATAATGGTCATGAAACAATTAAAAATAAAAACAAGAAAACAAAATCAGGCATAAGTTTAAGTAATACAAACTACTATAGATGCATAATATATATATACACATATAAATACAATATTTAAACAGGATGATAATAATAATAATAATAATTAAATTAACAAAATTAACTAAGAGAGCAATGAGAAAAAAATATGTTTTAATACAATTAGAAAAATGTTTAACATTTTGTCTTCAAACGAAAATTTCACAAAAGCTCAAACGATTAACAATGAATGAAAAGGTAGAGATCATCAATGTCTAGGAAAAGGTAAGAAATTTAAACGGTACTTTTGAATGAAAAATTATGAAGAGGGGCTCTGTTTAACATCTGCGGTTGAAATATATTGAGAAGACAACTATTCTAAACGATTCTCTAATCCAGAAAAGAAAACAGGATTATTTCAAGCCATACTTACAGAATTGAGATATTTAGCCTAAATTTGTAAATTACGCTATCGTAAGTTATTGTAATAATTCGTTTAGACATACTGTACATACAATAATTTGCAACTCTAGGCCTGTACCATTCAGATTTTATAGTACTACTGTACTCAAACAGAGAAAAATGTTCACTATTTTACATTTGTAGTATAATTTGTTTTTCTACCACACTACTGCATATTGCACTGTATTGTATTTTTATTTATTTTTCTGTTAAGCGGAAACTTCTTAATAGCGGACATTTTTATTTTCCCCGTATGTGTCCGTTATTCAGAAGTTCGACTGTGTATTTATCAATAGTGTCTTGATACTTAAAATTTGATCGGGGGTGACATAGATTGCGAGGCACCTCGTGCAGTGAAACAGGTTGCCACGAGACTACAGAACTATCCTCAGCTGGTAATTAAACCGACGAGGTCCCCTATCTATCTCAGTTACCATGGTAACACTGACTTACCACATATATTCAATGACTACTGTCGATCAGAAAAATAGTAGTAACTGTACTTGCTTTTTGAAGCTAGATTCAAATTACATCAATAACATAGTGTAATGCATTATACGCTTTAAGACTACAATAATTAAGTTGATATGTTTATTTTTCTTTCGGGGATAAGCATCAAAAACCTCAAAAGATGGGATGAACTGACATTGTTGTCATTAAAAATATACTTGTGTAGCGCTTAAGATTTCTTCTAACCAAGAATGGCTATTATCTATTTCTTCACTTCACCCAGTCTACACAGTATCAGATTTATTTTCTGTATGAGCTTAATGATTTCCTCCATCCATGTGGGTTATGATCAGTTTCCTCCATTCTTCCTTCTGATTTCCAAATTATAATTTCTTTATTAAATTTATTATTAATTTTCATATCGTACCGTCTACCATCGCAGATGCATTATTCAATTACTTCGAATATATTTGTAGATTTTTTTTTCTCTCTTAGGTATTTTTTCCCTTCTTGAAATAATGTCGACCGTCTTACAAGGGAACTGTCAACCATTGCTTTGAAATTTCGTCCAGAAAAGCGTTGTGATATACCGAGGCAGTGTCCAAAAAAAAATAATCTGCCGTTTTTAACTGGAAGTCCAAAAATCCAGCGCCAAAACTGTAATTTGAACTATTAGAGAAGTAATACAATATCTGACTTGGTAGATTGGATGCCCCTCCCTGCCTTTCCATCCGCACCTTTATTAGCGTTATATTATTTACTTGGACATTACAACGGAATGAGGAAAAGCGACTGGAAGCTTTTGAAATGTGGATATAGAAAAGGAAGGAGCGTATAAAATGGACAGACAAAATAAATAATAAATACATGCTAGACAGAGTGTATGAAGGAAGAACAATGCTGAAACTCATAAAGAAGTGGAAATTAAAATTGGATTAGCCTCTGGTTGCCGTCTGCCTGCTTACGGATTCCCTAGAAAGAATGGTCAACGGAAAGAAGGTTATAGGCAGAAAAAGACATCAGATGATGGACAATATTAAAATAAATTCTTTTTATACACATACAAAATGGGAAGTGAGTTAATGAAAGAGTGCAGAATACTGAGTTTGCAGTGAAATACTTGCTCTTGAGCTATGTATATTATTTTTAACGAATGAAATAGTTCAGAGACTTCAGATAGCATTGTACAAAAACTTTCAGACATGCTGTGAGAAAAATCAATCCACCAATATGATCTAGAATTAAAGTATTTCCCTTATCTCTTCGGGTTTGGATTCTATCCCGGTCCGACTTTTCTTCACATGGAAGATAAATGTAATCAACGTTTAAGGCCTAAATACACCCGAACACTAACTGGTCATCATAATCAGCCTTAACATATTCTTCTTGTTTAATATGAATGGTGGCATATAAAGTCTTTTTTAAGGGGTTATAATTTAATTGGAATATATATATAAACTGCAATCTTCAGTAAAATATTGGTCTTGTAAACCAAAAATAAGGATCTCTTTTAGCACTTCAAAGAGGACAATTTTCGGCGAATCTTCTCTTAAATATTCGTGCTGTCTTAGAGGTGGTTCCGAGATTTATCTGATCACTAATCCGAGGAGTCACTTCATGTTCTCCTGTGGTAAAAATTATGTTAGTGATCCAGATTTATAAATACTCTCCCGTTGTGTTTACTCCTTAAAGTATTAACGGGTATCGACAAGTGAAAAATAGCTATAAAAAGATCGGTTAAACTAAGTGAGAGACATAGATAGGTAGATACATAGGTAGAGAAATTCTGTGTGTGTGTGTGTGTGTGTGAAACCATAGGACCATAATACTGCAATGAGTTCGAATCCAGGATCGAGCGCGTAGTTGTACATGCATAGAAAGGCAATTACGTGGATGTAGACACTTGTCTTAAATCAGAAGAGTAATGTTGTGTGAAATAAGATGCGACATCTGGGTGAAATTATACGTGCCCCTTAATGTAGCATGCTCGTTCCGCAGTAGGATATTCCGTCAGCTAGTTGGTTGCTCTGTAATGCCACTTCACTTTCCAATTTTCGCTATAGGCCTATATCATACTTGACCGCATTGTGCAAATAATATACAAAAATTGGTTAATTTTAAAAATACAGTATTTATTTTTAGAACAGTTACAGTCCAATTATTAGTAGTCTTTGTGGATTATTACTGACTCTTAACCAGATTAATTGCGGTTTGTTATATTCAGTAACTTCATAACCTAGCATTCCGTACTGAAAACATATCGACATTATATTCCAATTATAACATGAAAAGTCATTCAGACTTGAATGCATAAACTAAGCGAATTCCTGAGTAAGAAGAATTTATGGTCTGTATTTCCTGTTTACTGAATATTTGTATTTCTTTTGTTAAGTCACAGAAACTCAATATGTGATGCCAGCTCATTTAAAAGTGTCAGACTGTAGTAAAAACAGATCATACTTAACCTTAAAAAATATGTTTATATGTTACTGTATACTCATAAGTTGACATAAATTTAAATAATATCTACTAAATCATTTCCATTACTTTATTGAAAATATAAAGTAAATTAAACTAATATATATTATAGGATCCATCCAACCATCCATAGTAATTCTGCCCGAGGTCAGGTCTTTCACTGCAATCATAACATTTTCTAGCTATGCTTTGCAGCATTACTAGGGAATTATAGGTGTGGTAGCTTCCCGTTGCTTTCCACACCGATGAAGGATATGATGATGATAATAAGGATGATGATGATGACCGGATGATTTTCGGGGACCGTTGGGCCCTAAGCTTCCTGATATTTGCCTTACAGGTGAGGAAAAACCTCCGAAAAAAACTCACGCAGGAGCCTGTCCCGACCGGGAATCGAACCCGGGCCCGCTGCGTGACAAGGCAGCACGCTATCTCGAGACCACAGCGGTGGAATAGAATAGAATACACTGCTAATTTAAGAATCAATTTAATTATACAGTCTGTCCACAAAGTCCAGCCACCAAACAATGTAACTTCGTTCGTAAACTATTTGAGATAGAGACATGCGGTTTGTTGCAACGTATTCTACATCTCTCAAAGTTTTGTTTACATCTGTTGCAGAGTGTGATAACACATCAGGAACAGGTCTAATGTGTATGGTGGCATTCTGAGTCTGGTAAATCATCAGTAACTGTTATTGCGAAATTTCCACCGGCAACATGGAAGAGATCCTCCAACCAAATCCTCCATAATTAGATGGACAGAGAAGACGTGCTTCACGGGAACTGCATTTACCAAATCAATCATTCATAAAGTCCTCCATAAGCAGTTACATCTTCAGGCTCATAAAGTGCAAATTACGCAAACGTTGCTGCCGAACGACTTCCCTCAGCGTGCTGAATTTGCTGATTCCATGCTGAACGCAATTGACGAAGACACCCTGCAGGGGTTGATGTTCTTTGATATAGCGATTTTCTTTGTGTCTGGACATGTTAACCTCCATAACGTTCGGATATGGGGATACCAGTGATTTACCAGACTCAGCATACCACCATATGCATTGAATCTTTTCCTGTGGTGTCGTTATTGTCGTTTAAATCACAATCTGCAACAAATGTAAACAAAACTTTGAGAGATGTAGAATACTTTGAAAATACAGCATGACTCTATCTCAAATAGTTTACAACCTAAGTTACGTTGTTTTGGTAACAGGACATTGCGGATATCCTGTATATTAGGTCTATATGTTGCTACCAAGAATTTTTAATTACGGATTTCAGATAAACCCTACATCTAACGATCGGATGTCTCTTATTTTCGGAGAATATCTTCCTTATTTTATTTCAATAACATATATAGAGTTTCATTACAAAAAAATCGAAAATTGCGACAGCTAGAACGATTTTTAGATTTTCTTTTCAGGTGAACTTCTACTACCTGTTAATCCTATTTTCCTTATTAACGAACTCGGCTTTACTTTTTCATTTTATTGGTATACGCCAAGTTTGAATCTGATAAAAAAAATTCGGCCGCTAGAGCGTTAACGTAAAACACACACACACACACACACACACACACACACACACACACACACACACACACACACACACATATATATATATATATATATAACTATAACTATAGTTATAATATCTAAATCTACAAGCGTTACTGCTATAAAGTAAATATTCTCTTTAAAAATTTGTTTACCTGTTATGGTAGCCACTAGATGTCAGTTGGAACGACTTCCCGCTACCACTTGTGTGAATTGAGAATACTACATATATAAGGAAAATGTATGTTTGTGTTGGAATACTTGAATAGCTCAGTTGGTTAGAGCGCTAAGCGTACAGAGTTTAGAGACACGGATTCAAATCCCGACGCAAGCATTCATTTTTCTCTTCATATTATATATATATATATATATATATATATATATATACAGAATGTCTAAAATACTAATATTTTAAATGAATATAAACACATTATCTATGAACATAGAGACAAGTTTAAAGGCTTGAACTACAGAAGACAATGTAATTAAAGAACTTTGTTCGCAACTGCTCATATTGATGACCAGCATTGTCCCGACAATGCTGGTAACGTGAACCAATTGATCCGCAAACGTAACGGAAGAGTTCATTTTGAATTTCGGGACATTGGCTTTTAATTTCCAATTTCAATGCATTAATTGTTCTTTGGTTTTTTGCGATAAACTCCGTCCTTGAGGTATCCCCATAAAATATCCATTGGCATGAGGTATGGGGAACGCGCACGATATTAAATGCTACCTCTTTGCCCAATCCATGTGTTTGGATAAGCTGCATCGAGGTGAGCTCTTACATCGAAATGGTAGTGGGGAGGTGCTCCATCTTGATAATAGTAAATGTCATCGTCATCACCAAACATCTCTTCAATATGTGAACCGACTGACTCCTGCAGCAAGGTTAGGTACGTGTCACCATTGAGAGTTCCCTTAAAAAAAATTTCCCATGGTGCCCAAATCTGATATCCCACACCACACTGTTACCTCTGGTAAGTTTACATGGTGTTCAACTGTAACATGAGGATTTACAGGATCCCAGTAGGTGCAATTATGGGGATTAATTGAGCCATCGCCTCATCGCTCCAGACAATTTTATGCGGAAACCCTGCATCTTCTGCACATTTTTCCTGGTACCATTCACAGAATTGAACTCTCCAGTTAGGATCATCTTCATTGAGAGTATGGATTAGTGTTGGAATGTAGCTTTTCCAGCGCAGACGCTTCAAGATGTGATAGACGCTATATTTTCAGATGTGTATCTCCCGAGTCGTTTGTTGTAGATATTTCTGTGGGGATCGAATGACGGTTTCCTCTACCTGCTATTCTTTATCAGGGCTGGTGGGTGTCCGCGGTCGTCCAGAATGTTTCTTGGTGATGTAGTGAACGGTTCCGTCAGCATCGAATTTATCTCTGATGCAAGAAATAGCCCGGTGCGTCGGTGGTGGCCTACTGAACTCCCTTCTGAACCGTCTTTGTAACTTCCGTGGCGTTTTCTGTTTTCCAGTAACTTTTAAAGACAAACTTTCTCTCTTCAAAGCTAGTTGATCCCCTGCCATTATGTTACATTCGTTACACCTGAAAAACATAAAAACGTCAGCATGGTATGGACAGTCAAAGTGTTAGTACATTTTTGAAACACTCTGTATACATCTGTCTGTGTGTAGGTATAAAGTTTGGTCATGGTAATTTTCGGCGTCTACTAGATAGGATCGCTAAAGATCTGTAAAAAAGTTTAATATTTTCATAAGAACAGTCTCAATACCTTAATAGCGACGAATTTCGCTTAAAAAGATAAAGAGACCTTACAGGAAGCTCTTGGGATAGCAGAAGATTTTGACTTCCAAATTTCAAAAAAAAAAAATGGACACAAGATATTAGCCAGGTTGTCAGAACTGCATGACAGCCCCCTTTACCCTAGAATATGTCTAGCACTCATTTCCATTATAGCCTTAGATAGTATCCAGCGACATGTTACTGCCCGAAGGTTTAGGTCAGTTAAAAAAATCGCGATCTCATCGAGAATCCAACCATCTAATCTTCCGGCTTGTAGCTTCTAGTCTTAACCATCTGCGCTTCGAATTAGTCTTATTTTCCTCCGCTATTATCCCATAAAGTTTCTGACACTGATTCACTCTGTAAAGTGGCGGAGAAAAGATTTCCAAAGATAAAATCTCAACATTCTTCTTTAATAATTGTAATATATAGGGAAAGGATTTTTAGGTTCGGCATATTTCCAAAAATATAGTTGTTTTCATACCAATAGATCAATATATGTATTTGGGGGGATGAAATAAAGCTAAATGAACACAATGTGTTACACCCTTTTTACACATTTTCATGAGATTACTACATTTCTAGCCATTTTGCCTCTTTTTCATGCTTTAGCACCTTTTCCTCCGCGTTTTTTAAAAGATAGGACAGAAAAATGCATATTATTTCTTTTTGAACACCTTTTTAAAATCTCAATCAGAAATCAACAATATTAAATAAATATTAAAATACAATTTATGTAATTTATACCCTAAAAACAATGGCCAATCTGCAGTGTGAAGTCAACAATAGTAAATAATAAATACTAAAATACAATTTATGTAAACCACCATTAATTTATATCCCAGAAACAAAGGCCAATCGGCAGCTGTGAAGTCAAATTCAAATTTCAACAGTGTTTCTGCAACAGTTTAAAATAAGTTCAATTAGTTCTGGCAATAATTTAACAGTTTTCTATCTACCACTTTGCTGTTGGCTGTGTTTTACTGGTCTGAACCACGAAATATTTTTATTAGTATTACAACTGGATTTTCACAACAGTAACATGGCAAATGTTAAGAAGGGTAAGTTTTCGCAGTTTCTGAATTCAAAACACAAATTATCGAAACTGATTCCATCATTCTTCGACGTTCCATCTGCGAGTAAACATCGCATTAAAATAAAGAACTAAGAATTACCTCTTATGGGCTCTATAAAGAATACAAATTTGTTGCAAAAATAATATGCATATTATATAAGCTGAGTTCATGTAACTGGTTTGAACCATAATTCAATTGTTTCAGCAGCACCATTTTTTGCACCTTTAGTATTTATTTTCAGAACCCTTTTACAACCAAAATTTGCACTTTAAAATCATTTCCCTAGTAATAAGAATATTTTCACAAAGGGATGGCATAATTTTCCTTTACGTTATTTCGGCGTAAATTAACACACTGATATTATCTAAAATCTCACTGACACTTTATATGCTTTCACAAATTATCAGTCAACTTTTAATCGCAATTTTCACGTACAATCAGCCTTCTTTTATTATTTATCTCAGTCACAATTATTTTTATAGACACTGATGAAACTGTTCACAACACAAGACACTCTTATCGCCGTCAAACAGTCAAACCGTTAAACCTAGACTGGCCTAGTGCCTCACCTTCGTTTCTTTTATAGGTGCGAAGACGCTTCTAGGTTTTGCTTCCAGATACTTCGAAGCGTAGAAGTCTCTGGTCACTGATATTTCCTAAAAGGAAGAAAGAGATTTTGGAAGAAATATCTGGTAAGACAGTCCAGACACTTCGGTAGTTGATGAGGAACTTTTGACTCGCGATTGGCGACTCGCAAATCCATTCCAACCAATGTGAGACTAATGTTCTCGCCTTGCCCGCGTAATTTAAACGTCGCTATACGTGTCAATATCAACAATAAGAACACAAATGTTTCAAAATAAGATTATGAAGAGTATAAAATGGTGGGTGATAAAATGTATTAACTTAGTATATAAAAATTTCCAGTGTTTGTTTTAATAACTATCATATATTGCGTATGTTTGAACCACCTAACTACTTACTTACTCACTTAGTTACTCACTGGCACTATCGAACCCGTAGGTTCATGGCCGCGCGGACATAAGCTCTCCATACATCCCTATCCTGAGCCAATGCTTTCCAATCATTCTCTGTATAATCTCCCACCTAACTAACCAAAAAAAATATTTACTCATATTTTATATACAGGTTCTTCATTTATAATCTAACTGGCACACGGCGCACAGTGTGCTATTTTAACAATCAAGGGAGATTTAATTCAAAATTCCCAGGTTAATTAATAAATGTGATATTTAGTAATTTACATGCAAACATACCTATTAGCATATATGTGTAATTATTTTGTTACTAGGCATGCGCAGGGACTCATAAATACGGTCTAAACATAACAGTCGCGCGCAGATGAGTAATCTGTCTTATTGAGTAGGTGATCAGTCGAGCTGCTTTGTATAGAGAATAAAGTCGGTTTACGAGTTATTGTGATATTTATGTTTAGTGTAGGGTTCTGTAAGTTATGTAAGATAGGTTTCATCTGTTTGAATTTACAAGAATGTTAATATGAAAGAACATTTTTAACTGTGTTCCAATTTAAGTTTATTATCCAGATATTTTAGACTAGAACTTCCTTATATGGACGTATATGACCTTCTAATTGCATTATTTTTATTTAGTGACATCCCTTTTATTGGAAACAGAAGAGAAAAATTGCGTTCATCTGCGCTTCTTTAGCTTATTCTTGTTTGTTTCGCAATGGTTCGCCTTATTTCCCGGCTCGCAATATTCGAAGTTTCTTCCAGAAATAATAAAAGTGAACGTTGTGTTGCAGTGTATGAATTTGTATTTAAACAAATTGAACATGTGATAGTCTCTGATGTCGTTATTAAGAATTTAAAGACCTACATGAGAAGTGTGTGTCAAGAAATTGAAGTAAGATGGAGCAAATGTTATCGTCATCGTGGCAGATTCCTGGAAAATTATTCAGACTGGCTACAAAAAAATGAAAGACGTGCATGGAAACTTCTTGTAGGAAAGCCAGAAGGAAAACGCCCAGTTGGTAGACCAAGAATGAGGTGGGAGAACAACATTAACTATGATTTGAGGGAAGTAGATTATACAGGGAATGATTGGAAAGCATTAGCTCAGGATAGGGATGTATGGAGAGCTTATGTCCGTGCGGCCATGAACCTACGGGTTCGATAGTGCCAGTGAGTAAGTAAGTAAGTAATTACAAGAAAATATTAATCTGCCCATGACCGATTGTCAATCTCTGCCTTCTACGTCTACAGATCAACCGCCTTCTAGTTCTGGTAGGCCTTCAAAATCATTCGAAGAATGTTGTGAAAAGACGAAAAGGTGGAAGCTTAGAGAATTCGTTCGGTCAACAAGCCTAGAAGAAATAACTACTGCTGCTGAAATGAAGTTGCGTGATAAGGGGAAAAAAAGAGTCTGCTGCATTAGTCAAAGAATTATCCTTTGCATCACCTTCACGAGGCACCAGATTGAAAAAGAGTCGACGCCTGTCTTTAGATAAACCGAAGAGTTTATCAGCTGATCGAGCACTAGCGATGAAGATGGATGCCAATCTTTCAACTCACCAATACATAAAGACTAAAGTTGAGAATAGGAATAAGTACATTCAGAACAGATTCAAGAATGAGGCAGGCCTACTGGTGGATATGCCAACACAACAAGCAGAAAATATGAATAAAATGGAAACTCTGCTCGTCGAGTTTTCGGTAGCACCGAAAAAACTGCCCAAATAACAGGTGTCAATTTTGGGATAATTCGCCGTTTTCATGTCATATTAGAGATACTCAATTGTGGGTTTTCCACAAATTCTGATTATTTTGAAGAGTATGCTGTTGAAACCAGAAATCTGCATTTGAAATAATGCAGTTGGTTTTATATGCCAAGCAGTGTGCACAACATTTTATAGCACGGCAAACTTGTTATTGCCTCTTGTATTCTTCCGATTGGTCAACTTTCGGAAGAAGCACAAGAAGCAAGAAACAAAGATAGTAGAACATATCGGGATCATTTTACAAAAAAAAACTTCGAGGGTCGACACAAACACCAATCTTATCGACAGACTTTTGATATCTTCTGATCCTTTCTTGGCCAACGGAAACACGGAATAATTACACAGGAAGTTCTCTCATTGCTCTCAGCACCTACTTTAGATACAGAGGCAACAGATTCCGATAAACTTGACTCAGATGCAGATTAATATTTTTGTAAAACATTACTGTCTGTCTTTCTTTATATGTGTAAAATAATTAGAAAAACAAATTCATAACATATTTTTTTCTGTAAGAAATGGAAAAGCAATTGTGGTTTTTGTTTTAGTTTATAGAATAATGACAATATAGAATCATAATATACTTTCTAATAAGTAGAGTACCTATTTTTAAAACAACGAAATTAAAAAAAAAAAACTTGATAAATTTATATGTTCTTAGAAACAAGAATCATTTGTATTTTTTATATTTGTAAAATGATAAAAAATTATAGATTTTGTAAAAACAGAAACATATTTAAGAATTTTTAATTTCAATAATAATGATAAATAATTCATAATAGAGATATGTTTTGTGTATGAAATAAATACTATTTGTTCTCTATAATATGTGAAATATTGATATTATATATATATATATATATATATATGGTATGATAAGAAAAATAAATGCCTGGACGGGATTCGAACCCGGATCTCTGAGTCTGTACCTCAGCGTGATATCCATTACACTACCAGGCGAATCCAATTATATATATATATATATATATATATATATATATATATAAGAAATATAATATGCACGTGTACTTTTTTCATTTGTAAACTAGCGATAAATTAAAAATATATGTTTTTGTAAGAAGTGCAAAAATTATTTGTATTTTTTAATATGTAAATCAATGATATATTATTCAATATAATAAATTGAATGTTTTGGTAAGAAATAGAAAATCATTTGTGTTCATCGATGTTGTAAAATTTTAGGAATAAAATTATACATAACAAAAATGTATTTTTTATGGAAAATATTAGTAGGAATAGTTTTAAATTGCCAAGAGCGTTATCCAAATATGTTATAAGTGGCATAGAAAACAATAAAGACTGTAACTAGTAAAATTATCGAGCCAAGAATTAACTCCTCCTAGAATCGTCACTGCGGCGTTTCGCCGCTCCCGAGCACTTACAGCATGTTGATAGCAAAACGCCGTGTGACAGTTAGGTTATAAATGAAGAATCCTGTATAACCGCGAGTATAGTAAGAGCTCTTCGAGCGGACCAAATCTTAGAACAAACAATGAATAAAGCATCATCATCAGCTTCATGAATTAAGCCCCATAAGGCTTGTTCCGGTCTCATTCTTCATCACTTCACAGTCCATCTTGTCTTTGGTCTTCCAACAATTCATCTACCGTTTGGGTTGTACATTATCATCTGTTTTGATAATTTAAACATTTTCAGTTCCCTCCTTATATTTGCACTTCTTTTTTTTATCCCGCAAGGTATATCCAGTGACATATCTCGAAATTCTCTTTTGCGCAGCTTCAGTTCTCCTTCCTCTTTTCTTATCATTACCCAAAACCCTGAACAATAAAGCAACGTTGTGAACGAAGCATATTAAATATATCCTCATGAACGAACTTGTAAATTATCTAGACAAGGAAATATCGTGATACTTAGATATTCTGTAATTGCAAATTTGTGCTTTTCTTTTTGAGTACGTAACAGAAGACGAAAAGACAGAAGACTTCGTAAATGATCTTATTCTTTGAAGAGGAAGATTGTGGAATTAGGAAGAACTAGATGCAATTGGAATAAGATTACTGGATACACACAAGAAGACCGTCTTATTGAGCGTAGCAATTTGTGAATTAATTTCTCAATAGAATCACTTTGATTAAATCTTTACATACAAGTCGTCTAGATTGAAGCTTTATTTTCTGCCCTAAATACATTGTGATCAAATTATGTGCAAGAAAAATATATAATATTTCATATCTCAACATCTTCCATCTCTTTGTATCGTAGATCTATACGTACATCAAACAGAGAGTTTTGTTCTCATTCTGTGAAAGCATTTCGACTCTGTGTGATTGGTTGTATATCCCAATCATATTATATGGATGCGTCCACCGCTGTGGTCTCGAGGTAGTGTGCTACCTTGTCACGCAGCGGGCCCGGTTCGATCCCCGCTCAGGACATGTTTCATGGGTGAGGTTTTTTCTGGGTTTTTCCTCACCTGTAAGACAAATGTCAGGATACTTTAAAGCCCAAACGGTCCTCGAACATCATCTGGCCATCATTATCATCAATATCATATTCACCTCATTAGACTAAGTTCACGTTTAAGGCCTTTCCTAGCGCTTCATTACCCATCGGCATCACCCATCATATCATTGGGGCAACGTAACTCCGCCTTCCAGGCGCCCCAACCTCGGAAGTGGGTTACAATAGGCCCATGCCAGGAGCGAAAACCTGAAATATCGAATGACAAACAGGTGGCATTGAAAAAAAAATGCATTACATGGATGCGTAACATTGACTCTTATTTTAAAGGAGAAGAAACGATAACTAGTATTTGAGAATAAATTTCTTACGAACAATTTTGGACCAAATAGAGAAGAATAGACATGCAAATGGCTAATACCTGCAGAACAGTAAACGACATAATATAATAAGAACAGTTAAGTCTCATGGCCTGATGCGGGAACAGAGAATAAAAGGGGGAATGGAAGTTTCTTATAGGAAAACCAGAGGGAAATCGCCCAGTTGATAGACCAAGCGTTCTCATTAGGTGGGAGAATAACATTAACCATGATTTCAGAGAAGTAGATAATACAGAGAATAATTAGAAAAATATATCTCAGGATAGGGATATGTGGAGATGTCATGTCCATGCGGCCATTAATCTATAGTGTCAGTGAGTTAGTTAGTGATTGGCTGTAGTTGATACATAACTGAGCTTGCATATCACATTTCAAAATGATTTCAATCTATGGTGGATTTCATTTTATAGAACCTTTGGATATTAGGATTAATTGAGTAATAGAATAAAATTTAGGAGTTAAATAAACGAGTGGACTCTATACAAAATCCCATAATCAAAGAAATAGTTTAGTAATTGCCGGGGTTCAAACCCGGGTTTCCTGGATGCTAATTGAACACCCTAATTGTTATATCACGATCATTGATCAGAATTATGTTCATTTTAGGTATTGTTATTTGTTTTAAATTTTCTAAATGAGTTTTAACTCTGCCAATTATAATAAATTGTAATAATAATAATAATAATAATATTAATAATAATAATAATAATGAAAGATTAAGTACGACATTAAAAGATTAATAATGATAATACTACTGCTGTTGCTACTACAACTACTGTTACTACTGCAAATAATAATAATAATAATAATAATAATAATAATAATAATAATGTACTGACTCGATTTATTTATTTATTTATCTATTTATTATTATTACGAACGGGGGTTGCGTGCCGAGGAAATTATAGGAATGCATGAAGTGTGAACAGGACTTCTAGAAAGAATTTACACACTTTTTACGACATAAAAGAAGCCATTGACACGGCTTACCAAACACTTTAATATATCTATGAGAACATATTATCAGTAGGTTACATTTGAAAATTACTTAAGATAGAACTTGTAAGCACCATTTATTAATAGGTTAATATTTGATTAATAGTGATTAAAATTCAATTGTGGACATTCCCGAGAGAATTGAAAACCTATATTACAAAACTCTACTTACATAATTCCGAAAATGGGCCCAGCAGGGCGCTGGCCCTGCTCTGCGACCTCGCTGTCCGATGGCTCCGACCAGACTTCCTGACCTTAGACTCTCCGCCTTTCTTCTACCCTCTAGTAACGTTGGTTATTTTAAAAAAAAAATCCCTTGTCTCATAAAAATACCTGAGAAATGTTCTTTCACAACCCCTCACCCTACAGTGTATTTTTCATTAGTGTTGATCTTATCTTAACATAACTTTTCTTTCAAGGGTTTGTTTTAAAATACCTCTTGTCTCCCAAAAACACCCCTCGTCTCGCGCTCCTCACAATCCAAAGTCCTTCAGCATATTTTTCTGTTTGTTACTATTTTCCGTTCTATTATGTGACTCAAATAATTATTACCTTTGTCTCGTTATAACAAATAATAATAATAATAATAACAACATTTTTATTCAGAGTTAAGGCCATAAGGACTTATCTTCTACGAAACCAGTAAACTAAAATATACAGAAAAATGTTTGTACAATATAAATCAACATAATCTAACAAGAGGTTGTGTTTTTCTCAAAAGATTCACGAGCGACTAAGTCACGAGTGATTTTGTCTAATGAAAAACTGAAACTCGCGTTGGATTTGGAGAGACTATTTAGCGAATAATACAACATCAGAAGCTAAAAATAATTATAATGTTTAATATTTATCAAATACTAAATGCAATATGTAGCAATTATAATTTTAAAATTTCAATAAGTAAAACAAAAATAATGACATTTTGTGGAAGAAATACTCTGCGTCCAAAAATAGTAATTAGAGACGAGATTATTGAACAAGTATCCCACTTTAAATATTTAGGATGTGACATCAGCTATGGGTTTGATAAAGATATTGAACACAAAACACATCAGTTTCAAGCTATTTGTTATACAATAAATAGAACATTGAATAATAAAGCCCATAAATAAACAAAATTAAAATTTTATAAAATGATGGCTGCCCCTGTCCTTTTGTATGGGAGTGAATCTTGGATTACCACTACCAAACAAGAAAGTAACATCCAAGCAGCCGAAATGAAATTTTTAAGAAGAGTAAAAGGCTGCACTAGAATGGACCAGATAAGAAACGAGGATATCCGTGAAGAACTGCAGATCTACTCCATAAAAGAAAATATATTTAACAACAAGATACAGTGGAAAGAACATGTAGAAAGAATGGAAGAAAGTAGATTACCAAATAAAATCTTCCATTATTTTCCAAGAGGAAGAAGAGATGTCGGACGTCCTCGGAAGAGATGGTCATAGATCTATTAGTGAAGACGGAACAGGCAACTCTTGCCTAAACCAGGAAGTGAAGAAGAAGAAGAAGAAGAATAGTTACCAAATGTGAGGTTATGTATTCCGATCTTACTTCCGGGCGATTTCTAAGCCGGCTGTATAGTTATAAATAGCATATTTTTACTTTTAAATCTCTTTGGGCTTGGGAAAAATCAATAACAGATGATTGTAAGAGAAATAACTATTAACAGTAATTCATATTAATTATACAACATTTCATATTTTTTTAGAGCAACAGAACTAACGTTTTTTTTTTCTTTTTGGTATTTTCTTTTCGTATGGCATTTCTTGTTGTACCATATCGCTCGTACATTGTTTAATCGATATTCTTGTTAAAGAGGTTAATATGCGGAGATATATCTCATTACGAACAAGAAGAGGCAAAATTATCAGCAGGAAGAGACAAGATTATCATCTGGAAGAGGCAAAATTATCGGTCTATGAGTTAAATAGTCTCTAAAACTAATACAAAATACTATTAACATAAAATTACATAAAACATAAATTACATAATATTAACTTAGTTTAACCTCTCACTTTATAGGTATATTTTACATGCCACACGTCACCTGTCGTTATAGTGGTGGAGGGATATTTTAAACTAAGAATACTTTTTTTGACTACATAAGAACATGGAGAGGCTCCCTGTTTGAGTGATTTGCTCAATGTCAGGTCCTTCTCCGAGACAACACAACATTACAATGAAACACGTCATTCACACGCACATTCATAGCAGACACGGCGAAAATGATTATGATGGACAGATGGTGTTTGGGGACAATTTCAGCCTTAAAATTTCCTGACATTTGTCTTACAGGTGAGGAAAAAACCCGAAAAGAAATCATCTTCCAGAAAACTACCCGACCGGCCCCACTGCGTACGAACCCCGGGTAGATGCTTGAAATAAATAGAGTGTATTTTAATAACTATAAATAGAACATTAAAGAACAAAACATGAAGAGATACTAGACTGAAGTTTTATAAAACATTGGCAGTTCCTGCATTACTTTATGGGAGTGAAACGTGATTAATGACTAAAAAAATTACTTAGTAGAATACAAAGCATTGAGATGAACTTCCTTAGAGGAAAAAAAGGCTGCACAAGAATGGATCGGATAATGAATGAAAATATAAGAACAGAGTTAAATATATATCCACTGAATGATAAAATCATAGGAATATAGAGAAAAATGGTTTAGACATGTAGAAAAAATGAATGTAACAAGATTACCAAAAGCAGCATCTAACTAAAAGCCAAGAGGTTCAAAGGAAAAGGTTCAGTGAAAAGATGGGCAGAACAACTGTGAGGCGGAACAGGCAATTTGCCTAGCCCGTGAAGTGAAGAAGAACTCATTCATTGCATACAATAGTACGTAATTACTGATTTATCAAATAACCCATGCCATTAAAAACTTTTTTTTTGTATTTTTTTAAACCTGGTTGAGTGGTAGACAAGGCCTTAAGGCCTTAACTCTGCCAGGTAAAATAAAGCTATTATTATTATTATTATTATTATTATTATTATTATTATTATTATTAAAAATTTCATGAAATATTGTCAATTTTTGCTTGAAGGATACTATGGATCGACGATATTGTTGATTCTAAATGGTAGTGAATAACAATCTCGCTGAGCGAGCATAGACTAGATTTTATGAATTTAAAAATATTATTTCGAAAAATTGTATTGTTAAACTGGCGCTTCCCAACTCTGTCAATCATGTTTCTCGTCTCGCATCGGCCAATAATGTTCCTTTTTCAAAGGAATGCTTCATGAATCAATAGCTCGAAACTTCATTCGACCTTATTATACAAGGTCGATGTTTCATGGTTATCGATCTACTTGTACATTTCTCTTTCCAGTTGTGACGTTCAGCTGGTGAAGCTATCTATTTTTAGTAATCAGTAAATAATAATCTGTGTTTCTAGCTTCATCTAGTGAGGGTTATCGCTGGTATAGCAGCCACAAATGAATATATAGTATATGCTCTTGCGTAAATTCATGTCTAACGTAATAGCTAGTGTTGGTAAGGAAAATGTGAATGCAGAAGGCTCCGTCACGCTGAATGTGATAGATGCCTGCTGGCTCGGTAGGAAATTTGCAGATGATCAAATAATTTTTGCAGGGGATGAAGATTATATGAAATATATGATAAATAAACTAATGGAAGAATATAAAAAAATGGGGACTGAATATAAATTTACAGAAAACAGAATATATGTGTTTGGGACAGGATGTGGATGACCTCATATTCGAAACAGGGAAAATAAAAAAAAGTGATTTTTTTAAATATCTTGGGTCAATAATTACAAGTTCAGGTACCTGTGAGAGAGATGTACAGACTAAAATTGCAATGGCCAAAAATGCAACTAAGACATTACATGGAATAATTTGGAACAAAAATATTACAAAGGAAACTAAAATGAAAATTTATAAGAGTATAATACAGAATATTTTGTCATATGGAAGTGAAACTTGGTCTTTGACGGAATTACAAAAGAATAAAATTAGAACAGTTGAATTTGATTATTTTAGAAGAAGCCTTCAAAAAAACAAGACAGTATAAAATAAGAAATGAATTCCTTTGGAGAGAAATGAATGTCACCACATCTGTTGTTAAGGGGATTGAAAATCAAACGCTTAAATGGTATGGCCATGTACAAAGAATGGAAAATGAAAGATGGCCAAAAAATATATACCAATGGTCACCCCCTGGAAGAAATAAACGTGGCAGACCAAGATGGAAATGGAAAACCTACGTGAGAACTATAATGTATGATAGGAATTTGGAAGAGGGAGATTGGAATGATAGAGATAAATGGAAACTGAAGACGGCAAACCTATAAGTGGGGGAAAGCCGAAGAAGAAGAAGAAGAAGAAGAAGAAGATGTTCACGTATAATTGATTTGAATGCAATTATGCAAACGTATTATTTTACTTTATTCTAAAATTATGAATATAGTAATTACCCCACCAGTACTGGGGTTGCTAAGGATTGTGTGCACGCCACTGGTATTCGTGTTTTAATTTATTAACAAGTATCTAATACAGTAAAACTTGTTTAATCCGGAATGTGAATAATGAGGAAATCTGTCCAATGTGAACAAATTTATTAATCCCGGTGAAATAATAGTAATGTTAGGTGTATTTATTTTGCACAAAACGGAATCTGCCCAACGCGGGAACGGAAGGATATTTGTACAGAATTCATGAAAGAAATATTTTATAAAGCGGAAAAACAGGGAAATAAACTAGTTTCCACTTCATTGAATACCCGTTAGGCAAAAAACAATAAGAAATGATTCCTGCCACCGGGGGATGTAGAGATTCTATCTGTACCTGAAATTATATATCGGCCTCACTGCACACCTGTTAAGCAAAATGCAGATACCTGTCTTACAAATAACCATTGCACTGTAAAATGTTTAATTAGTTTAAATTCTTAGACCGATCTTACACAGGTATCGTTCGGAATTTACGGAATAAAGATGGCTGAAACGTATGTATCCTTCTCATTAAGCGAAAAAGTGAAAGTGATTGAAGATAAATCTTCAAATTTCCGGACCGATGCTCCAAAGTCAAGCTCTAGCTGTTGCTAAATCCCTAGGGAATAACGATTTCAAGGCATCTTCAGGTTGACTGGACAGTTTTAAAGGACGACACAATGTAGTGTGTGGAACGAAATTTGCGGAGAATCAAAGGATGTGGACGAAAGTGTAGTTAGTGAGCGGAAACTCGAAGCTGCATACTTTAATTTCATATGTATACGCGTTTAAGAGACATTTTTAACGGTGACGAAACGGGACGTTTTTTTTTTTTCGCACGTTACCGTCGAAGTCGCTCATTCATACTATACTTAACTTTTCAAAGGCAGAGGAACTACAATTTAATCCAAGGTACGTAAAAAGTCATGTACGGTGCTCTATAATCTAAGATTATTAATAAGTTTTAGTTTTATAATGTGGAAATTTTGTCTAATGTGGAAAAAATAATTGGTCCCATACGATTCCGCTTTGAGCAAGTTTTACTGTATAATATTTTCGAGCGCTCCTAATAAGTTTGTATGATTAATGTTATTCTTCGTTGACAGAACATGAAGGTCAGTGGTGAATATGATTACAGAGACCAATAACTCTCAGTCTAGGTGGATGTAGAAATTTAATGCTATTCTTACACTCCAGCCTAGGAATGTTGCAGGTACTAATTTATAAGACGCTGTCAGTCACAAAGCCAGTTAGAATATGGATGAGCCCAGTATCGAGCCAGAGCCATTTCAACCCGTAAATAGATGCTTCGCCAAACCTAAATTTGTTACAAAGCAAAACAATTTTTAACACAGTTACCTTCTAGTCCAGGGGTGGCCAATTATATTTCATTTAGGTCCATTTTCAAAATATTAAATTAAGTCGAGGTCCGAAACCACAGTTGATTAAACATATGAAGCTTTAATTAAGTTAATTAATATAAGGAAATAATTTAAATTATGTTCCATCCATCCATCTATACTAATTCTGCCCGAAGGCAGGCACTTCATTGCAATCATAGCATTTTCATGTTATGCTTGCTGCTTCACTAGGGAATTGTAGGTATGGTAGCTTCCCGTTGCTTTCCACACCGGTGAAGGATGATGATGATGATGATAATGATGATGGCCATATGATTTCGGGGACCGTTTGGGCCTTAACGTTTTCCTGACATGTGTCTTACAGGTGAGGAAAAACCCCGATATAAAACCTCACCCAGAAAAACTGCCCCGACCGGGGATCAAACCCGGGCCCGCTGCGTGACAATGCAGCACGCTACCTAGAGACCACAGAGGTGGACTAAATTATGTCATGAGTAAGAATTGCACAAAATAAACAAAACACATGGTAAATACAGAAAGGATACAGCACAGAGTGCACAGTTATTAAATCTAATAATTATTAATAAGTTTATGATAAACTTGACATGTGGTCAGACTAATATTTAAATATCTAACTTCAGAAATTTCCTGTTTTTCACGATACCAGGTTTCAAACGGAATTCCGTTCATCTTCATTAAATCTCCAACCATAAGCAGTACTGTTAACCGACCCAACAATAATACTATCATAACACGAAATTAGAACAACTGCTTGTATTGGATGTTTAACCGGTTTTAAACATTTATATTAATTCGATATTTAACCGGTCTGGAAACCAAAGCCCCAGGGTCCGGATCCGGACCGAGGTCCGCCAATTGGTGACCCCTGTTTTAGTCAATAGTTATTTGCGTTACAAATATTGAAAGTGGGATTTTACAGATGGATTGAGACGTTTGCGCTAAACTCGAAATATCGAAACGAATTCGTAAAAAAATAACTTCCATTAAATGTAAGGTAAAGTAAAACAAAATATTCCCACTATAGGCCTCAGGAGGCCCTTGGGGTAGTAAGAGGTTAGGGCTCCCACTTTTTCTAGACAATCGGCACTTGATGTCAGCCGGGTTGTCTGCCCTGCGTGACGGCCGCCTTTACCCCCAGAACAAGCGTCTGGTTCTCATTTCCGTTAGGGGCTGAGTCGACCCCAGGCCCATAGTGCCGCCAGAAGGTTTGGGTCAGTTTAAAAATCCTGACCCTACCGGGACTTGAACCCTCGGCCTTCCGGCTTGTAGTGCAGTGACTTAACCACTACGCTTCGTCGTGCCCCAAAAATGTAAGGTACAAAATAATATTGTCTAATGTCATTATTTTGTAGATAAATATTAGCATGTACGTATTTATCAAAGCACACGAAAAGCTACACTAAAATAGTATCATACCGTAATCAACTGGCGCATTTCTAACGTTAAAGATACTATGATATGTTAAGATACGAAAGAAAGTAATATATGCAATGCAAGTACTGTATATGCTAACAAGAACTAAGGGTTATAAATATGTAGTCGGGAATTACAATATTAGGCGTAATTGCAACTGTGGAATAAATTAACACTAGTCCAATCACTACTGCTAATTTACAACATGAAGCCTAAATTGTAATGTTACTTACTTACTTACTTACTCACTGGCACTATCGAACCCGTAGGTTCATGACCGCGCGGACATAAGCTCTCCATACATCCCTATCCTGAGCTAATGCTTGCCAATCATTCCCTGTATAATCTACTTCCCTCAAATCATACTTAATGTTGTTCTCCCACCTCATTCTTGGTCTACCAATTGGGCGTTTTCCCTCTGGCTTTCCTACAAGAAGCTTCCATGCACGTCTTACATTCCCCATACGTGCAACATGTCCTGCCCATCGCAGTCTACGAGACTTAACTGTTCTTATTATATCTGGCTTCCTATAAAGACCATGTAGTTCATTGTTATGCAGTCTTCTCCATTCACCCGTCTGTTCATCTATCTTTGGTCCAAAAATTTTCCTAAGTACTTTATTCTCAAATACTCGTAATCTCCCTTCCTCCCTTAAAGTAAGAGTCCATGTTTCGCATAGTATAACTGGTAGAATAATAGTTTTATATATTTTCAGCTTAACGTTTTTTGAAAGGAGTTTGGACATCAAAAGTCTCTGCAATGCATAATAGCATGCATTTCCAGAATTGAGCCTATGTTTAATTTCTTTGTGCGTCTAATTCCTATTTGTGATTATTGTCCTTAGGTATTTGAATTCAGCCACTTCCTCAAAATTTACCTCATTTGTCATTAGCTGTCCATTTCCATTATATACTGAATTTCTACGTGTGACCATATATTTAGTTTTACTGATATTTACTTCCAGTCCTAATTTCTTAGTGTTACTCAATAGAAATTGTAATGTTACCTGTTCAAATTTATTATGTAATCTGAAACAATTTATTTCTATTTAAACTTATAATAAATATGAAATGAACATATTTTATAGTCGTGGACTTTATGTTAGTCCCTTTGTTTCTTTATTGTAACATTAATTATTAATTTTGGGTTTATTATGGGTATCGCTTTCTTTTTGTCAGTGTTATAGTATATGAAACTACGATTTTCCACTTTATGGTGACTTTTGAGACTATAATGTGACGCAACCTAATAACGTCGTTTCAATTTCACGGGCGAAGGCGAAAATAATAGTCTCGCATTGGTAGAAATATATTCGTGAGTCGCAGACTCGCCAGTAGAAAGAACTGCCCAGATCATCGATGCGCCTACATCTCCGTTTCAGAAAATTCTCCAAGCTTCTATTTCCCCTGACGGGAAAGATCAATGCCAGAAACTTCCGTACTCGAAACGTCTGGATCAGAAGCCTAGAAATTTTCCTTCCCCGCAGTATACAATCTTTTGCGAAGGCAGGAATTGAGTCGGTTGCGTTGTGACAGCGATACAGTAACTGTGGTTGAAAGGAACACTGGTAAGTGTACTCATCAGAGACTGTAAAACAATTGTGTGATAGATAAACTTTAAAAGAATACTAATTACCACTGCAATTTATGAATAAATTGTTCTAAGTAATGCCACGAGTGATTTCCAATTTATCTATAGGATTTGGAAATCAAGAGTGGCATTTGTTAGGACTATTTAACGAATAAAATTAAGTTTACTCACACATCATTACTTAAATATAGTTATTTTCAAATATTTATATATTTATTGTAAACGGCGATGATTGAAAAGAAATGAGAAATGTTTAATTATGTTTCATTTGTTCATCACTGCAACGTGATTATATTATTTATTGCCAAATATGATCGACATATTGTACGAATGCACCCTAGTGGAGAAAAATATTAAACGCATGAAACTGTATATTATAACCATCATTATAAGATATTAATTAATTTTTGTTCGAATACAACTCAGTAAAATCGTTATTTAAAAACAAAATTTTGAACACACAATTGTCAAATGTGTAGGTCGAAGGAATCTGTTCATTATTTGCTATACTTATCGTATTTGTTAGAGAGCCAGTCACTGCAAAATAATGTTATGACCTGTTCAGAATATTAAAAAGGACGAGCGTTCTTTATTTTGGTAATCAAAATTCGATAACTATAATTATAAATTCGATAATTATCGAGGTGAAACACGACCGTCATTGGTTGTAAAACAAAATTCATTGAAATGTGATTGGTCATTGACTCCCATTTGGGGCATGAGTTATATAGTCATTGATAGTTTATAGATTTAAATAAAGTTATTCTGAAGTTTTTTCCAAATCATCTTGTCATTTTATTACTTTAAAACAATGTGAAAACTAACCCCACGGCCTACTAGTGACAATAAGTAGAAATTTATACAAAATTATATTTCAATTCATTTGCAAAACTCCACTTTCAATCTTTGAACGTACGTAACCAAAATGTGTTGTTCATCACAAAAGCTTAGTGTGCATTGTCATTGTTCAAATGTTTAGACGTCCTGTACACAGGACTACGCAGTGAGTAAACATTAGTATACTCGTATTTTGATTTGCCTGTATCATTGGAACATATAGGTTCATGGAATCAAAATGTTGGTAAGACATATAAACATTTTTGTCTAATAATCTAATCAAACTAGAATTTTAGAGTACATTTCTGGGAAACGTGTTAATACACACATGAAGTTAACTGTAATGGTGCTAGTGTTTTCAATTAAACATCGGGTGACGATGTGTAAATAGGTGATGGTCATTTGTAGCATGCAAAATAAATAAACACACCTATATCGTTTTGGTTGTAACGTAAGGCTAAATAATCAACTGCTATAGCAATTAACAAAAGTAAATTCATCTCTGATCATTGTTTAATCAGTCAACCCAATTGGCAATACTAGTTTGCATTTGTTTCTTTAATTTGGTGATATGGGATTAATTAATGATATCGAAATTAGAAAAGCGCAGGTTTGATCCAATGAAAGATAAATCTTTTTTTTTTTCGATTATAAAAATTCAACGTAGCTGTTTTTTTCGGAAAGGAAGTTTTACATTTTCTATACCCCAAAAAATAAATGTAAGATAGGATAAAGCATAATCGAATATGAAAGTACAACTTGGACGTTCATGGTAGCATGGACATATGCTCTCCATACAACCTTATCCTGAGCTAATATTTTCTAATAATTCCTTGTGCTTTATAATTCACATTCCTGAAATCATGCTTAATGATATTCTCCGTCTCATTCTTATCCTTCCCACTGAACTCCTTCCCTCTGGTTTTCTTTGAATAAGTTTCCACTTCCATATTTCATTCCCCAATCGTGCCACAAGGTCTACCTTCGCAATCTAATGTTATTAACTACTCTTTTTACATATAGTTGCCCATAAAGATCTTGTAGTCCACTGTTACGTAGGTCTACCCGTAGTTGTGTACATCACCTGTCTATCTTTAGTCTAACTTAAGCACCTTAGGTTTCAAATACTCGTAATATTTTCTTCAGCCTTAAAGTAAGGAACCATATTCCGTATCTATATAATAAGATATAACTGGAGAATAACCGTTTTATATATTTTAGTTTAACTTTTTTTTTTTAATTGGATGGCAAGTGTCTTAGTAATGCATAATTGCATGCTTTTCGAGAATTGAGGCTGTTGTTTAATCTATTGAAAGCGCGTCTCTTACAATATCTCCAAGATTGGTTCATATTTGATTTAATAAAATTCCAGCCGTTATAGTTGGTTTTCTAAACCCAGCATCGTGAGGCATTTGAGTAGCTACAATAAATAGTGGATACAAACGTCGAAAAGTCCAATAAAAAACAAATATTTGTTGAGATTGCAATATGTTCAACGATCGATTATTTTCTAACTGTTCTTATTGAATTTAATATTTCTATTTTTACCTTATGTCTCCCAAGCGGCGAGTTATAATTAGGCCTGCAGCACTGTTGCTTGCCAAATTTAAACGAAGTAGGCTACACCGAATTCCAAAATGGTGGACGGGGTTTTAAGTAGTTGGTATAGCTTTACAAACGAAATTGGATGCGTGAGTATTTGCTATAATGAAAGAAAAGCTGTGAAAGTTTCATATCCTGTTTGCAGTAACTTATTTCTTGTCATTATTACATCGTCAGCGTTAAATTTGTGAAAATGGCGACTCCTGCACAGAAGCCATTCTGTGTGTTGCAATTTGCGAGGTCTGGTTCCATTGTTGCAGTGCAGCGAGCTTTCCGACGGCAATTTGGAATTGATCCTCCGACAGATAAGATTATCCGTGGATGGTATACGCAGTTAGAAACAACTAGATTTATCTGTAAAAGAAAACCCCAGGACGTCCACGAACACCGAAAGACGAGTCGGTCCGGATGACATGGTTTATTCCCATACCCTCCACGGTCTCCCGATCTCACACCTTGTGATTTCTTCCTGTGGGGTATATGAAGGATTATGTGCACGTACCACCACTTCCCGTTGACCTTCCAGACTTGAGAATAAGGAGTGTTTTTTATGTTGAATCCATTGCTCTAAATATGGTGACCAATGTTTGGGAGGAATTGGACTATCGACTAGATATGTATCGTATAACGAAAGGTGCTCACATCGAATATTTATAAAGTACTTAAGAAAACTCGAAGCGTTTCTCTTTAATCCCATGTAGGTTTTGTTATTATATATATCATGTAAGGGAAATTAAAGAACTTTGAAACCCCGTCCATAATTTTGGAACATCCTGTACAGTTATATTATTGTTTTGACTACTAGCCGTAACATGGCAAAGTGTAACGCTTCCTTTAACCCAATCAGTCATCTTCATCATCGACATTTTTATCAGAACTCTCTTTGTGGTAACATATGTTTAATCAGACAATATATATTTTCTTCTTCCAATTCTATTCATATATCCATTCTCTTTCCTAAAGACTCCTCATCCACACCATTGTTTTAATTTCGTCTTCGAATGTAGGTTGAGGTCTTCCTCTTTCCATCTTTACTGGAGGTTTCCGAAGTAAGACATTTGTATTGAATCGATTATTTCTTCTGTTAAATGTTCGTACCGTCTGAATTGTCTTCTTGTATCTCTTTAAGAATCTCCTTTCTAGTTTCCAATTTGTCTCTTGTTATGGTTTTTCTAACTTTAGGTATTCCAGCAGCACATTTTATAATATTTATTATGCTCCAAAGCGTACGCGTTTAGCCGCTCGCCTTCACTGCTGGGGTCCCGAGATCGAGTCTCGGTCACTCCATGTGGGTCTCGTGGTGGACGAAACGGAGCTTAGACGGGTTTGTCTCGGGATTTCTCCCGTTTTCCCCTGCCACAAATTTCATTCCACAATATCTCCATACTCACCTCATTCATTTCGTTTAATTTCATTCATCCATCCTGTGATGGTGCGTCTGGATTGGTCGGCCGGAATCCTTGTTGTTCACAGGCCTCTATAAATATAGGGGCTTTATCTCATTTCGTTCCTAGACCCGTCCCTGAGTTCGACACAAGTTGAGGATATTTATTTGTATTCGAGGTTTCATTATGTGCTATCATGCAACAATACTGTCAATTACTAATAAATTCATATTAAATAAATAATAGTTTTAAAAGACTAAAAGAACACGCTTTATTAGAAAACTAAAAAATGAAAAATAATTTTAATTTCCAATACGCTTGGGATAAAATAAAGTGGTCAACAAAAAAAAATCATCTCCAACACATATAGAATAAAACTAGAGTTATCAACAAAAATAAAATAATTTTACCATCAAAAGCGTGGGGTGCTCTATATCAATTAATATACTTGATAATAAACAGATATTGGTAAAAGTAAGCTCTCTAAGAAGAAAATGTAAAAATCATAAAAATCACCCCACGCTTTTGATGGTAAAATTATTTTATTTTTGTTGATAACTCTAATTTTATTCTATATGTGTTGGAGATGATTTTTTTGTTGACCACTTTATTTTATCCCAAGCATATTGGAAATTAAAATTATTTTTCATTTTTTAGTTTTCTAATAAAGCGTGTTCTTTTAGTTTTTTAAAACTATTATTTATTTTTTATTTTTTAGTTTTAATATTTTACAGAATAAGATAAAAATGTAAATATCTTTAAATTCGATACTATTGTAGTATGAGCTAAAAGTAATAATCTTCTATAAAAAAAACCCTCCCAGCCGGATTTGAACCAGCGACGTATGGATTACTGAAATTGTATACCACTAAGAGTTCACTGCTCTACCAACTGAGCTCTTACAACGATTGACTAAAAACTCTACAAGTCCGCAATCTATTGTACCAGTTTTCATTTTTTTGATTTTCGGATGATTCTGGCCAGGATTTTAGAAACAAAATATGAAATTATTGTATTGTCACGGGTACTCTACACGTATACAAAGTTTCAAGTCGATCCAATGTTTGTAAGTGGGTAAAACTTGCGTTGAAAGATTCCGTTACATTGATATAAAAACATACTTTTTTTGATTTTCTGATGATTCTGGCCAGGATTTTAGAAAATAAATATGAAATTATTGTATTGTCACGGGTCCTCTACAAGTATACAAACTTTCAAGTCGATCCAATGTTTCTAAGTGGGTGAAAATCCCGTTGAAAGACTCCGTTACATAGATAGAAAAACACTTTTTTTGATTTTCTGATGATTATGGCCAGGATTTTAGAAAATAGATATGAAATTATTGTATTGTCACGGGTCCTCTACAAGTAGGCCTATACAAAGTTTCAAGTCGATCCAATGATTTTAAGTGGGTGAAAATCGCGTTGAAAGATTCTGTTACATAGATAGATAGATAGATATATAGATAGATAGATCGATAGATACAGGTCAAGCTAATATAAAGCGTGTAAAAAAATGATTAGGCCTATGTTTATGATGACCAAATAAAGTTCGGGGACAACTGTATGTCCTAAATGTTTAAACATCAGTCAACCGCAGTGATCTTGGGATACCTCCATTGCCTCAGATTCAGTGGACCTGGGTTCTCATCCCGGTCGGAATAAATTTCCTGGGTGAGTTTATTTTTTCCAGAAATGCCAGCAACATTAAGCCACAAATAGTGTTTCAACACCTATATAATAACACTGAGCAACAAAAAAAACTTTTTTTTTTGTCTCAGAAAGAAAAATATGTGATTCTGATAATATTTTTTTCTCCTGAATTCAAATATGATATCGGGTTTTCTCCATCACGCAAGGTTTCCGAGAGACAGGTATTTATAATTTCAAACACTTTAACATTTTCAATATTCGTAACTACACAATATTCGAACATTCGGACTCACCTAGAAAGTAAGAAATTACGATTTTCTGTTGTATTTCGCCTGTGGATCATCTGTCTTGATGGTCCAACAATAATCGGCCAGCATATTAGGATTCCATTTGCCTTGATATCTCTTTCTATAGCTGGCACCTCCCGATAAAAGTGTTCCCCGTGCGCATCGCTCACTACGCCAAGATTGTCCGGGAAGAAATCTAGGTTTATTAAAAAAAGAATTATTTAAATCCATTAATTGAAATTGAAATAAAAAAACTGTGGGTGATGGAGAAATTCCGAATACATATTTGAAAACACGATAAAAAACTGCACTAAGTACAACTATTGGTTCTCATGAGACAAAAATCAAGTTGACCTGTATAATAGCTTTATTTTGTAATAATAATAATAATAATAATAATAATAATAATAATAAGAGCTTTATTTTATCTGCCAGAGTTAAGGCCTTAAAAGGCCTTGTCTACCACTAAACCAGGTTAAAAAAATACAAAAATTATTCTTACATCCAAATGAAAATACAATAAATATGCATGGTACGTGTACAATATAATTATTATTTACAAAATGTTTTAAACTAGAGCCAGGGATTGAAATATAAAATGTAGAAGATAGAAAAGTCAGATAAAAATAACAATTAATAACGTAGAGCAAATTTAGTTGTCGATAAAATTATTTAACAACATGTATTTGAATAAGCGTAACTTGAAAGTGCCAAGTGTGCGGCAACCCCTGATATCTTGAAGAAGGAAATTCCAGAAGCGGGCAGAGGCCACTATGAAATATGTAGAATAAGAGGAAGTGCTATGAAAGGGATTGTATGGCCGTTATAATGAACCATATCATATTCATCATCATACGCCATTCATGAATATAGATCATTGTTCACCGTTTTCAGACTTAATTAGACAGGGTCTGAAAGTCGATTTTGTGGATGTGCAGGTCATTATCGTCCTCGTGGACAGTACTCGGAACTGCAATCAGAATCCTAGTTGGTGACATTCTGCAGTGATGATGAGTGGTCCAGTGGTAGAGCTGCTGACTTTAGCTCCTGAACAAGCTTGAAAACAGCATTTCCTTTATTTTAGGTGGTAAAATATAACGCCATGACTCGGTATCCAGAGCTTCGTTTGTTGTTAGAAACAGGTTGCACAACGTGAAGATGAGGTTTAAAGCTGAATTTTAATATTATAATAAATATTAAAGTTAAAGTTAATAATTTTGTATTTTAAAATTCTTTTAGTATTTAAATAGAACTTAAATAAATAAAAACATCTAAATAATTAATTGTTGGTTATTGTTGACTAAAATGTCTTAGTACTACTTACTTACTTACTTACTTACTTACTCACTGGCACTATCGAATCCTTAGGTTCATGGCCGCGCGGACATAAGCTCTCCATACATCCTTATCCTGAGCTAATGCTTTCCAATCATTCCCTGTATAATCTACTTCCCTCAAATCACAGTTAATGTTATTCCCCCACCTCATTCTTGGTCTACCAACTGGGCGTTTTCCCTCTGGCTTTCCTATAAGAAGCTTCCATGCAAGTATTTCATTCCCCATACATGCAAACATGTCCTGCTCATCATAGTCTACGAGACTTAACTGTTCTTATTATATCTGACTTCCTCTAAAGACCATGTAGTTCATTGTTATGTAGTCTTCTCCATTCACCTATTTGTTCATCTCTCTTTCGTCCAAAATTTTTCCTAAGTACTTTATTCTTGTAATCTCCTTTCCTCCCTTAAAGTAAGAGTCCATGTTTCGAATTCATATAATATAACTGGTAGAATAATAGCTTTATATATTTTCAGTTTAACGTTTTTTGAAAGGGGTTGGGACATCAAGAGTCTCTGCAATGCATAATAGCACGCATTTCCAGAATTGAGCCTATGTTTAATTTCTTTGTGCATCTCATTCCTATTTGCGATTATTGTCCCTGGGTATTTGAATTCAGCCACTTCCTCCAAAATTTCCCTCATTTGTCATTAGCTGTCCATTTCCATTATATAATGTATATCTACGTGTGACCATATATTTAGTTTTATTGATATTTACTTACCGTCCTAATTTCTTAGTGTTACTCAATAGTGTGTGCGTGTTGTCCTTTAGTATCTCCTCGCTATCGGCCAATAGTACTACATCATCAATATAAACTAACAGCTTATTAATATCATTGAGTTGTAAGCCTTCCTCATTCTCTGAAGATTTAATGGCATGCTCTAGTACAAAATTAAATAGTACAGGAGATAGTGCATCCCCTTGCTTCAACCCATTCTGGATTTCAAAAGTGTCCGAAAACTGTTTGCTACACGCACCCTACTCTTTGTGCCATCTAGACACATTCGTATAAGTCTAACTTTTTAGGAATTCCAAACTCAAACAGGATACTATATAACTTCTCCCTCTTAATTGAATCATATGCTTTTTTGAAGTCTACAATATAGTTGATGTACAGTCCCATTATATTCTCTATTTATTTTCTAAAATCTGTCTTATATAAAAAATCTGATCTGTTGTAGACTTGTTTCTTCTAAATCCACAGTGATGATCTCCTAAAATGTCATCAACATAGGGAGTAAGCCTGCTTACTAATATATTTGTTAGAATTTTGTACGAAGTTGAAAGTAATGAGATGCCCCTGTAGTTGTTGCAATCAGTTTTATCTCCTTTCTTATAAATTGGTACGATAATTGATTATTTCCATTCATCTCGAAGAGCTTCTTTTCCGAAATCATACTAAGCAACCAGCGTATCTTGTCCATCATTTTTTCTCCCCCTGATTTTATCAGTTCTGCTGGAATCTCATCTGAACCTGATGCTTTATACATCTTCAATTTTTCAATCGCCATTTCAACCTCTAATGCACCTGGTTCTGCGACTAGCATTTCTGCTGTCTGTACATAATTAAATCAATATTTAAATCATAATTAAATACATAACGAATTTGTAAAGAATGCTTTTAAAAAAGTTGTTTTGTCATTGTTGTCAAAATTATAAATCCTTCTATTATAAATGTAATACAAACACCTGCATGACTTCATATCCTTAAATGAAAATAAACTAAACTCTGATTGGATGTTAAAATAATTAACTTTTTTATTTAAGAAATCAAATTAAACCTTATATATACAGGACTATTAACCAATAGAATTTAAAGAATAACATCATGTGATGATCTTAAAATTATAAAAGAATTATACTAGTCATTCAATATACAATTTTCATCACTGATAGAAGCAATAAGAGCTCTCCTGATAAAATGTAATATTTAATACTAGAAGAACAATTTATTTAAGAAAAGGAAATAATTTATTTTTAATGACGGTGAAGAATAATACCACCTACATATACTTAATCTGCCGGGAACTTAAATAGTAAATAAATTTGTAATTATTCTACAAGAAATATTTTTTGTGATTTTGAAGTGTTTTCTTATCCAGTGTACCAAATTCCAACCTTGAGAAGAGAATCCGGCTTTACCGAAAATTAAACCCAACCTAAACCGATAATTCTTTTTGGGACACAAATCCATCTTCAAAATGTTACCATCACATTGAGAACTCACATGAAGAGAATTACTTCTTCAGGTTGGGATTTAGATAGAGGTTTTAGTTGGAATGCACTTCACTATATTTTTGCAACCCCATGTAATATTCAGCTTATTTTTAATGTTCGAGTGATTGTTGCGTTTTCTATTAAATATTGATGTTATTTAGGAGTCCTTCCATGTATGATGAAAAAAGTAAAGTGTACAATCCAGTGTTTAAAACTGTCTTCCGACATCGTGTTGTAAGATTTGGGTGGCATAGGGCTTTTAAACGTAACTACAAAGGGAGAGGTTAAACAAAGGAAAATTGAATGCAAGTTACTACTATGTTTAAAATATAATTAACAGATTAAGGGGTATATAATTTTCGTTTAAAACTGTTGAGTGTTTTAAAAATGCACAACCCATAAATCTTCTTCTTCTTCTTCCTTTCATGTGATAGACCTAGTGGTCTGTACGGTCTCAAACCAACGTTTGAAGGGTCTGCTCAAAGATCTCTTGCCTGGTGGCTGGTAATTTAAGATTTGACGTGGTATTCTTGTTCTGTTCATTCTTCTTACGTGAGATTTCCAGTTGTTTCTGTATTTGTGTACATCTTCCATGACAGATTCTGTTTGTAATTCTCTGAGAATCTCAGAATTCCTTTTATGGTCTGTTCTTGAGTAGCCTGCAGTACGTCTCATATATTTTATTTCTGCCGCAGTTAGTCTTTGATCATCTACACTGCGAATTGTAGCCTCACTGCCGTAGCGTAATATGGGTCTGGCCAGTGTTTTATGAATTCTGGTTAGTGCGTGTTGCTGTACTGTGTTTGGCTTGAAAATATTATTTATAATTCCTGTCACTCTGTTAAATTTTATAATTTTTTGACTAAAATCTTTTTCCTCTTCTTATGTAACTTGGTATCCGAGATAGTTAAATGTTTGGTTTGTTCTAATATTGTATTACTAATAACAATTTTACTGCGAACTGGGTCTTTTCCTAGGAAATCCATGACTTTAGATTTTTCTGTTGAGATTTCCTTGTTGTAGTTTATTGAAATTTGGTGAAAAGAGTCGTCTGAACGTTGTAAGTCATCTTCTGAGTTCGCTATAAACACAATGTCATCTGCAAATAATAGGGTGTCTAAATTATATAATCTATTAAGTGGTATGCTGCCATGTGGTTGTTGTCTCCATTCTATAATAATTGAGTTCATGTATATTATGAAGAGCATTGGTGAAAGACCACATCCTTGTCTAACTCCTTGATTAATTGATCTGCATTCCGAGGTTTTATTTTCAATCTTAACTTGGATGTAATTATCCTTATAAATATAATATATAGCTTTTATCAGTTGGTCTGGGATTCCATCATATTTGAGGATTTCTAATAATTTGTTTCTATTTACTTTGTCAAATGCCTTCTTCAAGTCAATAAACGCCATGTGTGTTTCACAACCCACAAATATTAATTATATTCAATAAAATAAAAACGTTATTAAGTACTACTTGAATTAATCGTCAGCATTATTCAATATATGGAATTAATTGACTAGCAGTCGCATTAGAAACAGTTGGCCATCAATCATATTGAAATAATGAATATTCAGATTTGTTAAAGATTGAATTTGATTCTGTAAATACAATAGGAAGTAACATTGAGGTCTACTTAATAAATGAGTTGAGTCTATGTTTCAAAAACTGAAGGAGATATAAATATCAAACTGTCAAGATTTCAAATGATATGTGGAACTATACATAGAACATTAAAGAACAAAGCAAGAAGAGATACTAGATTGAAGTTTTATAAAACATTGGCAGTTCCTGCATTACTTTTTTTGGGAGTGAAACTTGGATAATGACCAAAAAATTACAAAGTAGAATACAAAGCGTAGAAATGAACTCCCTTAGAAGAACAAAAGTTTGCACAAGAATGGATCGGATTAATAATGAAGATGTAAGAACAGAGTTAAATATATATCCATTGATTGGATCAAATCAAAGAATATAGAGAACAATGATTTAGACACGTAGAAAGAATGAATGCAACACGATTACCAAAAGCAGCATTTAACTACAAGCCAAGAGGTTCAAGGAATGTAGGAAGGCCAATGCAAAGATGGACAGAACAACTGTGAGGCGGAACGGGCAATTTGCCTAGACCGTGAAGTGGAAGAAGAATAAGTCTATATTTCATCTTACCTCATATTGGTAGCTTCTTGTAGGACATGTTTAAAATTATCATCATTGCTCCATCATCGCATCGGCTTGTACAGACTGATGATCTTTATGTTGTCGGCCTTATATGCTGACTCCTGCTCCCTCTTTTTGTGGTCCAAAGAAAATGCGTATTAAGTTTCTCTCCCCGCGAATTTCAAAATTCATTGTTCTCTCCTTATTCTTCTGAATATAGATCTTCCCCATATGGTGAGTTTATTTGTATTTTCTAACTGTTTTAATAATTCGGTGTTTACATTGATTTTATATTTGTCTGACCAAACGTAAATTTGATTCATTTACAGTTCCACAAAATGAAAGAAATTTAAGAAACATTCGATTTCAAAATTCATTGTTCTCTCCTTATACTTCTGAATATAGATCTTCCCATATGGTGAGTTTATTTGTATTTTCTAACTGTTTTAATAATTCGGTGTTTACATTGATTTTATATTTGTCTGACCAAACGTAAATTTGATTCATTTACAGTTCCACAAAATGAAAGAAATTTAAGAAACATTCGATTTCTATATGTAGAAAATCGTACAGCCTTACCGAGGATAATGTGAAACTTATATTTTAATATTTGCTCCTGTGTTATGTTCATTAGATTTATTTTTAGCGAATTTTACGTATGAAGGACTGCAAGCAATGCCATTTTGTGAGATTACATTTTCTATCATATGCTTCACAGCCTTCTACAGACCAGTAAGAAAAGAGGAAAACAGAAGGAAGTGTATTGAGTGGCAGCATGACAAGGTAGTGTCCGATGTTCCGAGTCCAACAATGAGTGACCGGATATCAGGTGCCAGATGTCATTTATATTGCCTTATCATGTCACAAGAAGAAAAGTCTATTGAAAACAAGGTGAGAGAGAAAGTGATGCTTTCGATAGACTTTGACCTTGTCGAGCAAGAAATGAACGAGTTGGTTGCGAAAATAGTGTCGAAGCGGAAAGAAATCGCTACATCAATGTCAACTTGGCGTACTTAACTTCCTATTCTATAGGATAGATCAGGGGTTGGTAACAGTTATTTTTATTTCGAGACGCCTGAACGTCCTTAGTTTGTCCGGTCTAGTATTTTCGATATAGCCTTTGTACGTTTCTTGTTTCTGTTAGCATGTATTCATGAAAATACAATTATTTTGTCCTTATCTTTGTAATGTAAAAGTTAAAAATATAATATAGGTTACTGAAACCTCATTCCTTCTCAAGTTTATGATGATGTAAAATATCAAGAAGGTCTTTCGGAACATATGTTCCATATTCTGCTTGTATGTAATTAAATAACGTAATATAAAATTAAATAGAAGAAACAGACATTTATAAAACAAGAGGATGTACAAACTAAAATGCAATAGCTGTAAAAATGTTTATTTTGGCAGAACAACAAGAAATTTAATACACGATAATGAACACTTTAAGGATTTAAGATAGAATGCAGGTAAATCTAATTTTGCAAAACATATTATAGAAACGGGTCATCGGTTTAATACTACATATGTATTAATAATGTGTTATATATTAATCATAAAGAAAATATCAACTTAAAAATCAATGTCCTCAAAGGAATCGAGATATTAAAAGAAACCAAGAACACCACTTACTTAACAAGAACTTCATTTTTATCAATTCAATGCCATCAAATTGTCATTTTTCGACATTCTGGTACTCTCTCCTGGCATAGCGTTTTGTAGGGAAATTATAGCGTTTAAATAATGGGAGGGTTGTTAAATTGTTAATAGGAAGTAAGTTTATTGTCTCTTGATTAGGGAATGGAAAAGTATTAAATAATAGTAGAAGTACAGTAATCAAAATAACCCACTTCTGAGGTTGGGGCGCCTGGAAGACGGAGTTACGCTGCCCCGATGATATGTGATAGGTGATGCACCAGGAGAGGCCTTAATCCCAAACTTAATGAATATGTTAATTGTGATAATGACGGCCAGATGATGTCCGGGGACCGTTCGGTCCTTAAAGGTTTCTGATATTTGTCTTACAGGTGAGGACAAATCGCGAAAAAAACATCACCTAGGAAATGTGTCCCGACCGGGGATCGAATCCGGGCCCGCTGCATGACAAGGCAGCATGCTACCTCGAAACCACAGCGGTGGAAAACACCCAATGACCAGAACCCTCTTTACAAAATTCTAACAACCAACAGTTAGTATCAGTATACAATCAGAAGATGGAACATACGTTCCGAAAGGCCTTCTTGATATTTTACAACATTATAAAGTTGAGGTCGACAGAGATCTCTATTTTACACGCTTTATATTTTATACGTGTTATATTAGTTTGACCTGTATCTATCTATGTAACGGAATCTTTCAACGAGATTTTCACCCACTTAAAATTGTTGGATCGACTTGAAACTGTGTATACCTGCAAAGGATCAATGACAATACAATAATTTCATAATCGTTTTCTAAAATCCTGGCCAGAATCATCAGAAAATCAAAAAGGCCTATGTGTAATTATATCACGGAACCTTTCACCGCGATTTTCACCCACTTAAAATCATTGGATCGATTTGAAACTGTATAAACTGTGTATAACTAATGACAATACAATAATATCATAAATGTGTTCCAAAATCCTGGCCAAAATCTTCAGGAAATAAAAAAAAAGTGTTTGTGTAATTATGTAACGAAATTTTTAATCAAGATTTTCACCCACTTAAAATCATTGGATCGTCTTGAAACTTTGTATACTTGTAAAGGACCAATGACAATACAATAATATCATGTTTTCTAAAATCCTGGCCAGAATCATCAGAAAATCAAAATAATAAAAACCGGTATAATAGGTTGCGGACATATCAACTTTTTAGTCTATCGTTATAAGAGCTCAGTTGGTAGAGCGGTAGACTGTAGTGGTATATAATTTCAGTAATCTATAGGTCGTTGGTTTAATTCCGGCCCGAAAGATTTTTTTACAAGAGTATTACTTTTAGCTCATACTACAATAGTATCGAATATAAATATATTTACATTTTTATCTTATTCTGTAATGTATTAAAACTAAAAAATAAATAATAAATAATAGTTTAAAAAACTAAAACAAATCGCTTTTTTTAGAGAACCGAATTAAAAATTGAAAAATAATTTTAATTTCCAATACGCTTGGGTTAAATTAAAGTGGTCAAAAAAATCAACTCCAACACATTTAGAATAAAACTATAGTTATCTACAAAAAAAATATTTTTACCATCAAAAGCGTGGAGTGTCAATTAATATGTTTGATAATAAACATATTGGTAAAAGTAAAGTCTCTAAGAAGAAAATGTAAAAACCATTAAAAGCACCCCACGCTTTTGAAGGTAATTTTTTTTTGTAGATAACTCTAGTTTTATTCTAAATGTGTTGGAGATGATTTTTTTGTTGACCGCTTTAATTTTATCCCAAGCGTGTTGGAAATTAAAATTATTTTTAATTTTTTATTTCAGTTCTCTAATAAAGCGTGTTGTTTTAGTTTTTTAAAAGTATTATTTATTATTTTTACCTTTTACATAGTGACCTCAACGGTGTTTCGCGACGAATTTTAAAGTATTGATCTTCATAATGAACTAATATTCATATGTTTTCTAGGAGCTGTTCCGTTGTGATTCACATAGATGTTCTTTGTTATGTCATTTTTTTTCCTTTGCCGATCCAAATATCTCTTGCCTGTAGGTTTTTATTTCAAAGGTATCTCTGGGATGCGGTCTGGTATCATTCTATCCGTGTTGGAGGCATTTTTTCTTAACACAATTTTATGTCTATACTATTTTCGAACTAAGATTCGGTTGTACTGTAAACATATTTGCATAAAGTATTTCTCAGCCAACTCCACCTATTGGGGAAACCGTTGTACTACTTTTACCCACATATGACTGAATTGTGAACTGTCATTCATTGTTGTTACATGAAATAAGACTGAATACAAGATAGGATTGTACCAATAATTAGGAAATTCCTCCATTTCTTATTTGATTATGACAAAAACACACACACACACAAATACACACACACACATATATATATATATATAATATATATATAGGTCCAGTTAAGGGGTGATGGGTGAAATTTCTGTTTTCTTCATTTTGTGAGCTAGAGATTTGAGTTCTTGAACAAACATTCACTGTGTGATACATAATGATGTGTTTAAGTTGCATTCTTGTGTGACATTTATTTTATGAGATATTAACAATTATATTTTTAAAAAATGCATATATTATAATTAAATGGGTTCCACAATTTTTTAGTAAAATGTCTGACTTTTATTTACAAGACCCCTAAAATATTTAGAAAAACATCATGCATTAGAATTCTTATAATGTGAATACAAAGGGAGAAAAAAAAATGTTTTACCTCATGCGTGGAATTACAAAAAAATAATTGCATACATTTTATTTTTTATTTCTTAAAATACTACTTCAATCACGAAATGCATGCAATACTTTGTTACCCATTGTTTGTAGGACATGCAGTAAACATTTGAACCTTCTAGGACAAAATGTCTGAATTCTATTACATTTTTAATGTATAAAAATGCAGTTGAAATAAGAGTGTGGAAAAAAAAGTTTAAAGATTTGCATGCAGGTAGTATTTAACTGGCGCAGCCTTTTAACTCTGACGTAATTTAGGGCACTTAGAAGCGCCATAGATCTCTGAACCTTGCAAACATATTACATTAGAGTATCCATAGTAATTCTGCCCGAAGGCAGGTCCTTCACTGCAATCATAGCATTTGCATGCTATGCTTGCAACTTTACTAGGGAATTGTGTAGGTGTGGTAGCTTCCCGTTGCTTTCCACACCTGTGAAGGATGATGATCATGATGATAATGATAAGGGTGTTGATGATGATGATGGCCGGGGATTTCGAGGACCGTTTGGGCCTTAAAGTATTCCTGACATTTGTCTTACAGGTGAGGAAAAACCCCGATAAAAACCTCACCCAGGAAAACTGCCCCGACCGGGGATCGAACCCGGGCCCGCTGCGTGACAAGGCAGCACGCTACCTCGAGACCACAGCGGTGGACACACATTAGAGTATAGGCTATTTTAAATACCAAACAACAAAAAAATGTCAATTTTTATCTCAATTGTCAATTTTTCACCCATCATCCCCCTTATTCAGACTTTCCTTTCCCTTCATCACCATCCCTCATACAACGCACTTTACATTGCACAAACACATAAACATACTCTGATCCTGAACTCTTCTCCGTACACAATACAATAATACATAATTTACGTAAAGTAGTCTGCCGAAGTGGTGCGTAAATTGAAATTAGACCACACTAACGCTATCTAATTCGCACAGCGCTGAAACTGAAATTCGAAAAGCTCAGAGAATGGAATTAGAACACACACATATTTATTTTCGTTTTCTGATGTTACTATAAAGTGGTAAATATGTTTAAATTGGTTCATATAAAATTCGAACTCTGAATTTACCTTGACGATTGAGGAAAACTAGAAAACACTTCAGTCATTTTGGTTCGTACTGAGTTTGAATCTGAGACCTCCCGAATACAAGTTTGAAACGTTGCCATTTGAGCCAACTCGTTCGGTTGAAACAGAATTGTCAAGGTATTATCGCCTCACTATGCTGGTTGTCCGTTTTTATAAAAGCGGTAGCCACGCGACAATGCTTGACAATTATTTACATGCGGAATGACTGTGGTTATGCTTCTTGCCTCTGGTCCCGAGGGTCGCGGGTTCAAACCCGGCCGGGGTCGATGGATTTTTAGGACGGAAAAATCCAAGGAGCAAGTCCTCCGGGAGGGACTTTAAGCTGTGGGTCACCGAGTCTGAAGACTTTAAGGGTCATAAAAAATCCTTAAGCCTGAATGAAAAGGCATCTAAGCAAAATTTACCGAATTTTCCCGTCCTAGTCCTACCTTGGTTTCCTAGATATCAGTATGAGGTGGAACGCTGACCACGGACCACTCAAAATGACATCTATACGAAAACAAGTGTAACTAAATTAGTATGGTTCAAATTCTTCCCTGTAGGGGAAGAGCGCCTAAATATCTGTAAAGGGAAAACAAGGACTTACAATGCAATGATTATAGTGGCGGTATTCGGCACCTCTGTATTTAATTATATAGCTCATTTGCTGCAACAACGTCATAACTCGAAAATCACGATTTTTCAGGAGAAGCATTTGAAGTTTAAAATTCTGTCATTCCCCTGTGATATTATCTAAAATATCGTGATTTTTTAGTTATGACGTTGTTGCAGCAAATGAGCGATATATAACTGCTGCGGGGAATCAAAGCGAGCCGCCGGACAACCATCATAGAGAGGCTACAATAACATAGGCCTATTGTAACATATTACATTGCATGACCCTTGAATTTATTCTACTCTTGCTTTATAGCCAACTGTATGATGACGAGATTATCCACTTTTATCTTACACAGTATACTTTATTTATTGTAATTAAGGCTATACATTGAGATGTCAAACTATGGAGTTATTTGCGTTACTATTAACTTCACTGGAACGACAGTCCTAAGTGGGTCCTGGCCTTCTTCAGAAGTCTGCTACATTCAATGCCACAGTTCTTTAAGTCCTTTAATATTTTGCTATATCGCCTTAAATAGGTCAGTCCAGATAATAGTCATTTATATTTCTGAATAACCTGTGGTCTCGAGGTAGCGTGCTGCCTTGTCACGCAGCGGGCCCGGGTTCGATCCCCGGTCGGGGCAATTTTTCTGGGTGAGGTTTTTATCGGGGTTTTTCCTCACCTGTAAGACAAATGTCAGGAAACCTTTAAGGCCCAAACGGTCCCCGAAATCATATGGCCATCATCATCAGCCTTATCATTAGCATCATTATCATCTTTCACCGGTGTGGAAAGCAACGGGAAGCTACCACACCTACAATTCCCTAGTAAAGCTGCAAGCATAGCATGAAAATGCTATGATTGCAGTGAATGACCTGCCTTCGGGCAGAATTACTCTGGATGGATATTTCTGAATATGACCGGCCTCGTGGGCTAGTGTCTGCCTAACATTCACGAGGTCCAGGGTTCGATTCCCGGCGAGACCATGAGATTTGTTCCTTAAATGGTCTGGAATTTGGGTTAAGTTTAGTTTAAAGACTTTCCTGGCGTTTCATTAGCATTTGTCGACCACCATATCATCGGGATAATAATTTCGATTGCAAGGTACCCAGCCTAAGAAGTGAATGCCAGGGGAGAAATACAGAAATTTCACAAGACAACCTGATGGTTTTGGACAAAAAAATATATATTTCTGAAAATTATTTTTTTTTACAAATTGGAATTGTTAACTCTGTGACTGATCTCCCTAACTTTCAAGAGTGGAATATATTTTTTGCTCAGGTCCCTTACCTTTGACCTGTCCGACAAGGGAAGCCACACCAATAGCGACACTTCTGCCTGTGTAGCTCTCAGGGTCATTTCAACAGAAAGCCTCTACACAACGTCAAAGTTAAGATGGTCTTCGAGAGGAGTCTGCGATGTGAACGATATAAAGCGAGCTGACCACAACAATCCAGAGCGCAGTTAGTTATTAGAAGTGCACGCTAAAGTGGATTTAAAACATTACACGATATAGCTGGGTCATCAAAAGTAACATTTCACCATTTATTTTGAAGTACGCTATTTCCCGAAATCTACTAAAAGCAAGTCAGTTTGTAAACTTTATTAGCGATGTTTTATACACGTTCATACTCTGAATCTTACACAATATCTATGACTAGAGCATGGAACTCACTTCCCATTCATGTCAGGAACTGTCAATCGCTATCTTTATTTAAATCCAAATTAACTGATATCTTAAGTTCGACACAATGAAAATTTTAACTGCATAACAACTATATAGAGCATTCCATTAATAATCATCTAGGAAGCTACTTACTTTATTTTATATAATTTTAATTTTATTATATTGTATGTTTTTGTTAGTATTAGCAAGTATTAGATCATATCATCATTGTATTTTGTTTAGTCTGTATTTTAATAATATCATAAAATTGTAATATGTATGTAATTTTTGTATAATTCTACTATTCGCTGGTTGAGTGGAAGAGCAGGCCTTATGGCCTTAACTCTGCCAGCTATAATAAAGCATTATTATTATTATTATTATTATTATTATTATTATTATTATTATTATTATTATTATTATTATTACTATTATTATTATAAATCACAACAGAATTTCTGATATAAGCTAAGGTTTAGAAATGCATTTAATAGAGAACTGGAATATTATGGTCATGACAACCTAATCGATTAGTATTTTGTTTTACAACATTCTTCACTTTTACATACCACGAAACTGCAATACCAGAACGAAGAAAAGCCATCGAACCAGAGGCGATTGTAGTTACCACAAGTTCTCCGGGAGATACACAATTCAGTCGAAAATTAAGATAAATAAATAATAGTTAAAAAAAACTAAAAGAACACGCTTTATTAGAAAAGTAAAAAATGAAAAATAATTTTAATATCCAATACGCTTGGGATAAAATTAAACTGGTCAGCAAAAAATCATCTTCAACACATATAGAATAAAACTAGAGTTATCAACAAAAAGAAAATAATTTTACCATCAAAAGCGTGGGGTGCTTTTTATGATTTTTACATTTCCTTCTTAGAGAGCTTACTTTTAACAATATATGTTTATTATCAAATATATTAATTGATATAGAGCACCCCACGCTTTTGATGGTAAAATTATTTTCTTTTTGTTGATAACTCTAGTTTTATTCTATATGTGTTGAAGATGATTTTTTGTTGACCAGTTTAATTTTATCCCAAGCGTATTGGATATTAAAATTATTTTACATTTTTTAGTTTTCTAATAAAGCGTGTTCTTTTAGTTTTTTAAACTATTATTTATTTTTTATTTTTTAGTTTTAATATTTTACAGAATACGATAAAAATGTAAATATCTTTAAATTCGATACTATTGTAGTATGAGCTAAAAGTAATACTCTTCTATAAAAGACCCTCCCAGCCGGATTTGAACCAGCGACGTATGGATTACTGAAATTATATACCACTAAGAGTTCACTGCTCTACCAACTGAGCTCTTACAACGATTGACTAAAAAGTCGACAAGTCCGCAACCTATTATAGCAGTTTTCATTTTTTTGATTTTCGGATGATTCTGGCCAGTATTTTAGAAACAAAATATGCAATTATTGTATTGTCACGGGTCCTCTACACGTATACAAAGTTTCAAATCGATCCAATGTTTCTAAGTGGGTGAAAATCGCGTGCAAAGATTCCGTTACACTGCTCTACCAACTGAGCTCTTACAACGATTGACTAAATACTCGACAAGTCCGCAACCTATTATAGCAGTTTTAATTTTTTTGATTTTCGGATGATTCTGGCCAGGATTTTAGAAACAAAATATGCAATTATTGTATTGTCACGGGTCCTCTACACGTATACAAAGTTTCAAATCGATCCAATGTTTCTAAGTGGGTGAAAATCGCGTTGAAAGATTCCGTTACATTGATACAAAAACACTTTTTTTTTATTTTCTGATGATTATAGCCAGGATTTTAGACAATAAATATGAAATGATTGTATTGTCACGGGTCCTCTACAAGTATACAAACTTTCAAGTCGATCCACTGATTTTAAGTGGGTGAAAATCGCGTTGAAAGATTCCGTTACATAGATAGATACAGGTCAAGCTAATATAAAGCGTGTAAAAATATCTACGCCTTAATCACTTGTTAAATATGAACACGATAGGTAATACCGGTACATCACTGATCTAGGAGAAATCGCTATTCTGTACTCAATGTAACAAAAGTACGTCATAACGTGAAGTCTCCTCAATCTAGAGTTTTGAATTTCAAATTTCCGAGCTTTTATTTAACAATCGGTATTGATATTATCATCATCCATCCACAGTAATTCTGCCCGTGGGCAGGTATTTCACCGCAATCATAGCATTTTCATGCTACGCTTTGCAGCTTTACTAGGGAATTATAGGTATGGTAGCATCCCATTGTTTTCCACACTGGTGAAGGATGACGATGATAATGATAAGGATGATGATGATGGCCAGATGACTTTCGAGGACCGTTGGGCCCTGCGATTCCTGACATTTGTCTTACAGTTCAGGAAAAAAACCGGAAAAAACCATCACCCAGAAAACTTGTCCCGATCGGGGATCGAATCCAGACCCCCTGCGTGACAAGGTAACACGCTACCTCGAGACCACAGCGTTGGACATTATTATCATAATTGTTCTAAAGTAGATAGAAATGACATCCACTTCTATTCATGTGGTCGTCATGCGTTAAACTCAATTTTTCAAAACAAATCTACCTGGCACAGTCATGGTTGTACAGCTGCGTGCAGTAATCGTTTTTATGTTTTTCCGATCCGATTCCGATTGAGGGTCTTTCCACTTTTCAGCGGTTGCCCTTTTACCAGCCGGCTGCTGGCTGTGTCAATCACAGAGGTAGATGATCAACAGCCAGTGTAGGGGTGACATGTGGTTAGCATGTCGAGTCCCCCAGCCGTTATAGTTGGTTCCTCAACCTGGAGCCGCTACTTATTGTAGCTACCCAATTGCCTCACGATGCTGGGTGGGCACCGGTCCCATACTGGCCGAAATACCATGAGAAAATTTCTTTCCCCATGGAGACTCGAACCAGCGTAAGTCCCGTAGCTCTGCGCCAAGGCTTCCTACCTTAACCGCTCGGCTACGGCGCGGGGACGTTTTTGCTTTTCCAAGTTACAAAGCATGTTTTGGGGGTAAAATGTGACCGTCAGGCACGACTGACAAACAGGCTTACGTCATGTGCGAAATTTCTAGAAGGGTTGAAGCCTTTTAAGAGCCTTCTAAGGCATTTTGTGGAGTCACTTTACCTTTTACTACAAAGAAAGATTAAAAATTATTTAATCGGGATTACTATATACTTGTAAAAATAGATGAGAAGAGGACATTATTCACATAGGACTGTTGGCTACTTATCTAGTCTCGTTATTTACTTCAACAAAGCTATTAATTAGGTAACACAAAAATGGGATATTTCCAATACGATTGTCGTTGTACTTAGATCTGCTGAAATGAGATACCTTCGGAGGACTGCAGGATACACACTATTAGATCACAAAAAAATGAAGACATCTTAGAAGAATTACACATGGAACCTTTAGAAAACAAAATTTCTGATTATAAGTTAAGATGGATGTAACATGTTCATCGAATGGAAGATCACAGGATACCCAAACAAATGTTAAGATATCAACCTGCAGGAAGAAGAAGACCAGGACGTCCCCTCAAAAGACTTGTGGATGCTGTTTCTCTTGGAGCCGAAACAGGTCAACAAATGGCCTAAATTTGTGAATGTACTATGATGATGAAGTCGTTGCTAACAGTTAATACGGTAGTAAATGTATTTATTTACATTTGTAAAACATCGGGCAGCGCTTGTCTTGTGTTTTCACCGAGTCCAATGGAAACACAGCACAGCAGCTAGATCGGGCAATTATTAGTTATGAGCTACCAGAAATCATACATTTTAATATCAATGTTGCCGATGTACAAATCACTTGTTTGTTTCTATATTCTGAATAGAGTTTAATGGGTATATATGTATTATTTTATTAAAAAAACAAAACCAAACTGAAAAAAATATATGATATGAACAAAAGTACCAAGATTTGTATTTATTTCATTACTTTAGTACAAGTGTTTCAGTGAGAGCAGGACGGGAGCAATGAAAATCGGATCTCAACGAAGTAGCTGTCACCCAGAGATTCAGCTTAGATATTTTAAAATAAACTGCTCACTCGTTAATCTATACAATTAGAGCATATGCTGCTACAATTCTGAGTTTGGTTTTGAATCATTTCCAGATAAGAACTTCAACTTTATATTAATGACGAATTTGATTGCAATATTGCTATTTTTGAATACTATTAGAGCATTATTACCTAACTATTATTATTATTATTATTATTATTATTATTATTATTATTATTATTTAAACTCCTCCTATTTTAAACTATACATTACATTTAACTTTTTTTATTAAAATAAACGTATTAATTGGTATTTAAAAACTCAATTTATTATTTTATTTATTAACTCTATTTTGTTATATACAATGCTATTTATTAATATATTTTTGTTATTTCTCTCACTTAATTTTTGAAACTTTAAATCGCAGCAACCTGAAGATTTGTTTACTTTTGCTAAGGCAACCCTGTACCATGGTGTTTGTAACATTATTATCTACATTTTATATATGATTATATGAAAAAAATCGATGAGAGTAATTAGGCCTACTAATACACGCTTACCTACTTGTACCTGGCAACCTTTCATTATTGCTCGGAAAAATGTAGGCAACCTAATTTTAGCATTTTATTTACATCCTTTACTCTTTATTGGTAATATATTTTTTTAGAAACTACATAACAATAATTACAATTTAATTAAATCATTTTTGATTAAACATAGCTGTGCAGGGATATGAAATGGCATCCCTAGCACATTTTATATTGACTTAGGCTTCCAAGGCCGGAGTTATTATGATGATCTTGTAGAAGATTTCCGGGCTGTTGGCCGTGGTCTTGAGGCCTGTAGTTACCCGACGTTTCGCTAGAGACTGCGTCCGGAATCCTCAAGGGTTGTCTTGAGATTGACAATTTTAGTAGTAGTGGTTGTGGATAGCCCTGCGGGCAGCCAAGTTAACGACTGGCTGTGAGCGATTCCTTTTGATTTTCCTTGGAAGTCCTGAATAGGAGAACCCCAGGTTCCTGCTAAAGTCCTATTCAGGACTTCCAAGGAGAATCAAAAGGAATCGCTCATCGCCAGTCGTTAACTTGGCTGACCGCAGGACTTTCCACAACCACTACTACTACTAAAATTGCCAGTCTCAAGACAACCCGTTGAGGATGCCGGACGCAGTCTCTGGCGAAACGTCGGGGAATTACAGGCCTCAAGACCACGGCCAACAGCCCGGAAATCTTCTACAAGATCATCTAGCACGTTTTGATTAATTATACATTATTTCGTATAAATATTAATTTTATTAGGAAACTCGATGAGGGAAGGTCGATTTAAGTCCGAATCTTAGACCAATCCTGAACAGTTACATTTATAGAGTTGATACAGAGTTAATTTTTAAATAAGTCAAAGTGCACGAAGAGGCCTATAAATTCATAATATTTGAGAGAGTGGAAGCACATAAATATTTAATACATCGGATAGAGACACGAGCAACATGGTAAGTCCTAATAAATTATTATATATCTATACTTCATTCGCTTTAACTTGTTTGAAAATTAACTACTTCATCTTTGTGATCTCGGGTACGTCCTTGGCTGGTACGCAGCGGACCCGGATTCGATCATCGGTCGGGATAATTTTCTTGCGTGAGGTTTTAAATGTTTCTTCACCTGCAAGTCAAATGTCGGGAATCGTTAAGGACCAAGTACGAATCCCCGATCACCATTTGGCCAACTTAATCGTCCTATCATATTCACCTTGTTTAGTATGAATCTGTGACAGAATTGGGTTCGTTGTCTTTAATGCTCGTCTCGGCCATTGAGCTAATTCCTCATTCGGGGAGACACTCTATATTCTGGTGTGGTCAACAAAGTTTGTATCTCATCCAAATTTTAACATTCTCTCCTGACAAGTCATTTCATTGTAAGGCAAGGCTGCATGAGACATTATCTATGAACGAGAGGTTAAACTAAGAATAAATAAGTAAATAAAGAAAGAAAATTGACTATCATATCGATTATCATGGATTATCAGTTTATTAAAAGGACCACGTGAGAGCTATGGAATAAAACGTAATTTTAACTGAGAAACCATCGAATTTAATTGTCTTGAAATATTTCTATATATCTCCAAGCATAACTGACACATTTGTTACATTGATAACCTCCAGCTGGTGCAAAATAAATCAACCAACCAATTAAAATCTATCAACAAAAATTAACCAATCCAAATTCACCTAATCAAGTGCGACTTTCATATATGACGTTCTCAAATTGAACTAACAATGTGTGACCACAAATATTACCCTCATGTGTTACAATAAATCCTGAGTAAGCTATATATTCTAATGTAAATAGGGCTATCGTACTTAGGCCTATATAATGTTTGATATAAGGGTAATTTAAAATTACGATTTTTATTTACAAAATATACAGACCTAACAGAATTAAATTTAATCAATTATTGCAGGAATGCGTAAACAGAAGTAATTAAACAGTCGAATAAACAATTTAATTATTTAAACCCACCTGCCTTTCATACAACTACATTTTGTATTTGTTTCACAATTAACATCATATTTCTGCAATTAACGTACACAGTGTGTTTATAAAATTATATACTGTATAAATATACGTAATGTACCTGTGTGATAACTCGTATGCAGCGGGTCCAGGTTCGATCCCAGGTTGGGATAAATTACCTGGGCGAGGTATCTTGGAAATTTGCTCACCCGCAAGACAAATATAGGGAAACATTAAGGTCCAAACAGTCCCCGAACACCATTTGTCCATCGTAATTATCATCCTTTCATATTTCCCTTGCTTAGTATGAATATGTCCACCGCTGTGGTCTCGAGGTAGCATGGTACCTTGTCACGCAGCGGGCCCGGGTTCTATTCCCGGTCAGAACAGGTTCAAGGGTGAGGTTTCTTTCGGGATTTTCCTCACCTTTAAGACAAATGTAAGGATGCGTAGGACCCAACGGTCCCCGAAACATCATCCAGCCATCATCATCATCCTAATCATTATCATCATCATCCTTCACGGTGTGAAAAGCAACGGGAAGCTACCATACTTATAACTCCCTAGTAAAGCTGCAAATCATAGCATGAAAATGCTATGATTGCAGTGAAAGACCTGCCCTCGGCGCAGAATTACTATGGATGGATGGATGGATGGATGGAATATGAATATGTGAGTGAATTGTGTATCTTGGCTTAAATATTCCTGTTGTCTCAGTGGTGGCCCTGCCATTGACCTGACCACTCATCCAGAGAAGCCCTCCATGTTCTTGTGTGGTCAGAATAGTATGTGATCCTGAGTTTCAAAATCCTCTTCCGGCATGTGTCTCTTAATGATCGGCGTGGCTTAGCGCGTGTAAAGATATATATTAAGGAAGATATTAAGTTAAGGTAGAAAGAGAGAAAGGTAAATAAATAGACCTGCCAATTAGTGTGAAATATTAATAATGTATATATGAAAACTTTTGATCTCTGCACCAATTATTCATCATCATTATCATCAACATCAAGGCTTAGGCCCTCTTTTGCCCATTCCGACTACAAGAAATTTGGTATTTCCGTCTAGCAAATGATCTTCCTTGTCTTCTATATCCTGTGGGTCTGTAGTTTGAAATAATTTTAGAACGTCTATCATCTGACATTATTCTGAAATTAAATAGACAAATTTATTTTGTTTACTTGAAACATAGTGTACAGTGTAAGCTACATACTCGTACGTTTCCAAGCGATGCACAAATGAGCAGCTACTCGTACTCATATCAGATGTAACAATAAATGTTATTTGAAATTACAAATATTTACATAGTCAATAATTAACATTCTTATTTGGTAGGCTATAGTATTCGTGTTGTTACGCCAAAATAAAAAATAGGAAAGAAAAGTTATAAAATGTTGAAACGAGATTACGCATTTCAGTTTAATTAAGATCTTACATGAATTTTATAGTGGCGTGTGGCATGTAATAGTATATTAGGATGCAAGGTTGGGAAGTGGTACTTACAGAATGGAGGAAAATGTTTAAAAAGCGAGAGATAGGGAGGTTTTTAATTTTAGAGATTCTCTAAAACACTTCACAAACGTGCGTTGTGCATTATTTTTTTGCGCGATGGTGTTTTCAAAATAATAAATAATAGTAATTTGTTGAAAATATTTGCTTTCATTATAAACAATTGACTAACGTTAACAGTGTGGGCAATGTTTATTAGTTGAAACAACAGAAGGCTTAAGAACAATTATCGATAACATGGCCGCAAGTATGTATTTATGGTTTTATATCGTTTCAAATAAAGTTCAGTTCATTTAAAATGCTGTGATTTGTTTCGTGTAATGTACATTAAAACTACCTTTTGGATATTTTGTATATACATTGTACGTAGTATACACAGAGGGCAGTGGTTTTACTTCCCTTATGTGGGTGTAAATGTAATATTACAGTAGGCCTATAGTTATTTAGGTTGCCAATCCCGAAATGTAGGAAGTTGAACTTTCAATCATGGTCGCCATTGCTGTAAGTAGGACAAAACGAACTTATGCGCAAAAAATAATTTTATTTATTTATTTAGCTTGGTGAAATTAAGGCCACGTGGGTCTCTCTTCCACTCACCAGGACAAACATATATTACATTAGAATACAGCATTCACAATATTATATCTTAAATTAAATATTAAATGAAAAAAAACTAATTTGCTGGTTAAATTATATTTAAAACAATTTAATATATTTGTTAATCTTAATACCGTTATCATAAAATAAATTATTTTAAGGGTTAAAAGAATACTATCAGTGAGGTGTATAAGTTAGTTTGTTATTAAATAAATCTTTAGTTTGTTTTTGTATAATGATATACTTTAACAGTCTCTGACATGGGGCGGAAGGAAATTCCATGTTCTGGCAAGTGAAACTGTGAAATATACGGTAGTGAATAACATAGTGTTATGAGGAGGGATATAAAGGATCGATTGATGGAATCGAGTGACTAAATTTTGTTTGTCGGAGAATCTGATGAAGTGGCAAGATAAATAATTAGATGATGATGTGTCTACAATTTTTTAGAGTTGGGATAGAGAATGGACAGTTCTACGATATCTCAGACGAAGCTACGATAATTGTTTCAGGGACGGTATAACATGATCAAATTTTCCAATACCACAAATAAAACGTGCTTAAGAATTACGAACACGTTGAAGTCTTTGAGTGAAAATACTATTTTAAGTCTTTAAAAAACAGTATCACAATAATTAAAATGGGGCATTGCAGTAACCTATAACGTGAGAGGTTAAACTAAGTTAATGGAAAGGGACATGGATTTTGTCTAATATTGAGATTATATGGATCAGTTTTTCAATGATTTTTATGTTTGTAGTAATAGATCAGTAGAGGAAGTTCGGGTTATGTGAACCCTTCCGTTTGAATGGACCCTGTTAATATGTTCTCAAATTGGTGCTGCCATCGAACAGAAAATATTTTAACTTCTTCCCTCATCTACTTTTACGTGTTCAAGGCGAGTTTCCTTTATTATTTGTCCGAAGAAAGGGTTTATTTGTGATATTTATGAAAATGATCATTTAAAAAGTGTTTCAAGCTAAGAATCAATTCTTAATTTCTGCTACTGAATATTACAAATATCGAAAAATATCCTAAATATGTTATATTATGTTGATGCTGTTTTAATATACTGACGGGTTTGACTTGATATTACGTGACATGACGGTTGTTTAAAATAGTTAAACATAAGAAAGGAAGTCGGTTAATATGGACCCTCTAAGAGGCGGTTAAAGTGGACCTGCGTCCACTTTACACGAATAAGTATATTTTATCAATGGTAATGCTGTGAAAAATATGCACTTAATTAATTTTATTTAATATCCTTGTTACTTTACTAAACCCAAAGGCCGTTGCTGTCTGCGGATGAATGACACATGAATGTTATGATCAACAATAATAATTTTTTCAAATTATTAAATAAATATCAACGCTTTTTAGTTACGATCAGCCATAAATACTTTCAGATTAATCTGTGTGTGTTTGTATAAATTAATAAAATAAGTAAACTTAAAATTAGACTAAAAGCTATGGTGGACTCAGGGGTCTACTTTATCCGAATATGAAGGTTAAAGTGGGCCTTTTTTGTAATGTAAAAAATATATAAATGATGATGTTTCCATATTTGAATAAAGTAACAATGCTATTTCATAGTTATAACACTAATGATAATAATCACTGTAATTAAACAAAATTCAAATTCCTTAATTAAAAGAAGAAAAACAAGAAGTTTAAAATAGGGGTCCACATTACCCGAAGTTCCTCTATAGTATGTTCATAAATGTGTTAATATAGGTTGTGTCGCCCTTTAAGTATTCATTGTGATATGAATTAATTGCGTCACGATATACCACGATACTCACCGGCTGATACTAAATTCCACTTAATATTTTTTTTTTCTAGTTAAATAGTGATATAGTTTGGCATAAGTTACACTTAGAGTTGTTCTCTTTAATTTTCGATATTTTATTTTACACCAGTTTTGTAAAGAGGTATTAAATTAAGAATGTTATCATTTTATATAAGTATGCACATTAACAATCCAGGTCATAAGGGTCGCAAATTGGGAATTAAAGGGGAAAATAATTGTTCAGAGGCTACTTATTTCAGAGTTGAGGCACTTTTATGTGCGTAAACTATGATACATGCTCCTGGATTTATTGTCCTTTAAAAAGAAAGCCATGCTCAGAATTCACATGCCCATAAATATGTCTATCTACCCTGGCCTGATTTGATCCCTCATATTTTATTGCCAGAGGCGAGCATGATAATCACTAGCCCACCGGGACCGACACGGATTTAACAATAAGTTTCAATTAAAGTAAAAAAAGTATTAAACAATCTGTGTACAATACAATGATAAAATAAATCCTCTATTTTGCATATATAAAAACAATAATGAAATATTTTTGTATTGACTATTTATCACATAGACCGATAAAGTTGTCTCTTCCTGTTGACAAAATTGCCTCTTCATGTCAGTGTTGCCAACACAAATATTGTTCCTCTTTTGAAATTAAAAATCATAATGAGATATATCTCAGAAAACTAACTTAATTGACAAAATTATCGATTCAATAATGTACGATCGATATGGTACAGCAAGAAAAGACAAGAGAACACAACTTTAAAAAATTACCAGAAAAAATAAACATTAAATGTTGTATAATTAATCTGCATTATTGTTAATGGTTATTTCTCATACAATCATCTGTTATTCATTTTTTCCAAGCCCAAATATATTTAGCAGTAAATAGCCTATATGCTTAGAATATTGGAGACGTCAGTTATTACCGGAAAGATTTCTAAATTCAAATCGGGAAAGATTGGCATGCTACGAGTTATTGGTAAATTCAGAAAATTGGATAAACCTCGGTAAATTTCTGGACAAAACGCGTAAAATAAGGACAACACTCATTCATGAATAAATATATGTTATCAAAATGCAATACCATTAATTATTAACAATTATATATAAATTAATTAGTGTATAATGCTATTGTGTTATTATTTAATTGTAATATTATTGTGTTTTCTTTATGTAATTGTAATGTTAATATTTTTTTAGTGTATAATGCTATTGTGTTATTATTTAATTGTAATATTATTGTGTTTTCTTTATGTAATTGTAATGTTATTGCTTTTTTTTGTTGTTTATTTTTCTTTACACTAGTAGGCCTACCAATTATAACTTTATTGTAAGGGACTGTCAACAGCACGTACGGCTTACTGCCCGTGCGACCCATATTTGTAAATAATATTGTAAATATCTTACTTTTGTCTAATAAAGTCCTACTACTACTACTACTACTACTATTTATAATTACACAACCGGCATAGAAATCGCCCGGAAGTAAGATCGGAATACATATCATCATATTTGGTAAATAATAAACATTATAATTATTCTTAGCTTCTGATGTTGTATTATCCGCTAAATAGTCACTCCAAAACCAACGCGTGGTTGATTTTTTCAGAAAAAACAGAACCTAATGTTACATTACTGTTGACAATTCAGTTGTTTAATAAGTTAAATTTAATGGCATCACAAGAAATGTGGCATATACAATATAGCAGTCCACCGTTGTGGTTTTGGGATTGCGTCGCTGCCTGATATGCAGCGCACCTGGGTTCAAACCCTTGTAGGACAAGTATCCTGGGTGATTGTGTATTACGAGATTTTTCCTCATCTAATATATAAAAATGTTTGTTTATTTGTTCGTACTTTATGCGCGGCCATACCGTTGATCCAATTGTGATGGGGCTTTTTGCAAAATGTTCAGGAGATTCCCAGGATGGACATAGGCTATAAGAGAGTTGTGATACTCAACTCCTACACCCTTAAAAATCGCCCTTTGTAGTGGAAAACATGGGGGAGAAAGTAGCTCTTTGGACGCTTAAATGGCTTACGCTGCCTAAACCATAACAAATACACAAAATGAATGTATACAGAATTACATATCTCACAAATATCTACAAAAACGTCCGCGACAGCATATGTTTATTTCTTACGGATAACTCACAATAACCATTCTTGTCTTTCATTGATGCCTAGAAAATCGAGACAAGTACGTAGATTCATGTGCAAGCATAGCAGCACATGGCGGGTATTCTTTTACGGATAACTCACAATAACGGATTTTTTCTTTTAGCTCATTTATTCCAAAAAGATCGAGATAAGTAGATTCCCGGGCAACACCGTGTAATCAGCATTGGGAATATTAAAACAATTACGATACACATTTTTAACTATTTTTAATTTCACTTATTCAACTAATCATAAGAAGTACATTAATTTTTGTCTTTCAGCTCATTTATGCCAATAAGATCGGGATGAGTAGATTGCCGGACAACGCCAAGTAAACAGCACGCGGCATCTAAAAATAATTGTGATGTAAATTTTCCCATTACTTATTTAACTAAATATTAAACACGTTAATTTTCGTATTCAGCTGATTTATGTCAAGAAGTTCAGGAAAAGTAGATTCCCGGGCAACGCCGGGTAATCAGCATGGGATATCTAAAAACTATAAATGTATAATTATGGTGGCTCGGGTATAGCAAGGTTACGGAACAAGGTCAAGGTTACGGGACAACATATATTTACAAAGGATGTCACGGTATTGCCAAGTCTATCCTTGTACTACTAACAGGGTTCTCACGTTCTTTTTCGAAATAATCTCTAACCTTAATATTTGTTTCTCTAGTTTGCGAATTGATAGTCTTCCGACTCCTCCGTAGCATTATGAGGCTTAAATTTACAAACAAAACCACACTGTATTAATACTCTAACTAATTCGTCCACCGCAGAAGACCGTACTGATGTGAGAATGCCGTTTTGTTTTGTAAGCCACGGCAGCGGTTCCGCCAAAAATCGAGTAGGTGTGACCACGCCGGATTTTAGAACGGCTCCATTGTAGTTATTCATATTTTGTTTATTTTACTCCGTTAATGTAGATTAGTTAGTTTAAGCTTATGTTATTTTTAAATTTTAACTAATAAGAGTATGGCAAAATCGGAAAATTTCGTGATGCGGTAATTTCGTTATATTTTTTCTTTCGTTTCTAACGAAGTTGTACTGACAAAAAATGCAAATATTTTTCTGTCTCATAGATGGCACAATATATTTCTTGCTATGTTTTCATATTTGTGATAACAGCATTCCTTGGCTGTATTTTGTTAACTTGTAGAGGAAGTGTTTTCATCCATTCTAGCAGTCGTTAGAGTAAATACTTATCTGTGTTTGAGGAACATTTGTTTACTAGATATCCGTTGACACTAAAGGTGAAACATGAATACAGTGTCGAAAATATGATCTATTGTTCCACGGAAAGTGTCAAGGGTCGACTGTTTATAAATGGGATTTGAAATTCATTTGAAGTAGAATAGAGAGTGATTAAACGTTTTGTCACAAATTTACCCATATACTATCATGAAATTGCCCGAATTCTTCAAACCTCCAGCTAAAATATATATGCAATTTCTGTCATATAGGTAAGAAAAGAATATATATATATTTTTTTGACAATTCAGCATTTCATTCATCTATCCTTAACTTTAATACTCCTAAACCAAATTTTTTATAATATTAAGACAAAATTGTCTAAAACCTTAGGATCACGAAATTAGCTAAGTTTGCCATATACCTTTTTGGAGACATCATGTATTTTGTAAACTTTTTAGTCTCATAATACATCGCTCTTTACAATGTTTTCTAACATATTTACTCAGAGTTATTTAAGCCAACTTGGAATACAAATATTGATCAGTCTTAAACTTGAAGTCCAACAAATATTATTTACTCTGGCCTCATATTGTTTTGAGTTTGTTGTAGATCAAATTTTGGTTAGGCATAAAAGAGTGATGCGTTGTTTTAGAAAACTATTAGCTCGCACGTTGGTAGCAATTTGCCTAATGACGCTCTTTAACATCTAAGATCATTAGCATCGCAATTTAAATCCGGGAGTCGAATGGCTGGTCATTTTTGCTTAGATGCCTCTTATTTCAGACTCTTACTTCGTAAATCTACGACTACGGGTTTACTTCCTTTCCGAAGGATGACGTGCTTAGGATTTTTACGCCATGAAAATCTGCCGACTTGGCCGAGATTCAAAAACCCAAACCCTCGAAATCAGAGAAAGCATGGTGACCATAGTCCCACCAGGCTGAAATTAATATCTCTAGCTCTGTAGAAGAGCAGGTCTTAAATACGAGTACGTATTTAACATTTATCCTGCATTAACAATCCCTCGAGGTAGCGTGCGGGCCCGGGTTCGATCCCCGGTCGGGGCAGTTTTTCTGGGTGAGGTTTTTATCGAGGTTTTTCCTCACCTGTAAGACAAATGTCAGGAAAGCTTTAAGGCCCAAACGGTCCCCGAAATCATATGGCCATCATCCTTATCATTATCATCCTTACCATTATCATTATCATGATCATCCTTCACCGGTGTGGAAAGCAACGGGAAGCTACCACACCTACACAATTCCCTAGTAAAGCTGCCTTCGGGCAGAATTACTATGGATGGAACAATCCCAAAGAAGTTATTGGTGTATGTAAATATATTCTGAGTAAGTGTGATAAAAGCAAACAATAAGTATACAAAGTAGACATATTTGCTTTTTGAATACTTCATCTCAGCTGACATTTTTATTACAGCAAATATAAAATAAAACCTTTTGAACAATTTTTGGTCCCCAAAATGTTATCGTCCGAGGACCATGGCCCATGCATGACTTATTACATTAATCTAGCCCTTAGCTGTAACTCGCCAGTGAAATAAGTGACTACAGATAAATGAATAGCAAAGTGATACTCATGTCCGTTATAATGCCAAGATCAGGGATGAGATGAAATTCCTATTATACAGTGTGCACATAACAGTATATGGTAGCTTCAAGTAATAATATTATCATTCGGACGAGGAGTAGAAAGTTGTGTGTAGAATGAAATGGAACAGGAAAGAAAATAGTTTTAGTTATGTGAGTGAGCGGATAGCTTTATTTTGTTTCTATAGCAACAATAATAACATAGATGGCAACTCCTCGACGTAAAGCTATTTTGTGTTTTGCTGTTTCAGAGTTGCAAGTCAGTTGTGACAGTTCAACGTGCGTTTCATAGGAAGTTTACTCGTGATCCCCCAATGACAACAACATCCGTCGATGGCATAATCAGTTCGCAACGACCGTTTATCTGTGTAAAGGCAAAAGTAAGGTACGACCCAGAGCGTCTGAGGAGAATGTTGCTGCTGCAACGTTTCAAGCGCAAAGTCAGCGTAATCACTAGGCTTTAGAGCCTGTAACAATTGTAAACGGAGGAATGCATATGTAAGCGTTTTCGTAATACTTTCCACACTGTCATTACTGGGTTGGTCGTCACGGTCCAGATGACAGGGTTTATCTCCAGTCGCCTCCTAGATTACCCGATCTCACCCTATGCGATTTTTTCTTTTTGAGGTTTTGTAAAGGACAAAGTCTACGTGTTCTTCATTGCCGGCTAACCTGCCCGAGTTGAGAGACAGGATTCGAGAAGGTTTTGCTCTCATCAATCCAGATATGCTGATTAATGTTTGGGAAGAATTAGCCTACAGGTTGGATGTGTGTCTTGTAACAAACGGGACTCTCATTGAACATCTATGAACTTGTAATGTAAACTGGAGTTTTGTTTTTGTCATAGTTAGAGTATAATTCAACACCTTTAAAATCGCTATATTATTTTATGTACACCCGGTATTTAATTTCTACGGTATAGGCATACAAGAATATCGGGTGACTAGGCCTGTCGCACCCTCACAGGCACAGATGGAATGAAATGGATAACACGAGTAAGAACAAGTTGTGGAATGAAGATTTAGGCAGAGGAAAATGGGATATACCCCAATAAAAACCCGCCCTGTCTCCGATTCGCCCACAACGAAACCAATATGGTGTGATCAAATCGTGAACTCAGGATTCAGAGGTGGAGTGACAAACCACTTGAGCCACGAAGCCGCCAAAATGTGGATACATTCCATTCAATTAAAGTAGTTTCACCTCTCATCTTATACGTATTTTTAAGTGTCACATACAGTGATACGATCTGTCGGGGGAGGAACTTTTAACTGTGGACCACATACACGCAAGGACATGGAGGGGCTCTCCGAATGAGTGATCACCCCAATGTTAGGGCCTCCTCCGAGACAAAATATTAAGACGAAACACACCATTTACATACACATTCATACTAAACATACTGAATATTAATATGATGATGATTATGATGGCCAGATATTGTTTGTTTACCGTCTGGGCCTTAAAATGTCCTGACACATGCCTTACAGGTGAGAAGAACCCTCGAAAGAAACCATCACCCAGGAAACATTTCTCGACCGGGGATCGAAAACAAGCCCGCTGCATATGAGGCTGTGACGCTACCCCCAGACAACAGCGGTGGACCAAAAAGTGAATATATAAATTATATATATATATATATATATATTATTTTCTATTTACAGTATTCTGCCCTAGGACAGGTCAGTCACTACAATATACCATTTCCATGCTTTGTTTGACAACTTTACTAGGGAATTATAGGATGTCGTAGCTTCCCGTTGGTTTCTACACCGTCAATGATGATGTTCGGGGACCTTTTAGGCCTCAAACCTTTCTGACATTTGTCTCATAGGTGACGAAAAAAAACCGAGAAAAACTTCATACAGAAAGCTTGTCCCGACCGCGAATCGAACCCGGGCCCGCTGCGTGACAATCCAGCACGCTACCAGGAGACCACAGCGGTGAACGTACAGACATCTAATATATAAAAAGAATATTGGTTAGTTGGTTTGTTTGTTTGTTCGTACTTTATGCGCGGCCGCACCGTTGATCCGATTGTGATGGGGCTTTTTTTGCAAAATTATCAGGAGATTCCTGGGATGAGAGACTTGTAATACTCAACTTCTATACCCTTCAAAATCGCCCTTTATAGTGAAAAACGAGAAAAAAAAGTAGCTCTCTGGATGCTTAAATGGCTTATGCTGCCTAAATCATAACAAATACACAAAATTAATTTACACAGAATTGAATATCTAAAAAAAATTACAAAAAAGTCCGCGACAGCATATGTTTATCTCTTACGGATAACTCACAATACTCATTTTTGTCTTTCATTGATGCCAAGAAGATCACGACAAGTCCGTAGGTTTATGTGCAAGCATAGCAGCACGTGGCGGGCATTCGTTTACGGATAACTCACAATAACGAATTTTGTCTTTTAGCTCATTTATGCCAAGAAGATCGAGATAAGTAGATTCCCGGGCAACACCGGGTAATCAGCACGGGGAATCTTAAAATAATTACGACATACATTTATAATTATTTTTCATTTTACTTATTCGACTAATCATAAGATGTACATTAATTTTCGTTCCGTTCATTTATGCCAAGAAGATCGGGATGAGTAGATTGCCGGACAACGCCCGGTAAACAGCACGGGATATCTCAAAATAATTACGAAATAAATTTTTCATATCACTTATTTAATTAAACATAAAATCACATTAATTTTCGCATTTCAGCTGATCGGGATAAGTAGATTCCCGGGCAACGCCGGGTAATCAGCATGGGGTATCTAAAAATATATAAATTTATAATTATTTTTCCTTATACTTATTCAACTGAACTTTTTTATTTATTTAGGCGTAGCAGCGCACGCCGGGTATTAGCTAGTAATATATATATATATCTCCAGGCATCCTAGCACAAACATTCTTTCTCTTTTATATGTATTCTCTATCATGAGAGGTAGCGGGAATTCTGTCTCACTGACTCCTCGTGGCTACTATAATAAGTAAGCAAATGAAAGAGAATTTTTACTCTATAACAGTGACGCTTCTTTATTTCGATATTATAATTAAGTTTTGACATTTAGCTATGAAGGTCTAATATGTGATTTAGGAAAAATAAACGCCTGAACCGGGATTAGGACCCAGGACCTCCAAATTGATACTTTAGTAAGTTACCAATTACGCTATCCATGTATCCTAGCACAAACATTATTTTCTTTTTCTGTATCATGGGAGGTAGCGGGGGCTCGGTCTCACTGCCCTCTCGTGGCTACTATAATAACTAAGTAAATTAAAGAGAATGTTTACTTTGTATCAGTGACGCTTCTTTATTTCTATGTTATAAGTAATTTTGACATTTATCAATGCAGGCCTAATATTACCTGAAAAGAAAAATAGACACCTGTACCGTTTATATATATATATATATATATATATATTCTCAACGGGCCCAGGTTCGATCCTCGGACGGGCCAGTTTTTCTGGGTGAGGTTTTATCGGGGTTTTTCCTCACTTGTAAGACAAATGTCAGGAAAACTTCAAGGCCCAAACGGTCCCCGAAATCATATGGTCATCATTATCATCATCATCCTCCTTATAATTATCATCATCATCATCATCCTTCACCGGTGTGGAAAGCAACGGGAAGCTACCACACCTACAATTCCCTAGTAAAGCTGCAAAGCATAGCATGGAAATGCTATGATTGTAGTGAAAGACCTGCCCTCGGGCAGAATTAGTATCGATGGATATATATATATATATATATAACCAAACATTTCTAACACATTCAGACACATTGGTGAGAATGGTTTTCTGTTAGTCATTTATTTCTATAGCCTAAAGGAGAAAGAGTTGAAATTAAAAAACGGTGACCCTTTATCAAAAGTTTCCACCGCCTTGTTACTGGACACACGTGTAGCTGCAAACCACCCTCCCACAAACGACCAGACAAAGTGAACCCATGCGCACCTCATCAGCCTCCAAGTTATTCCAAAATGTGCGTAGCCAACTGAGAGCACTTGTGCTGCTCCACACATAAATATACCAGAACATCAGGTCTAATCAGCATTTAGCTGTTGTCATGGTTACATATTTCACCTCCAACAAAAATTTGAGCTTTCATGCTAAAAGAATTGACGGTTTCACTCATAAAGAGCTACATTTATAAAAAGTTATTGCTTTCATAGTTTCCTAGAAGGCAACATAATATTCTTCTACAATGTTCTCTTGATTTATAGTCTCGATTACCAACGAGCATTCAATTCATTCTTCCATCCTAAACCCTTTCGAATTTACCAATCTTCAATTTAATTTATTCGAGAAATCGTATATGCCTATGATCGAAAACGTTAGTTCGACCAGTTATCGTATATGGGTTAGAAACTAGGGTTGATACAACAAAAACTACATTGAGTACATAAGGACTTTATTAGACTAAAATTAAGATACATACAATGCTATTTCGTAGTGGTTAAGGTGCTGAGCTACAAGCCGGAAGGTCGACGGTTCAAGTCCCGGTGGGGTCAGGATTTTTAAACTGACCAAAACCATCTGGCGGCACTATGGCCCTGGGGTCGACTCAGCCTCTAACGGAAATGAGTACCAGACGCTTGTTCTGGGGTAAAGGCGGCCGTCACGCAGGGCTGACAACCCGGCTGACATCAAGTGCCGATTGTCTAGAAAAAGTGGGAGCCTTAACCTCCTACTACCCCAAGGACCTCCTGGGGCCTGTAGTGGGACTACTTTACTTTACTTTACAATGCTATTTACAAATATGGGTCGCACGGGCAGTAAGCCGTACGTGCTGTTGACAGTCCGTCACAATAAGTTGATGTTTGGTAATAATATACTTAAAACAAAAAAGAAAACACAATACTATTACAATTAGATATCAATACAATTACATTATACATTAACTTAGTTAATTCGAATTATTAAGAAGTAATGGCATTGAAAATTGTTAACATATTTATTTATTCATGAATGAGTGTTGTTCTTATTTTCCGCGTTTTGTCCAGAAATCTACCCACGTTTATCCAATTTTCTGGGCTTACCAATGCAGAAGATGAAACAAAAACGAAACAAATAATCTGCACATGTGAAATGAAGGTTTTAAAAACTATTTTGGAGAAAACATAATTTGATAAATACACAATATAGAATATGGAAATTAGAGACAAATGTCGAATTCAAGACATAGCCAAATGTATTATAGACAGACCAAAGTATTGGAAAGATCATATAGAAAGAATGGAAGACAACAGTCTTTTAAAAGAAACTAAAGAAATAGACAAAAAGGACGGGAGAAGAGCAAGAGGAAGACCAGCCAAGAGATGGACAGACGTGGATGCACATCCAATACGTCTTCCTCCGAAGAGTGATTTGGTAAACAAACATGATTAAAATCCTACAAATAAAGAATAAGAAGAAGTATATGCCTGTAATGGGAGATTACTGTCACATGCCCCTGATCGAGTATAAAATAGTTGACACATGCTGATAAATAACTATAGTTATTCCTCTATTAAATTCGACTTAGTCACTTGAACAAAACAATGTATTAACCATGAGAACGGATTTGTGCATATTTGCATGTTTTATTCTTTCAAAGATAAACATATTCATGCAAGAGAAAAATGCGTTTCATGTCATTTGGAATCAAATGGAAAAATTGTATAGTGCATATAAATGCATATTCGAGGGATTAGCGCATATTTCACTAATATGTGCATATGGGTGCATATATTATACTATTTTCTCTATCTAATATTAAAATATTGTAACCCCATAAAATGACAAGTTTCTACTTTATTGTCATGTTTTTGCAAATGAAGACAATCTAGTTTTCATAGAAAGCCAGAATCCCTATTTCGCATTTTCGCATTACAGTGACAATGTCGAGCAGGGGTCTGTAGTTTTAAAACTCAACAGGCCAATAAAGCAATCTGGCCTAAACCATTTACTTTCCGAAGGAAGATTTCGAAAGAGATGGACGTGCTTGCCAACAATGGACAGTTTATTGGTTAATATCCTTGTTTTCGTTTTCAACCGGCGATATTCTTTGAAGTTTGAACATCAAATGTATTGAGACTGTTGGCATACACGTCAAAAATTCAAAACTCATTCCTGAAATATACTTTCATGTGTGCAAAATATATTATATTTCACACAAAGGAAGTATGTTGTACATTATTAGATTAGATTAGATTTATTTAGCCTGGTGGAGTTAAGGCCATGTGGCCTTCTCTTTCACTCATCAGGACAAACATATATTACATCAGAATTTAACAATCTGAATTAACTCTAATATTAAATACAAAATAAAAATTTGATCAAAAAGATAATATCTATTATATTACGATCTATAATGCAACCAGTTAATGTTAGTTAAAATTAAGACTGAAACTAATAATAAAATGTATACAAACAAGACATATTAAATTGTCCCTGTCTAATGTATATAAAAACCAAAGAAAAATAATGAGACATAGAAAACTAATTTTACGATTATACAATTTTTAAAACAAAGCAAAAGAAAATATTTGTTAATCTTAATATTATTTTCATAAATAATTGAATTTGTTAATGATTAAAAGAATACTATCAGTGAGGTGTATAAGTTAGTTTGTTATTAAATAATTCTTTAGTTAGTTTTTGAAGCATGTTATAGTTTGACAGTCTCTGACATAGGGCGGAGATCGTAAAAGATAATGAATAATATACAGTGTGATGAGGAGGGATATAAAGGGCAATGTGCTGATGGGATCGATTGTCAAGATTATGTGTGTAGGATAGTCTGATGAAGCGGAGCGATAAATAATTAGGCGATGATGTGTGAAGTATTTTATAGAGAAGGGATAGGGAATGGACTGTTCTACGATCTCTTATACGAAGCCACGATAATTGTTCCAGGGACGGCGTAACATGGTCAAATTTGCGAATACCACAAATAAAACGTGCGCAAGAATTATGAACACGTTGAAGTCTTTAAGTGAAAATAATTTAAGTCTGTAAAAAAAGTCTCACAATAATCAAAATGGGGCATTGCAAGTGTTTCTATTAACTTTTTCCTAAGAGCAAATGGCAGACAATTTCTTACGCGATTTAATGAATGTATTATTGAGAAGACTGTTTTGCATGTATGGTTTATTTGTGTATTCCAATTTAAGTTGTCAATAAATACTCCTAGAATTGTTACTGTCTCACTGTAAGGGATTTGAACTCCATTTAGTGACACATGCGAAACTGTGTTTAGGTTAATTGTAGATAATAGTCTCTGGTGACACATAATGATTAATTTTATTGACTACGGTGACAAAACAAATCGGGAATCGAAGTTTAAATTATTCTCTCAAATACCATTTTGTGAGTGTTAGTGGACCAACACAAGTGTTTTCAATGCCGAAGGAAAAATCCAGTAAAATATATTTGCTGCATCAATGGATTGGTGGGAATCCTATATTAACAACAAATAGAAAAATTGCCCTATGCCAATTCTGCGACAAACATGTGAGTATTTTAAATAACTTATCAGTTTATCACATTATTAAATCAATATAATTCTTATTCTGTGAGTGACAGCCTCTTTGCGATACTGCCCTGTGACCTCATGTAAAGTGGAGAGATCATTCTCTTCGTACAAACACATTTTAAGTGAGAGAAGGAAGGGCTTTCTACCAGAAAATTTAGAAAACATATTTGGTTATTTATTGTAACAATAATTGATAAGTGATCGTTAAATGATTGTTGACTTATATTTCATAAAACAGACAAGGTTAATGAGAATGACACTATAAAATGCAATTATTAACTTCAATTAGGTGCGAAAAAGTAAAAATATTACAATTTTTGCTTCATAAAAATATAAATAAAATTATGTGAAAAAAACAGTGTATTTCACTATAAGAGGAAATTAATTTTTGTGCATATTTTGTTTTTAACTTTAAGAGCTTATTTTCAGCTTTTTTGCTGCATAGTTGCATGCATATATTTGTGGTTTGTAGTGCATATAAATCCGCCCTCTACTTATCATCATTGTTTCCATGCCAACCATTTTAACTACGAGAATTATTACAACAGCATGGCCGAAGTTCGGATTTTTTTTTTCAATTGATTGTTCATCCTTCAAAAATATAAGTGTACTTCTGTTATATTGTTAACTCATAAATATAGTAATGAATTAAAAATAATCTTCACGTGTTCCAATAGATGAGAGAGAGAGAGAGAGAGAGAGAGGAGAGAGAGAGAGAGAGAGAGAGAGAGAGAGAGAGAAGAGAGAGAAGAGAGAGAGGTAGAGAGAGAGAGTGATTTATCGTAGCCCATTGTCGAGTCATATCCTCTCCTATATCAGGATTTAATGGACCAAGTTCATTTTAGTTACCTTATTTGCCCAAAGATGTCACGGATGGCGTATGGTCGGCACACTGACTTAATGAAACTTCTAACAGGTAACTAAGTTATTACTAGGATGTTTGAGATCAGTAAATTTTGCTTAGAGGCCTCTTTGTTCAGTCTTAAGTATCTTTTACGAGCCTGTAAATCTTCATACTCGGCACCAACGGCTTAAAGTCCCTACTTGAGCACTTGCTCCTTGAATTTTTCCATCCTAAAAATCCATCTGTGCGGCCGGGTTTGAACCCGCGACCCTCGGGACCAGAGGCAAGGAGCATAAACACTAGTCCACCGCGGCCGACTACCCAATAGATATACGGTACAATAAGTAGAACTTTGAAAGCAAAAAACGAGAAAGGAAACTCAAATTAAGTCCTATACGGTGACAGCAATACCCGTTCTACTGTATGGATCAGAAACTTGGACCATAACACGAAATGACATTAACAAATTGCAGGCTACAGAAATGAGGTTTTTGAGATCAGTTAAGGGTTATACTAGGTTATACAAATTTAAAAATCAGAATATCCATCCATCCATCCATCCATAGTAATTCTGCCCCAGTGCAGTCTTTCACTGCAATCATAGCATTTCCATGCTATGCTATGCAGCTTTACTAGGGAATTATAGGTGTGAGAGCTTCTCGATGCTTTCCACACCGGTGAATGATGGTGATGATAATGATAAGGATGTTGATGGCCGGATGATTTTCGGAGACAGTTGAGCCCTAAGCTTCCTGACATTTGTCTTACAGGTGAGGAAAAACCCCGAAAAAACCTCACCCAGAGCCTGTCCCGACCGGGAATCGAACCTGGGCCCGCTGCGTGACAAGGTAGCACGCTACCTCGAGACCAAAGCGGTGGACAATGAGAATATAAGTAAACAATTAAATGTAATACCATTAGAGGAAAGGATTCGTCATTATAGAGATCGATTGATTGAACATCTAGAAAGAATGAGCTACAGTCGTATTTCTAGAAGATTTTTTATTATAAACCTGAAGGAAGGAGAGATTTGGGAAGACCGCGGAAATCCTATAAATATTAATGATATTCAATCAAATATCACAATATGTGAATAGCCGGAACAGGCTTAAGAGCCTAATCCCTGATGGAAGAAGAATAAATGTAAATATATGTTGTGTTGCGTGATATAAAAAATATATGTAGGTCTATGCAGGAAATCGTATAACCTAATGGCTTACTTTATAAAACTCTGTCCACATTTAGAATAATTCAATAGCTGAGATCCATCCTATGTTTAAACATCTAATAGTAAATAGAAATTTGTGACCCCATAAATCTCCAATACGTTATATAAGTAGTACATTACTTAACGAAGTTCTCCGACATTTGAAGTTATTAGTGTCACAGAATATTGATACGAAACGGCTGACGCTTTCTTATTTCAAGTTTGATACTCTTTTAAATGCGAAACGGGTCTATAATTTTATTCCCTTCCAGAGGTAGCCATACTCAGAATCTTTTTTTTTTTTTTTTTTTTTTTTCAAATGCCCCAGGTTTGTCTTTCGACATTCCTGGTTTCTCACCTGGCATGGCGCACTTGTAACCCACTTCTGAGGTTGGGGCGCCTGGAAGGCGGGGTTACGTTGCCCCGATGATATGATGGGTGGTGATGATGATAGTAGTGCGCCTAATCCTAAACTTAACCTAAGATGAATATGAATGATGATGATTGCGATGGCCATATGATTTCGATGACCGTTTGGGCCTTAAAGTTTTCCTGACATTTGTCTTACAGGTGAGGAAAAACCCCGATAAAAACCTCACCCAGAAAAAACTGTCCCGACCGGGGATCGAACCCGAGCCCGCTGCGTGACAAGGCAGCACGCCACCACTAGACCACAGCGGTGGACCATACTCAGAATCTTCACACCCTGAAAAATTCTACTGGCTTGCCCAAGTTTCAATGCTTGATACTCGGATCCAGGACAGAGAAAGATAGACACACATCTAACGGCATACATTTAAAATGACTATTTAACTCATGCCCCAAATGGGAGTCAATGACCAATCACGTTTCAATGATTTCTGTTTTACAACCAATCAGAGTCGTGTTTCACCAAATATTTATCAGTGTTATAATTACCATATTAAAGAAAGCTCCTCCTTACAATATTGCGTTCCTTTGGCAATAAATAGTATGATCTGGTTGCAGTGATAAACAAATGAAGCAGTAGAAGCGTACCTATCGTTTCTCATTTGTTTTCAAACATCGCCGTTTACATTAAATATATAAATATTTTAAAATAACTATAGTTAAATAAGGATTTGTGAGTAAACAGCTTAATTTTATTCGTTAAATAGTCCTAACAAATGCCACTCTTGATTTCCAAATTCTCTACATAAATTCACTCCTCACTTCGTGAGGAAATCACTCGTGGCATTACTTATGATAAACTAGAAGAAAAGTTGAACTTAACATGAAGTTTTTTAAGGAAAATAAAATAAGTGGAGAATCACTCTGTTGCCGCTTTCGAAGCGAGGCGGAGTTCGATTCCCGATCGTGTTGAATTTATTGATAGAAGCTTTACAGGGGTTTCCTAAACTCAAATATAAATTCCATGAACTTCAATTATGAACAATCGTATCGATAACAAAATTAATTTACTTCAGAACTATCAATGGGGTATCACGAGAAAAAAGAGCAGCAGCTGGAATTGCAATAATAATAAGAAGAAAATGGAAGAATATAATTCACAGTTATGAGTATTTCAATGAAAGAATAATAAAAATAAGGTTAAAACGGTGAGAAATTATGTAACGATAATAAGTGTTTATAATCCAGGGGAAGGTAAATTACAAGAATATACAGAATTTTATGAAAATCTTCAGAAACAAATTAATAAAGTTAATCCAAATAACTAATTAATAACAGCTGGAGATTATAATGCCAGAATAGGCAATTAACCTATTAAAAATATAATGGGGAAACATGGAGAAACAACCCAAAATCAAAATGGAAGACTTCTAATAGATTTTACAAATTATAATAATTTAAGGATTACAAACACCTTTCTTCCACATCGAGATATACATAAATACACTTGGTCAGCAAGAGGACAAAGAAGCATAATAGACTACACTGTAGTCAATGAAAAATGTTATAAGTTAGTGCTTGATACAAGAGTATTAAAGGATGAGATATTGGTTCTGACCATTACCTTCTAATTACTAAATTAGCAATACCAGCAAAGTGGAAAAGAAGTAAAATTAATACGGCAAACAAAACAAATGAAGAAACTTTTAAAGTGCACCTACCTCAAGATGAATCGATTAGAAATTTATATCAACAACGACTAGATATATATATATAAAACAAAATACTATAAGTAGAAATATTAATACAGAATGGGAAGAATTAAAAGATAATATAATACAGGCTGCTTCAGAATCACTTGGAACTAGAAATAACATATATAATAATAAAAGATTAAAAATTTGGAACGATGAAATAGCAAAACTGGTTAAGGAAAAAAAAATATGCATACTTGAGATACTTGAATATGAGAACAGATGAAAACCTGATTGAATACAAAAAAGAAATGCCCTTGCTCGAAGAGAAATTAGAAAATTAAAAGGAGTTCATGGGAAAAATATATTAGTGACCTGGAACATGATTTACATGGACGACAAGATAAAGCCTACAAGATTCTAAAACATATTCATAATCAGGAAAAAGATCAACTCAAATTGAACATAATTTCTGAGGATAAATGGATATCTTATTTCAAACGTTTATGGACAGAACAATCAGATGATGAGGAAATAAACTTCTCATTAATTGACGAAAATATAGATCCAATTTCTTTCGAAGAATTAATAACTGTCATCAATCATTGTAAAAACAAAAAAAAACTCCTGGCATTGACTATAACATCCTTCAAAAGCAAACTAAAGAATTATTTAATAACAAACTAACTTATACACCTCACTGATAATATTCTTTTAACAATTAATAAATTTAATTATTTATGAAAATAATATTAAGAATAACAAATATTTTTATTTGTTTTGTTTTAAATATTGTATAATCGTAAAATTAGTTTTCTGTATCTCATTATTTTCCTTTGTTTTTATATACACTGGACAAGGACAATTTAATATGTTTTGCTTGTGTACATTTTATTATTAGTTTGTCTTAATTTTAACTAACATTAACTGGTTGTATTATAGACCGTAATATATTAGATATTATCTTTTTGATCAAATTTTTACTTAGTATTTAATATTAGAGTTAATTAAGATTGTTATATTCTGATGTAATATATGTTTGTCCTGGTGAGTGGAAGAGAAGGCCACATGGCCTTAACTCCACCAGACTAAATAAATCTAATCTAAATAAATCTAATCTAATCTAATATTAATAATGAACTAATAAAATATGGCTCTATTCAACTAAAACAACGTAACTTAGATTTACTGAATATATACTGGAAGACTGGTCATATCACAGAAGAATGGAAGAAGGCCAAAATATATACTATTTATAAAGAAGTAGATCGTCATGATTGTGAAAATTACAGAGGCATAAATATCCTGGGTACCTGTTATAAAATGTATGCAACTATATTGAAAAATCGTTTAAATGTAATTATGAAAAGTATTATTCTAGAAGCCCAGAATGGATTCAGGAAAGGCAGATCCTGTTCAGATTGCATTTTCACTATCGATCAAATAATTGAGAAACATAGAGAATATAATGTACCATATTTTATGGCATTCATAGATCTTGAAAAGGCATTTAACAAAGTTAGCAGAAATAAATTGTGGAATATAATGAAAGAGAAAGGAGTACCTCAGCACCTAATAACTGCAATAAAAAGTCTATATGTAGAAAATAAAATAACAATAGAAACTGAAGGCAAAAATAAAAACAATATAACAGGAACAATAAATAGAGGTGTAAGACAGGGATGTCCACTTTCATCCTCTCTTTTTAATATTTATATTGACGATATCATATATAATTGGCAGATAAATTTGGGCTCACATTTCAAAATAAGAAATTAGATGTCAGATACCTTACTTTTTGCAGACGACCAAGTTCTAATATCTAGTTCAGAAGATGGTCTTCAGAAATCGCTCTTTCAGTTAAATAACATTATACAGAAATATAATTTCAAAAATATCAATAAATAAAACGAAAATCCTAGCTTTTAAGGGATCAGATACCGTAAGAGCTAAAATAATTATGGAGGGGAAACCCATTGAACAAGTGAACCATTTTAAATACCTGGGTTATGAAATCTCTTATTTTAAAAATGAAGATCTATTTAACAAACTTAATAAATTTAATCATATATGTGGAACAATCAAAAGGATATTTAAAACACAAGAAAGGAAACAAAACTAATATTTTGTAAAGTAGTGGCAGTCCCCTTTACTATTGTATGGTAGTGAATTTTGGGTTTTAACTAAAAGAGAAGAGAAGATCATAGAAGCAGCTGAAATGAGATTTCTGAGAAGTGTGGCTGGTTGTAAACTTCTAGATAAGAGAAGAAGTGAAGATACTAGAAATGAGCTAAATATCTATAAACTCTTAGATAGAATAAAAGAATCTAGAAAAAATGGAAAGAACATGTTCAAAGAATGGAAGATGATCGCATTCCCAGAATTATACTTAAATACAAACCAAAAGGACGCAGGAATGTTGGTAGATCGAAGAAGAGATGGATCCAACTTTTGAATGAGAATCTTTGAGACCGGAACAAGCCACATGGGCTTAATCCGTGATTGTTGATGATGATGATGATGATGAACTATCAAGTTCACAACAAGACTATAATAATTGTCGTTACGAGTTTGCGTCAGAATATGTCAATGAGAAACTAAATGCAATGGGCTCCTGGCCTCGTGGTCAGCGTGTCAGACTACTAATCAAGAAGTACCGTGCTCGATCCTCGGTTTTGGCTTGAGAAATTTTTCTTCAAAGGAATTAACCACATACAATCAGGGTCTGGATATTTGTCATTATCTGTGTATATATGTATGAAGTTTCTATGCTTAAAAGACGAGAGGTAAAAGAAAGATAAGGGGAAAAAAAGAGGGAAAAGAAAAAGGGAACATATTAAAAAATTAAAATTTAGAAAAAAACATATTATCATCATCTTACACCATTCAGGAATATAGGCCAATTTTGACCCGTTTAGGTCTCAACTAGACAGGGTCTAAAAGTCGTTTTTTTAGCCGTCCAGGACATCGTCGTCCTTGGAAGAAACTCATTCGGGATCCTAGTTGGTGGCATTCGGGATACATGTTGCAGCCATCTGTCTCTGTAGGTGAATACCTTTTGTGCTTAAGGTGCAAGTGGAGTTCTTTAAAATGTCTTCATTCCTCTGTTCATAAGAGTACATTCAGCAGTTTGGCGCATGAATCTCATTTCTGCAGCTCTTAAACTGGTGATGTCTTTCTATTTTAGAACCCAGATTTCGCTTCCATACAGGATTTTGAAATATATTAATACCTTGAGGTAAAGAAACCTAATATCATTCGGGCGAGAGAAAGCGCCAAAATAGAGCTCAGACACATAAAAATAACCTATAAGGAAGTCGTGATAATGAACGTTGAATCTAAAGTGGCTGAAAACTACACAGAAGAACAAATAATGTAACACAAAAAATAATAACTTCGAAATTTTTTGAAGAAGTTTTACCCAATTACTAATTTTTAAATATTCAAATTCATAATTAGAATCTAATATTTTAAAGAGTTTATATAATTAAATAGCGCCAAAATGTAGATCAGATATGTCAATGATCTATAGAAAGTCACGGTATGATCGGTAAAGCTAAAGAGACTGTGCAAAGAGAGAGAGAGAGAGAGAGAGAGAGAGAGAAAGAGAGAGAGAGAGAGGGAGAGAAAGAAAGAGAGAGAGAGAGAAGAAATGAGGGGTTCGTAAAAGGTTAAACTTACTTCGAAAATGTCGTAGAAGAATTTTAATGCACTATTTTCTTTACTATTTAAAACAGTTTATCATTAAATCAACATATAACGCCAAAATACAGATCGCATACACCAATGAACTATAGAAAGTCGCGGAATAATCGGTAGTATTAGAGACTATGAAAAAAAAAGTGATAGAGAAGAAATGAGAGATTAAAAAAAAGATTGAAATGACTTCGAAAATGTTTGTAGAAGAATTGTAATACACTGTTTTCTTTAATATTTAGGCTATTTATTTATTTATTTATTTAAATGCAGTGACGTTTGAAATTTCTCAGTAGCCAACAATGACTGGGGAAAAATCAATAACAATGACAAACAATAACAGTTTTATGTAAAATTGCACTTTCACGGCAGGTCTTTTGATTCATGTATTTTATGTCTTTCGGGCTAAATGGCCGTGGTCTGGTTTTATTAACACTCAACGTTTCGTCTACTACTGCGGTAGACATCCTCAAGAGATTCTGCGTGCTCTTTGACATTTGAAGAGTTAGGAGGTCAAAGAGCACGCAGAATCTCCTGAGGATGTCTACCGCAGTAGTAGACGAAACGTTGAGTGTTATTGAAACCAGACCACGGCCATTTAGCCCGAAAGACATAAAATACATGAATCAATAGCAGTTTTCTTTAATAATTAAATCCATATTAAGCGTCTCGAACAGCCTTGTAGGCTAGTGGTCAGCGTTTCTGACCACTGTTTATGAGGTCCCGGGTTCGGTTCCCAGTCAAACCATAGAAAAATTTTCCTTAAAGGGAATTATTTCTGTGGTTGCTCATGGTCTGGAATTCAGGTCAAGTTCAGGTTAAGAACTCTCCTGGCGCTTCATTATCATTTATCATCCATCATATCATCGGGGTAACATAACTCCGCCTACCAGGCGCCCCAACTTCAAAAGTGGGATACAATTAAGCCAATGCCAGGAGAGAACACCAGAAATGTCTCAATGATAACTGGGGTATTGGAAAAAAAATTAAGCGTCTCTTATCAAACAGTTTATCATTAAGTCAGATAACACCAAAATACAGGCCAGATACATCAGTGATCTGCATAAAGTCGCGGTAAGATCGATAGAGCTGAAGAGACTATAAAGAGAGAGACAGAGAGAGAGAGAGAGAAGAGAGAGAAGAGAGAGAGGAGAGAGAGAGAAGAGAGAGAAGAGAGAGAGAGAGAGAGAGAGAAGGAGAGAGAGAGAGAGAGAAAGAAGAGAGAGATGAGAGAGAAGAGAGAGATTCGAAAAAGATCAAAATGAGTTTGTAAATTTTTGTAGTATAATTTTAATATTTTTTAAATACTTAAATCTATATTAAGAATCTCATATCAAAACTGTTTATACAAGAATATCATATTTCAAAATAGATCTTCATTGTATTTTGTATTAAAATTTAAATTGTTTCATTTTCTCGGAAATTTATATTTACTCTCTGTAGATTTTTTAGCTGTCAGTAAAGTTGACTGTCTATAAACCCAGAAAGTCCATTAACTCGTTCAGTAGCTTGCCAGTTTACATTTAGACAGAGTAATTTAAGTTGTATTTTTTATCTCTCCTGTGAGTTCCTTCAATGTAATTTTTGTGTTGACGAGTTTGATGAACGGTGTATGAGACCCGAGGTTCGGATTGAGATCTCGCGTGAAAAGGAAAAGTATCTACATTACAATAAACTTGCTCTCTGCCAGTAATGTGCAATTTTATATCCCGACACCATGGATACGCAATAAAACACATTTTTATGATACACACACCACACGGGTCTTACATCACAACTCACATTATGCGCATCAGCTTTTGTCATTTCAATCTACGATATAATTTAAACTCCTTAATGGTTTGTACCTCATATTACTGTAATGTAAGTTCACTACTTCACAAGAGAAATTCCTTGACATGTTTAAAATTTCACATTCCAACTTCGAAAAAAACACACATAACACAAAGCAAGGTACAATAGCTTACTCGACCAATCTTTTTAGCTTACACAACCAAATGTTTTGTCTGTCCCGGTAAACTAGTGGTTAATATGCTTGCCTCTGGATCTGAAATTCACGGGTTCAAAACCGGCCGGAGACAGTCGAATTTTTGGGGATTGTTTACAACATGTGTCGCGAAAAATGTTCCCAAGTTCCAATTATGCATCATGCGCATGCGCCTACAAACGCCAAGCATTTACACTATGAAATCACGAGATGTATCCTACATTTATGGGATATTCCATACGAAATTGACAAAAAATTGTGAAAATTGAACTCACATCCTTAAAAGTTTACCATTTTTTTTACAGTGAAACTTTATGATATACTGAATATCTGATCCGAATTTAAAGTCTTCACTTGGTGTAATTAAAGAGTAATAGAGCTGTCAATTTATCGTATTGTTTTAAATAGTCTCTTTTGTAAAATACATTTCTCGAAGTATGGCTGTTCCCTCAACTTGAAAAGATAGTCACATTATAGATGATTTAATGCCCTATCGCTTGAAAATTAGTATGTTAATATTTACTTTTTTTCTGAAGGGCGTAAATGCAATTAATATGCAATTGACCTTGGGTCGCCAAACAATTTATAAAATCACAAAAAGTGTCACATTATTTACCTGAAAACACAGTTAAATTTTTGTAATTAGTATTAAAGTGGAGTCCTGAAAGGAAACTACCCAAATAATTATTTTTCCTAAAATCCCGTATGTATAGACTGCTCGCAATACCTTTCGCGTGAGTGGAGATCACTACCGCCTCGTACAAACAATGACGGAGCTACTTGGTAATAGTCCTTTGCGCACTTACAATATTTTTATGTGTTATTATCATCATACAATTAATTTTTATTATCATTTTACAATTATTGACATTATCATCATCATCATCGTGGACAAGTGGTTACTCTGCACGCCTCCGATTCCGAGGCTCGCGGGTTCAACATCGATAGGAATCAATGGCATTTTAAAGGCGTAACAATTCTGAATGTAGCTTTCTCCAGAAGGAAGGAAATCCGCGAGTCCCGTGTCGTAAATTTATGGTACGTAGGAGAACCTCGCGCTTGAAATAAATTGCTACATAATAAACGTCATTAAATATAACAAACATTTATTGATATATTCAGTAGGCGGTTATTTTGTGCTGATTTTAGCTAATGTATAGTTTAATTTAAATTACTAAGCACCTACGAATTCAAGCTGGTAGGCCTATTAAAAATATTTTCTAGAGAGTAGTTTTGTAATGTGTTGTAATATTTTGTACTTGTACCCTACACCAATGTCTGATGTTGAATATTGTAAGTAATGTTAAGCTATCGATAATAATTTATAACAATTTTCATGCTGTTACAAGTAATATTTAAGAGGTATAAATATATTTTATTGGCTTGGTATCACTTACTGATCTTGCATCCCCTACTCCTGACATATCTAAGATGATATTAAAATGCACGATAATATTAGCTTTATTATTAATCTAAATTATTATAGTATTTAATTTAATATCTAAACTTCCCATTATTCTCCTTTTATAACACAAAATGTAACATCTCTACGATTATTCTCTCATTACAGAAACATTTAAGAAATTGTAAAATTATATATTAACACATAATATTGTTAATAACTATTGTATACTAATATATGCATAATTAAAATTATATTTAACTTCTAACACACCATTCAGTCTTTGTAGATCTGCAAACTTGTGAGTTAAGAACAATAAGATATATTTTTAATTTGACTGTGACACTTAAAATAAGAGATGCACTAAACATACACAGTGGTGTAAATTAACTGTCTAGTATGTAATCTGAACTTGAGAATTGTTGATGTAAAACAGATGTTTAAGGAAGACTTTGCTGACACTGCATTATTATTGTTTGGTAGGAAGTGGTATGAGTATTAAAACATTCGTGTCTTATTTGGAAGTGATATCTTATAAAATACTATTTCGTCAAAGTTTTCAGGGTACAATACAACAATACACTGAATAAAAAAGCTATTTTAAGACTGAAATGAGTAATTATAAACATAATAAAAATAATATACAGTTTATTCAATTAATGATGAAATAGTTATATAATATTACATTTAAACTGTAATGAAAAATTTGTAACAAAATAAATATTTGTTTTAAAAAGGGCAGAAGATTACGAGTATTTCAGAATAAAATTCGTAGGAAATTTTTGGATCAAAAAGAGATAACAGACAGATGAGTGGAGAAAACTACATAATAGTGAGCTACATGATCTGTATAGGAAGCCAGATATAATAAAAACAGTTAGGTCTCGTAGTCTGCGATGGGCAGGAAATGTGGCACGTATGGAGGATGAAAGAGGTGTTTGGAAATTCTGGTAGGAAAATCGGAGGGAAAAGTCCAGTTGGAAGACTAAGAATGAGGTGGGAGAATAACATTATACATGATTTTAGGGAAGAGGATTATACAGGGAATAATTGTAAAACGTTAGATCGGAATGGGATGTATGGAGAGCTTATGTCCGCGCTGCCATGAACCTGCAGGTTCCACAGAGCCAGTGAGTGAGTTAGTTATAAATAATTTGTTTAATAATTCACAGTAAACGTAAGTAAACAGAGCTCTTTACTTCTCACTTCAGCAATAAAATTTGATAAATAAATATCTACTGCGTAAGAATTAAAATATCGCTACTTTTATAAATTTACGGTACTGTTCCATTAAGCAGAACATATAATAATCTATTCGATTTAATGGCAATTTAAAAAGTCACTGATGAAGCTCTTTCAATAAAGCACGCGCGCGACCTTGGTCGTGAAATAAATCTGCTGCGCCGTGGACCCGCGAGTTTTTTACGAAAATAGAATAAAAAACATTTATATTGTCTGAACTATTCAACTCTCCAAAAAAGTAATTGCTGGAAATTAATCCTTATTATGTGAGTAGTATCCTGTATTTTTTCCGTTTTCATTTTTTGATATGTACTGCAGTAAACCGCCATAAAACAGAAAATTGACACCGAAAATAAAATATCCTATTATAAAAATAACACCCTTAAACTACATGATATCACCTATATAAATACGTTTGAAACAAATTTTTGCTGTTTACTGCTTCAGAAATATTAGCTAGTAAACGGTTTAGTTTATCATATTTACGATAATTTCAGATCATCATGACTACGAACCTATAAATGATAAAAATTAAATTTCTGTATTAATACGTTTATAAATGTATTCACTATATTTAGGGATACATAAAATTAAAAAAAAAATTGCAAGATTTTTTGCTGTCCGATTTGATATGGATTGTCCCGTATACGTTATGGTTTAAGCAGCGTAAGCCATTTATGCGTCCAAAAAGTTCCGAAACCCCCTTTTTTCTCTACAAAGGGTGATTTTTTAAGGGTGAAGAGGTTGAGTATTACAACTCTCTTATAGCCTAAAACCTTCCCGAGAAACTCCTGAACATTTTGCAAAAGCCCCATCACAGTCGGATGAACGGTATGGCGGTGCATAAAGGACAAACATATAGACAGACAGACATAATGCACGGGTTTAAATAAATTAAAATATATTATAATGTATGCCCTGAGGTCCCGTGAATATAATAACAATATATAAACCTGCTACCATAAAGCTAAAGCTCGGGGTTCGGGTAAGCTCGAATAAATATACATAAATATAAACATAAATAGTATACTGCAAACAACAAGTGTCCATTAATGTAACCTGATATAATAGGCCTATATCGCTTTTCTAATGAGAACCAAAGAGAAAAATAGAGGCTCAACTGCACTTCTACTTACGCTTGATTTTTCAGTTTATTATTGTAAACTATAGCTCTTCTTCTGTATTTACTAACATTATTTAATATTTTATACCTTTTCAAACATTTTTATAACATTATTAAACAATTTCGAAGCATTTATTTAAATATGGCAAATCACAATATTATGACAGTGTTAGACAATATTGTGATGCTAACTGCTATTTTCTCCACAGAGTATATTACTTAGTCTATGATTTTTTATCGCTGTTTTGGGTTATCGCTGGTTGGATTGGCGTTAGGGAGTGATAAGTAAGTGCACACCCACCCATTTTTAGTAAAAATTCTGTAATTTTAATATTACTTACTTACTCACTGGCACTATCGAACACGTAGGTTCATGGCAGCGCGGACATAAGCTCTCCATACATCCCTATCCTGAGCTAATGCTTTCCAATCATTCCCTGTATAATCTACTTCCCTCAAATCATAGTTAATGTTACTCTCCCACCTCATTCTTGGTCTACCAACTGGCCTTTTTCCCTATAGCTTACCTACAAGAAGCTTCCATGCAAGTCTTTCATTCTCCATATATACAACATGTCCTGCCCATCGCAGTCTACGAGACTTAACTGTTCTTATTATATCTGGCTTCCTATAAAGACCATGTTGTTCATTGTTATGTAGTCTTCTCCATTCACCCGTCTGTTCATCTCTCTTTCGTCCAAAAATTTTCCGAAGTACCTTATTCTTAAATACTTGTAATCTCCTCTCCTGCCTTAAAGTAAGAGTCCATGCTTGGCATCCATAAAATATAACTGGTAGAATAATAGTTTTATATATTTTCAGTTTAACGTTTTTTGAAAGGACTTGGGACATCAAGAGTCTCTGCAATGTATAATAGCACGAATTTCCAGAATTGAGTCTATGTTTAGTTTCTTTGTGCATCTCATTCCTATTTGTGATTATTCTTCCTAGGTATTTGAATTGAGCCACTTCTTCAAAATTTCCCTCATTTGTCATTAGCTGTCCATTTCCTTTATATAATGTATTTCTACGTGTGACTATATATTTAGTTTGATTAATTTACTTCCAGTCCTAATTTCTTAGTGTTACTCAATAGTGTGTGCGTGTTGTCCTTTAGTATCTCCTCGCTATCGGCCAATAGTACTACATCATCAGCATAAACTAACAGCTTATTAATACCATTAAGTTGTAATACTTCCTCATTCCCTGAAGATTTAATGGCATGATCTGGTACAAAATTAAATAGTAGAGGAGATAGTGCATCTCCTTGCTTCAACACATTCTGGATTTCAAAAGTGTCCGAAAACTGTTTGCCTACACGCACCCTAATCTTTGTACCATTTAGACACATTCGTATAAGTCTAACTAACTTTTTAGGAATTCCGAACTCCAGCAGGATACTATATAACCTCTCCCTCTTAATTGAATCATATGCTTTTTTCAAGCCTACGTATAGTTTATGTACAGTACCATTATATCCCCATTTCTTTTCTAACATCTGCCTTATACTAAAAATCTGATCTGATGTAGACCTGTTTCTTCTAAATGCACATTTATGATCTCCTAGAATGTCATCAATATAGGGAGTAAGTCTGCTTACTAATATATTTGTTAGAATTTTGTACGAAGTTGAAAGTAATGATATGTTGTTGCAATCAGTTTTATCTCCTTTCTTATAAATTGGTACGATAATTGATTCCTTCCATTCATCTGGAAGAGCTTCTTTTTCCCAAATCATACTAAGCAACCAGCGTATTTTGTCCATTTCTCCCCCTGATTTTATCAGTTCTGCTGGGATCTCATCTGAATCTAATGCTTTATACATCTTCAATTTCTCAATCGCTATTTCAACCTCTAATGCACTTGGTTCTGCGACTAGCATTTCTGCTGTCTGTAAATTATCCTCCTCAATGTCCTATTCTTTATGTACATTTAATAGCTGATTAAAGTAACTTTTTCCATCGATTTAATATACTCCTGGAATCTGCAATCATATCCCCATTATCATTCCGAATTATGTTTGTTCTAGCCTGACACCCTTTCTCCTCTATACTCATTCCCTGATATAATTCTCTAATGTTCCTATATTTGCGTTCATTTCAAGATCATTAATCTTCTCTCTCAAATATTCCCTCTTTTTACTCTTTAGTATCTTGGTGGTTTCCCGTCTAATACTACCCAATTGCTCTAAATTTACCTCATTTGGCTCGTGTAATCATTTCATTTTTGCTAGCTTTCTTTTCTTTACAATGTCGACACATTCCTCATGAAACCATTTCTTGTTTTGCATCTTTTTTAAACAACCAATGCTTTCTAATGCTGACAATTTAATAGTATCTCTTATAGCGTCATATTATTTATTTATATCAGTTTCGTCTTCATTTGCCACATTGTCATCTGAAGATTCCAGTACTTCAAATCTATTAGCAATTTTGATTTGGTATTCCAGCCGCATTTCATCATTTTTCCAGTTTTTTAATTCAAATTTTACAGAATCATCTTTAGCGTTTTTTCGTCTCATAAACGATTGCCGTTGTCTGATTTTCACCCTGACCAGATGATGATCCGAATTGCAGTCTCTCCCTCTAACTGATCTAACTTCGATTATGCTACTGTGGCTGCGTTTGTCCACTAATAGATGATCAATTTGGTTTCGAGTTTCGCCATCTGAAGATGTCCAAGTGCATCTATGAATATCCTTATGCTGAAATGATGTGCTCTTAACAATGAGATTCTTTGATTTGGCAAATGTGACTAATCTAACCCCGTTGTCGTTACTATATTCATGAAGACTGAATTTGCCTATTGTTGGTTTGAATATATCTTCCCGCCCCACTTTTGCATTAAAATCTCCTAAGACAATTTCCATATGATATCGTGAAAGGCCATCAAATAAGCATTCTAATTCTTCATAGAACTCATCCTTGATCTTGTCATCTTTATCTTCTGTGGGGGCATGTACATTTACAATTATAAAATCATGTCGTTGACCTTTCAAAATTATGTATGATATTCTATCACTAACAAACTTTATATCTCAGATAGCGGACAGGATCCTCCTTCCGACTCAAAAACCCGATCCAAATTCATATACTTCTCCATCCGTGTATTATAGTGCAAAACTTCCTGATTCCTGACTACCTTCTCCTGGCCATCTAACGCCCTGTAAAGCGACTATATCCAAGCGTGATTTATCTGATTCCGGCGTTAATACTTCTAGCGCCATGCTATTGTATAAAGTCCTATCATTCCATATTCCTAGGAACATGTCCCTGTGTTTGAGCCTTTGGCATAGATTCCCTGAAGTAGTCCCCGCCCGAAGAACCGAATGGGGGACTATTTGACCTCCGGAAAATTTTACCCCAGTTGAACCCATGTCCGTATTTCTTGACGGTTGTATTTTTACGGTGAAAGGTCGTCACTCTTTCGACCAAGGTACTTTTTTCGTCTGGCTTATCACCTTCAACCAGTCCGGCATGGGTAACCCTATCGGCAGCAATGCTACCGCCGGCATAGCTCTCAGATCATTTAAGCACGCAAGCCACTCCACCACGACAAGGTAAAGATACCATGGAGGGATCTTAATATTATTAATATATTTTTAACGTAGATTTGGGGATTTATTGTAAAGATTGATCAATTAAATTTCATAGCGACATGCTGCCTTCTAGCATAAGATTTTTGAACTTTAATACGATATCGATAGTAATCGAGGATAATAATCGATATGTGGTTCGATGTGGGTTATCGCTGACTTTATAAACTCTGGCGCATGCGCACTGTTGTTCTATAGGACTTTGAAAATATTTGACGTAAGTTTAAGTACAGTTTTTTTCGAAAACAGATAAACCATAATAATTTCTAGCAGAGTATTCGTGACTGGGCCCTAATTTCACGGATATGTTTCACTACTCTGAGTTAGTAAACTACTATGCATAAATATTAATTATCCGTCAACAAGTAAAAGAAATAATTAATCTAAGCTGAACACATAATATTAGATAATCACCAGTCTTAATCGGGGATACTTTAACTACCTTGCTGAACTTATTTATACTAAGGTTCAAGTAGTGATCTAGAATACAAATAATAAATGAGCATGTAAAAATAATATAGAAGTATATTTCAAGTAAATAAATATACATGCGTCAATCATGATAAATGAGACATAAAGAAATTCAATAACTTCTTTACGAACATTTAATGAAATCAAAGTTAACAAATAATGGTGCATTCCTTAGCAGTCTTAGAACTTTACAAAAATGCAAATAATAAACAATGTAATGATCCATACCAACAATATTCAATACTGCATTCAGTCCTAAATACATTTCGGTTCCTCACAGCATCTTCACGCAAACTAGTAATGCTGGAAGCCGGGGGATCCATAACTCGGCGATACTCGCCGCAACGAAACTTCAAACCTTGAAGGAAGACTGCCGGTCAGTCCGACCCTGGTGACTAAATAACAGTTGACTGACTCCCGGCCCTTTCATGTCGCGGGACTATATTACGTGCGGCGGATCCATAGCGCCGACGCACATAACGAAAGGAAGATGCGGAAAAAAGCTAGTTCGGGAATAGAATGGCATAGATATACACAGACTATATCAGAGGAACAGAGTTATCGCTGGGGCAACACAGCAGGGCGCAATACATTCGTTTTTATATATTACTAGTTAATTCTCGGCTTGCGTTTCTATGCCTAAATAAATTAAATGTGTTTTTTATGTTTAGTTGAATAAGTACAAAAAATAATTAGCCTATAAATTTATATCGTAATTGTTTTTAGATACCCCGTGCTGATTACCCGTCGTTGCCCGAGAACCTACTTATCCCGATCTTCTTGGCGTAAGTGAGCTGAAAGACAAAAATGGTTATTGAGAGTTTTCCATAAAAGATATCCGCTGTATGCTGCTACGCTTGCCCGGGAGGCTGGTCATCCCGACCTTCCTGGCATCAATGAGCTGAAACGAAACATTATTGTAAGTTATCCGTAAAAGATAGACATATGCTGTCGATGACGTTTTTCTAGATTTTTTTCAGATATTCAGTTCTGTGCTCATTAATTTGATGTATATGTTAGGGTTTAGGCAGCGTAAGCCTAAACCGTCCAAAATGTTCCGAAAAACATGTTTTTCTCGACAAAGGGTGATTTTTATGGGTGAAGGGGTTGATTATTACAACTCTCTTATAGCCTAAAACCTTCCCGGGAAACTCCTGAACATTTTGCAGAAAGCGCCATCACAATCGGATGAAAGGGATGGCAGCGCATAGAGCATAGACAGACATATATATATATATATATAATAATTACAGTAGAGAATGGTACATAGATTATCAGACACCCTGTACTGCAGTAGGGTCGCATCGCTCAATAAGAAAATGGCTACCACATTGTAGCGTTTTATTGTATTGAAATCTGGCGAGGTTTCCAGAAACATTGTGTTTATAGTCCGACTGAAGCATGCCATGACCCCTTTTTCATGCGCAACCAGAGTTCAAAATGAACATTATACAGTCTTTCTTTATACATGCGGTTACGTCATAATTACTGTTCAAAATTATATCTGTAACCATTACTGCATTCCTTTCTTCCACACCCACATTAGTGTTACATGTTTCATTAAATCGATGTCAAAGTAACAGAACAAACAACTACGCTATGAGCTAGACATTCCGGCAGAATGTAGCAGATCGGCTTGCAAAAAGACAGGCATACTTGCTATATGAGGCATTTATTTATTTATTTAACCTATTCGCTTCACGTTTAAACGCTGAATGAATTTTCCCAGAAACCGGATTTAAGTTATCGTAAATTATATAATGTTTTCGGACATTCAAAACAAACACAATATAACGGTACTGGAGATCACAATAAGGGTTAAGGCCAAAACACATTCCTCTACTTTTCATAAATGTTAACAAATGATTACCCTGCCAAAGGATGTACAAAATATTGCAAAATATATGACTGCAGAATTAAGCGAGTGTACCTCGTCTTCTGAGTTGAAGGTCATTTAACAGAGGCGAATGGGTTGTTAGGTTTTATATGGATACATCTTCCTGTGCCCTATATTAAATTTTGATTCTCTATCCTTCCAATCACCAACCTGCAGCCCGCTGTCCATCGTCAAATCCATAATTCCCTCTATCCATGTATTCTTAAGTCTCCCTCTTATTTTGGCCTGATTTGGAATCCACTGCAAACTCCTAACTGTCACCCTATCTTCATTCATCCTCTTCCAAACCATTGAAATTATTTATTTCACATAAATTTGATAATTGTTTCGTTAAAGTTCATTATTTCTCAGTTAACAATACTTCTGATTCTGTCTTATTTAGATCATCGTGCACACCTTCTTAAAAAATCGATTTCTGTAGATTGAAATTTTCACTTTAATTTGGAATTTATAGCCACGTTTCTGCTCCATACGTCATTAAACATTTTATTATTGATTTATAAATATGGATTTTAGTTTCTTTGAATATCTGTTTTCCCACATTTCATTCTACCTTGCTATTGCAGATCGATCTTTTACCATTCTCTTTTGTTATTTTAAAATCATAGTTTCCATATTAATTTATTTTAAGTTACAAAAATTTAATTTTGTTACAAATATTAATGGTAATTTTGGAATCTTCTAATACCAAATGTTCTCCACTATCAGTTACCATAGCCTATATTGAGATTGTCTAACATACTAGCTAATACCCGGCGTGCGCTGCTACACCTAAATAAATGATAATGTGTTTTTGCATTTAGTTGAATAAGTAAAAGGAAAAATAAATATAAATTTTATATCGTTATTATTTTTAGATACCCCGTGCTGATTACTCGGTGTTGCTCGGGAATCTGCGCATCCCGATGTACTTGGCATAAATGAGCTAAAAGACAAAATTTGTTATTTTGAGTTATCCATAAAAGAATACCCGCCGTGCGCTGCTATGCTTGCCCGGGAATCTACTTATCCCAATCTCCTTGGCATCAATGAAAGACAAAAATGGTTATTGTGTGTTATCTGTAAAAGATGAACATAATATGCTGTCGCGGACTTTTTTGTAGAGCTTTCTTAGATATTCAATTCTGTGTACATTAATTCTGTGTATTTGTTATGTTTAGGCACGTTTTTCACTACAAAAGGTGATTTTTAAGGCTATAGGAGTTGAATATCTACTCTCTTCTAGCCTATGTTCATCCGGGGAATCTCCAGAACATTTTTCAGAAAGCTCCATCACAATCTGATCAACGGTATGGCCGCGCCTAAAGTACCAACAAACAAACAAACATTCATTGTTATATATTAGATTAATCCTATTATTTCTTTAAATTCCAAGGTCATAGTTATTAGTTTTATCCAGCAACCTGTGGATTATTTATTTTGTCATGTGTATTATTAGATCCTTGATTTAATTTGAATGAAGATATGAAAGGATTACTACGATGAATTATAAATTGGCAATGGAACTCCATCAAAGTATTTGGGTTGGCGAGTAACAAGGGAACTGTAAACAGTTTCATGCCCCAAAACCTCCCTTGAGCTTCTCCCAGAGAAGCGTTGTCATGTACCAAGGCCGTGTCCAGAAAATTATCTGCCGTTTTTAACTGCAGGGCACAGAAATCGAAGCCAGAATCCAGCAAAGGCAACCCACTATAAGGAGCAGATGGACTCCCTGCTCAAATAAGAGTGGAGTGCAATGATGAGGGATGCGGCTCTGGACGGTAGGTAGTGAAGGTAATACACGATCTATCAATTTGGGAATTTTATTACTTCCACATAGTTTAAATGAGATATTTGTCGCTAGATTTAATGCCTTGATATTAAAAACGGCAGATGTTTTGTCATGGCCTTGGTACATCTCAACGGTTCTCTGGAAGAAACTTCAAGGTAAATTTTGGCATGCAGTGAATGATAGTTCCCTTGTAAGGAAAACGATACAGAAAATCAGTTAATTTGATAATCAGCGGATTTTGAATACATGACCTCTAACCTGCTCAGTCTAATGTTTAAAGCGTTGATTATAATAATAGGCCTTAATTAGGAAGTTTTTCTAATCAAGGCAAATACGAAATTAGTCTAAATCGTTTCAAAGCTCTTAATTCTATGTTTCAAATTTAGTTATACTATTGCTGTTCTTTTAATTCACGATAGAATGCGAAATTATACAGGGAGTGCAAAAATATGTTTCTGCTAAATTAGTGCAAAATAGTTTGTAAATGTCTTTCCTATACCTAAAAGATACCGTTACCTTCCAATTTAGAGTGCCGGAAGAGAGAAATGAGTGATTCTTTGTGTCAGTGGGCACTCACAGGAAGAAGTAATCTCGAATAGATAGTAAAGTGTGATCTTTGCAAAAAGTTGGCTGGGGATAAAAATACAATTAAAACAATCGAAAAACGATAAAATACAATTAAAACAATCGAAAAACGATAAAATTGAGCAGTGATTAAAATATTCTAATGAACAGTTGAATACATAAGAGATTGGTTTGCTAAAGAAGAGACATTGGAGAAGCATATTGAACGTTTTAACACGAATAAAAAAAGAGTTACTTAATAGAAAAAACGATGAACATTTTAATAATGCAGTTTCTGATAGCTTTTTAAGAGGTTACAATTACATTTTTCTCTTTCGTTTTCACTGGTTCTTTTCTTGTTTTATCGCATTGTTTTACCTTAACTTTGTTTCATTCTCATATGTAGACATAAGGACAGGACACATACCCAGACCCAAAATGGAGATTTAAAATTCCCTACCCCGCCGGGAATCGAACCTGGGTCGCCGGAGTGGAAGGTGGGGACTCTACCGACTACACCACGGCGACGGACATTTTTAAAACTCTGCAAAATGCTAGCTTTGTTATTGCTATAAAATGGAAACTTCATTTTTAAAATGCTGTTTTTTTTTATTTTTTACTAACTCACTGACACTATCGAACCCGTAGGTTCATGGCCGCGCGGACATAAGCTCTCCACACATCCCTATCTTCAGATAATATTTTCAAATCACACTCTGTATAATCTACTTCCCACAAATCATGATAAATGTTATTCTCCCATCTCATTCTTGGTCTACCAAATTGGACGTTTTCCGTCTGGTTTTCCTACAAGAGCTTCAATGCCCATATCCCATTCCTATTCTTGCCACATATCCTTCACAACGCAGTTTACGAGACTTAACTGTTCTTATTATATCTGGTTTCCTATAAAGACCATGTAGTTCACTGATAAGTAGTCTTCTCCATTCACATGATTGTTTATCTCTCTTTGGTCCAAAAATTTTCTTAAGAACTTTATCCTCAAATACGGATAATATTTTCTCGTCCCTTAATGTAAGAGTACATGTTTTGCATCCAGATAATAGAACTAGGAGAATAATAGTTTTATATATTTTCAATTTAACGTTTTTTTAGAGAAGCTGGGACGACTAGATAATGCATAATATCATGCATTTATAGAATTGAGTCTCTGTTTAACGTCTTTGTACATCTCATTCCTCTTTGTAATTATTATTCCTAAATATTTTAATTCAGTCTCTTCATCAAAATTTCCCTCATTTGGTATGATGTAGGTTTCAAAAAAGGATTTCTGGTTTGGTTTAGTTTTAGCTTGAGATTAATTTAGGTTAATTGCGGTATGCTGAATTGTCTTCTCAAGGGTCGGCAGTTGGTATACAGGTGACACTTCATAAAATAAAACATTGTTTCTTGTAGAAATTATGGGGATTTATTCCAAGTCTTGAGTTCCAAACAGATGAAGTAAATTTCGGTGGTAAAAATTTTTCACCGTCTATTTGAAATCAATTCTTCTTATTCACAATGACGATTATTTTCATATTACAGTATACAATTTTACTTTCCTGTATCCTACGTTAGCATTGGAAAGAATATTAAATTCTATCTCAAGAGGTACTTGTTTCTATTCCGAAATCAGAACCAAAGTTTTATATAGAATGAATACATTTTAACACGTTATAAAATCAAGATAATTATTAACATGAAATTATTTTTAATTTATATTGTTAGTAATTCTAAGGTTAATCTCAATAGTCATATAAGAAAGGTAAGTGATTTTATTTGCAATCAAAAAGTTAGTTTAATTTACTTTAATTTATGAGAGTATGAAGCTATTCAGATATTTTTATTAAAGTTTAGTAGAAATATATATAATTCAGACAACAATAAATTTAAATAATTTTAAAAGCATTGCTTAAAAAATCTTTATCTACTAAAACTATTTTTATTAATATTGAGAGATTTTTATTCCTTTTATTTGGCAATAATTAGCAATGAAATATTTGGATTATTTATTTAAAGTTGTATATATATATTTATTGCAATAAGATACATTTTGAGTGTAGAAGAGATTGAAGAAAACGAACTAAGAATGTATGGACATATATTGAGAAGAAGGGATAGAGTAACAAACAAAGAAGTATTGAAATGGATACCTTACGGAAAAGGGAAACGTGGTAGACCAAAGCCAACGTGGATAAAGGGAATTCAAGACAATATGCTGTGGTCTCGAGGTGGCGTACTGCCTTGTCACGCAGCGGGCCCGGGTTCGATCCCCGGTCGGAGCAGTTTTCCTGGGTGAGGTTTTTATCGGGGTTTTTAGTCACCTGTAAGACAAATGTCAGGAAAACTTTAAGGCCCAAACGGTCCCCGAAATCATATGACCATCATCATCATCATCATCCTTATCATTATCAACATCACCTTCACCGGTGTGGAAAGCAACGGGAAGCTACCACACCTACAATTCCCTAGTATATATATATATATATATATATAATACAATAAGAGAAATTATGAATGTAGAAAAGGGTATTTTTGAAGACATTGAAGATATCCAACTAAGATGGTATGGACATATAATGAGTAGAAGGGACAGAGTAACAAACAAGTATTAAAATGGATACCTCCTGGAAAAGGGAAACGTTGTAGACCAAAGCCAAGGGAATTCAAGACAACATGAAGAAGAGAAATATGACAGAATCAGACACACAAGATCGGGAAGTGTGGAAGAAATACAATGTATTTTGGTTCAGGATACCTGTGTAAATGACAGAAACAATCCTAAATAAAATATTTAAAGTTATATTTATATATTGAAAATTATTTAAAAATATAGAATTATTACCTTTAACTTCAATATTTAGGTATTATTAAAATTCTGCTTTAATATATATATATATATATATATATATATATATATATATATATATATATATATATATATATGGAGGCGGTAGTAAAATTTTAGGTTAATATAGTTCTAATTACACTTACATATCTTTAGTCTGATATTACTTTACTTATCACTAGCTAATACCCGGCGTGTGCTGCTAAGCGTAAATAAATTAAGATTCATGTGTTTTTATGTTTAGTTGAATAAGTAAAGGGAAAAATAAATATAAATTTATATTTTTTAGATGCACTGTGCTGATTGCCCGGCGTTGCCCGGGAATCTTACTTATCCCGATCTTCTTGACACAAATGAGCTGAAATACGAAAATGAATATGTTTTATGTCTAGTTAAATGAGTAAGAGGAAAAATTTATATCGTGATTATTTTTAGATACCCCGTGCTGTTTACCCGGCGTTGTCCGGGAATCTACTCATCCCGATCTTCTTGACGTAAATGAGCTGAAAGAGAAACATTAATGCACTTCTTATGATTAGTTGAATAAGTAAAATGAAAAATAATTATAAATGTATAGGCCTATCGTAATTATTTTAGGATTCCCCGTGCTGATTACGATGTGTTGCCCGGGAATCTACTTATCTCGATCTTCTTGGCATTAAATGAGCTAAAAGACAAAATTAGTTATTGTGAATTATCCGTAAAAGAATACACGCCATTTGCTGCTATGCTTGCACAGGAATCTACGTACTTGTATCGATCTTCCTGTCATCAATGAAAGACAAAAATGGTTATTGTGAGTTATCCGTAAGAGATAAACATATGCTTTCGCGGACTTTTTTGTAGAGCTTTTTGAGATATTCAATTCTGTGTACATTAATTTCGAGTATTTGTTATGGTTTCGCTAGCGTAAGCCATTTAAGCGTCCAAAGAGCTACTTTTTTCACGTTTTCCACTACAATGGGCGATTTTTAAGGGTGTAGGAGTTGAGTATCACAATTCCCTTATAGCCTATGTTCATTCCGGGAATCGTCTGAACATTTTGCAAAAAGCCCCATCATAATCGAATCAACGGTATGGCCGCGCATAAAGCACGAACAAGCAAGCAAATAAACATTTATCTTTATATATTAGATTGGCACGCTACGAGTTATTGGTAAATCCAGAAAATTGGATAAGCGTGGGTAAATTTCTGGACGAAACACGGAAAATAAGCACACTCATTCATGAATAAATATATGTTATCAAAATGCAATACCATTAATTCTTAATAATTATGCATAAATTAATTAGTGTAATGATATTGTGTTATTATTTAATTGTAATATTAATGTGTTTTCTTTATGTAATTGTAAATATTATTGTTTTTTAGTGTATAATGCTATTGTGTTATTATTTAATTGTAATATTATTGTGTTTTCTTTATGTAATTGTAATGTTATTGCTTTTTTTTGTTGTTTTTTTTTACACTAGTACCAATTATTACTTTATTGTAACGGACTGTCAACAGCACGTACGGCTTACTGCCCGTGCGACCCTTATTTGTAAAATCCATCCATAGTAATTCTGCCCGAGGGCAGGTCTTTCACTGCAATCATAGCATTTTCATGCTATGCTTTGCAGCTTTACTAGGGAATTGCAGGTGTAGTAGCTTCCCGTTGCTTTCCACACCGGTGAAGGATGATAAGTATGATGATGATAATGATAAGGATGATGATGATGTTGGCCATATGATTTCGGGGACGGTTTGGGCCTTAAAGTTTTCCTGACATTTGTCTTACAGGTGAGGAAAAACCTCGATAAAAACCTCACCCAGAAAAACTGCCACGACCGGGAATCGAACCCGGGCCCGCTGCGTGACAAGGCAGCACGCTACCTCGAGACCACAGCGGTGGACATTTGTAAAATAATATTGTAAATATCTTACTTTTTGTCTAATAAAGTCCGACTACTACTATATATTAGATTACTGGATTTTATGTATTCTTTATTATTCGGCTTTTTTATTTTACATATTACTATTGTCTATCTCATTCTGTTTGTGAAAACTATTCTGTAAGTAGTTAAAATTATGAGACCTCATTCGTTTTCAATCTGTATGTTTGGTTATTATGATGTTTGTATGACCAAGCATTTTACATACGAGTTTAGGTGAAGGGTAAGTAATGCAGATGATAATGCAAAGGGAACCAGGGTGTGGACATCTATGAATAACGGCACAAACACAAATCTGGCGGCAGATTAGACTCGCACTCTGGTTTGCCACACTAACCCCATAGTCGTGTTCCTGCATTTCCTCTCCATTTCCCGATTTAGCTAAACCCCCGTGACCTCTCCCCATGTTCTCTCAAAGTGCCTTTTTCCAAATCTCGTACTACTACATCTGCCATGTCGGGGATATTCAAGATGAAATTATTATATAAGGTATAGTTTGCCAGGTTTTCAGAATATCAGTAATAGTCCTAGATCCGGCTGCAAGATTACTACGTTCATTGAGTGTATGAACAAAATCTATTTTTTTTTCATAAAATTGGTGAATTACTAAATACATTTTTGCCGAGTTTCCTATTAAAATTCGGCCGCCAGTATAATTAATTGATTTATTCGAAATAATTTGATTCACATGTTATTAAAATAAATTATAATCCAGTTCGCAGAAATCGACGTATAGAGCTTGAAAAATGTTGGTTACCATTGCAAACTTGGCCGTAAACCTCCTCGCGGCTACAGCAGGCTGTGACACAAATCAGTGATAAAATGGCGGTAAATACGTATTTATTGTTTTATATTGTTTCAAATAAAGTTCAGTTAATTTAAAATGTTGTGACTTGTTTCGTATAATGTATATTAACACTACCTTTTGGATATATTTTTGTATATACATTATACGTAGTATACATAAAAGGCAATGTTTTTACTTCCCGCTGCGAGAAAGTTGCGGTCATGTTTGCAATGGCAACCAAAACTTTTCAAGCTCTAAACATCGATTTCTGCGAACTGGATTATAATTTATCTTAATAACAAATGAATCAAATTATTTCGAATAAATAGATAAATTATATTTTAATGAAACATACTGGCGGCCACATTTTAATAGGCAGCGCGGCAAAAATGTATTCAATCATTCACAATTTTATGAAAAAGATAGATTTTGTTCATACACTCGATGAACGTAGTAATCTTGCAGCCGGTTCTTAGACTATAAGATATGTGTTGCTTTGAACGGTAAAGTAATGCCTAATATTTAAACTAAGATGCAAATAATTTGATGGAATCCATAGACACAACATGCTTTGTTATTAAAAAACCTTTTCACCAGACCTCAACTCAATTATAAATTAAAAATCGTGAGAGTGATATATGTGTATGTTTTAATGCACTACTAACTGATTTAGGGGCACGCCGTAGCGTAGTGGTTAAGGCACTGAGCTACAAGCCGGAGGGTCGAGGGTTCAAGTCCCGTTGGGGTCAGGATTTTTAAACTGACCCAAACCCTCTGGCGGCACTATGGCCCTGGGGTCGACTCAGCCTCTAACTGAAATGAGTACCAGACGCTTGTTCTGGGGTAAAGGCGGCCGTCACGCAGGGCTGACAACCCGGCTGACATAAAGTGCCGATTGTCTAGAAAAAGTGGAAGCCTTAACCTCCACTACCCCAAGGGCCTCCTGAGGCCTGTTGTGGGATCACTTTACCTTTACCTTTACTAACTGATTACCCGGCGTTTCCCGGGAATCTACTCATTCCTACATATTTGATTAATTTCTATATGCAAAGCTTGATTTAGATTAAACAAAAATTGGGGCCGCTTGAGCGTTAACGGACTGTGGCATTGCGAGCGATGTCCCCCTGCCCCTTATGATAGAGAATCCGGCGTTGCTGGGAAATCAACTTGTTCCCATCTTCTTGGCATCAATGAGCTGAAAGAGAGAACTGGTTGTGAGTTACCGTGAAAGGTAGACATGTTATGCTGTCGCGGACTTTGTTGTAGATTTTTTTTAAATATTCAATTCTGTGTTCATTAATTTGGTGTATTTGTTATGGTTTAGGCAGCGTAAATCATTTGAGTCCAAAAAACTACTTTTTTAATGCACCGATGTACTTTTGCTTTTGCTCTGGCCCTATAGTAGGTACGCTAATATGTTCTATATGTTAATTGTACCAGAAAAATTATCTAAATGATGAAAAAAAAACATTCAGATCGTTAATGATCCAGCCATTCCCTGGTTAATTGACTCAAATTCGAGTTGATTTAGGCAATACGCTGCAAGCCAGATGGTGGCGGTTCGAGTCCCGGTGAGTTCAGAATTTCCTGACGGCACTAAGTCCCTGGAGTCATCTCAGCCTCTAACGTAAAAGAGTAACAGAATATGCTAAGGGGATAAAAGTGGTCGTCACGCAGGGATGATGAGAGAAGGTCGAAAAGTAGCGCATAGTGATTTGACCGGATATACACTTGAGAATTCATTTTTATAACAATAACACTCCCGTAATATTATTAAAGATTGGTTGTACACGTGTTTGCCGGCGATAAACACGTGCCATCAGAACTTTCTGAAACAATAACAATAATATCCACTGCCCACCGTAATCACTAGCCATCTTGGTATTAATAACTACAAGCTGTATAGTTGTGTTATCTTGATCAGACTAAATCAAAATGCAAGTAAATAAATGAACATACATAATGAAGTATAAATAAAACAAAAACGACAATTAAGATATGTTAACACAGTAATTGTTGTGATCGCCAATTGAGGAGCACATTTTTTTTTTCATTATTACACTTCCATGTATTACTATTGAAGACAATATCTACTGTATTTTAATTACAGATCTATCTTTTTTTTTTCGTATATGTTGTTTTTCCTTCTTTTTTTTTTGTTTTACCTTTTTGTTTCACCTGTTTTGTTAACTTTCTTTTATCCTCAAATAGACACAAGGACAGGACACACACACTCAGACCCAGGGCGGAGATTTAAAATCCCCTACCCTGCCAGGAATCGAACCCGGATCGCCGGAATGGAAGGTAGGGACTCTACCGACTACGCCACGGTGACGGACTTACTTTTCGTTTTCTTTCGTTTACACTGTTCTTACTTCTTGTTTTTCCTTTATTAACCTTTTTATCTTATTCACACATACAAAAACAAGACAGGACACACACCTAGACCCAAGGTGGAGATTTAAAATCCCCTACCCCGCCGGGAATCGAACCCGGGTCGCCGGAATGGAAGGTAGGGACTCTACCGACTACGCCACGGCGACTGAATCTGAAAAGGATGTAACTATTGGTTTTTGTGATGGTGTTTTTACTTTTTTATAAAACTGAATGTATTATTCAGTATTATTTATGTTATCTTCCACAACTTACTATCCGACATAGCAGAACTGCTTCCTTTGTGGATGATTTGCGAACTAACGCCGTGTTATCCCGCGTATACTCGCTTTACGTCAGTCTGTGGCTATTACTCTAAGTAAGCTGAATAAGTGCTTAATTTTCTATTTGTTCCTGACTCTACATTGTTAGTATATATCTACGTCCGTGCGACGCAGCAACAGTGCTGCTATTACTGGAGGTAAATGTTCCGCTGTTCGTATAATAGTAGTAATTATCATACTTTACCTCTCATCGTGTACCATTCAATTGAACTTCGAATAATTTACTGCTTTATGATTGGGTTATAAAATAGTTTTCTATCTAAACAATTGTCACATTAATTAAATAAATAGGTACATTAATAATAATAATAATAATAATAATAATAATAATAATAAATAATAATAATAATAATATAGCTATATTTTTCTGACAAAGTTAAGGCCTTAAGGTCTCGTCTACCTCTCATCCAGGTTAGATAAAATGTACAATAGTCTTAGATCTAAAATACAATAAACATAAGTGATTATCATAAGTAATGCCACGAGTAGAGTGATTTCCAATTTATGTAGAGGATTTGGAAATCAAAAGTGGCATTTGTTAGGACTATTTAACGAATAAAATTAAGCTGTTTACTCACAAATCATTATTTAAATATAGTTATTTTAAAATATCCACATATTTAACATAAACGACGATGTTTGAAAACAAATTAGAAATGTTTGATTATATTTCATTTGTTCATCACTGCAACTAGATCATACTATTTATTGTCAATATTGTAAGAATGCACCCTGGTGGAGAGATAATTAAACAAATGAAACTGTATACTATAATCACCATTATAGGTTATTCATTAATTTTTTAGTAAACAACTCAGTAAAATCACGGAATATGTTCATTATTTGCTATATCCAATGCATTTGGTGGAGAAAAATAATGTTATGACCTGTTAACAATATTAAAAAGGAGGAGCTTTTTTATCACAAAAGCAGGAGCTGATAAGAGAAATCGATAAACAGCGAAGTTAAACACGATTGTCATTGGTTGTAAAACAAAATTCATTGAAACGTGATAGGTCCATTTGGGGCATGAGTTAAGTAGTCTACAATAAGATATATATTGATTTACTCTAGATTTAAAAATAAGACATGCAAGATTGACAAATGAAAAATAAAAGTACTAATGACGGAATAAATTTCATTGTAGAAAAATGCATCATTTAAAAATAAGCATTTTATAATGAAAATTGTAGTAGCGTGACTTAACGGTATCAAGTGTTCGGCAACTCTTGGTATCTTGATTGAGAGAATTCCAGGAGGGACCTGGGATTAGCATTTTATTATAAAATAAGAAGGTTTAGTGGAGAAGAATTGTGTGCAGATTGTTGTCTTTTGGTCTAGTGTCAATATTGTCGCGAGAAACTTGTTACATGCTGTAATTATTCGAGAAAAATCTTGGAATGTTCTCATTTGAAAAGATCTTCTCCATATGCATTCCCTAAAGCGTCTAAAGAACGCTTCCTACAGCTCTTAAAATGATTTTAATCTAAACCTTAGGGATGCCGCACATTACTTATTGTTAGAGCTAGGAATATTAGGTGCTGCCCTTTTTTTTGTTACTATAATGTTCAAATTCGCTAGTATTGCAAAGAAAACATGAAATAAATGCCCCTAACTGTGTTTTAGTTGCACCTTTTTGCACCTTTATTCAATGATAGCACCTTTTTACACCTTTTCTTTAATGGAAGCACATTTTGCATCTTTTCAAACCTTTTTTGTCTCCTTTGGAACATTTTATTACCAAAATAATATATATATATATATATATATATATATTACATTTATTCAAATATGATTTCAAGGGTTGGTAACGATATGTGGTATCAGTTCACATCACATTACTTCCACTTCAGTGCAATCCCGTTAGGCTATTCCTTTTAAATTACTTTTCGCCTCATTGCACCACAGTTATGTAAAAGCTATTGTTCAAGCAAGGAAGGTTGTTGAGTGCGTGAATAAATGTTTCAGTTCAAAATAATATTTGACTAGTGTGGTCTGCTATTTTCCTGAGTTACCAGTATACAGTATGCCGAAACCGAAAGTGAACTCCTATAAACTATGTGATATTGTTAAAAAGTTTAGTGCAGATGGAATTCAGAGTGACAGATTTGTTATCAGGTGCAATTCTTTGTGACATTTCAATAACAATTGATGAAAAACGTCAATTCATTCGTGTTACGCAGCATATAAGTAGTGCAAAACATGTGAAATATAAGGAATGACGAAGCAGTAAATGTGGAGTGCGACAACAGTTTATTTTTGGCGAGGCATTGGCTTCATCAAGTTCAATAAATAAAAATGAAATTTTTAATGATACAGCAAAGACATTTGTGGCATGTGAAATTCCTCTTTCCAAGCTTAACAATCCTATTCTGAAAGCATATTTGGAGAAAAATACTGTGAAGTCTGTTCCAGATGAGAGTACCTTACGAAAATCATACCTTCAACCTCTACATGAAGAAAAATTAAAACAGATCAGGCAAGTAGTAGGTGAAAATCCAGTATATTTCATATTAGATGAAACCACTGATAGAGAGTTGAGATATGTTTTAAACATTTTAGTAGCACCTCTAAATGAAAAGCAAGTGAAACCCATGTTGTTGAAAACCCATTTTCTTTAATATAAGACAACATGCGTGAATTTTGTGTCGTTAGTTACTTGTTGTAATTGGTTTTGGTAATCTTTAATGATTATTTACATGGGAAATTTGCAACTTTTATTTAAAAAATTGCGCCTTTTTGCACCTTTTTCTGCTAAATTAAAGCACCTTTTTTGCACCTTTTTCACCAAAATTTTGCACCTAAAATTCCTAGCTCTACTTATTGTGACGATCTACTAACTGATATAAGTGACGAATTGTCTGACATACTGCAGCGTATCCGTATTACGTGTATCAGATTCGTATTTAATGTCCGAAAATACGATCACATTTCTCCATTTTGCCACGAATTGTCATGGCTACATCTTAAAGAGAGAAGAAAATTACACTATTTAGTTCTCTTATTTAAGATCCTACATATCTCGACTCCCAATTATTTTTCATCTCTTTTCCAGTATCTATCCTCAAACCATAACTTAAACACAAGATCACAACATAGTCTCTTGCCTAATATATCGCAACATAGGACATCACATCATTGCATGTTATATACTATCTTCATTTCTGACAACTGAAATTCCTTACCACAACCAATAAGGGGCTGCCGGACATTGGCATATTTTAAAAGAAATCTAAATTTATATTTTCTCTAACCGTGGCTTCATCATTACCCGTGTAAGGTAATGCACTAATTGGCGTTTCTTTTATAATTTATACTACTCATATTATTATTATTATTATTATTATTATTAGTAGTAGTAGTAGTAGTAGTAGTAGTAGTAGTAGTAGTAGTAGTCTTAGTATTACTGTTATTATTTTCATCGTATAAAATGTTTGCACAAGAAATTTGCATTGCAACATTTAATATATGTTTAAATCTCTATAATTAATATAGTGTATAAATATAATATTCTTCTTCTTCTTCGTGGCGGTTTAGACTTATTTACTAGCCTGTTCCGGCTCCAGATTGCTAATCCTGCAGAACGATAGTAGCGTACTCATGATACAGTTAAAAATACTTACAAACTCCAAAGAGGTAGCCGGACTGTACTTGGCCTCGTCGTTCCAACGGACGTCATAACTGGAGACAGCGTTGACAGAAAGGCGCGGGAGATCACCGTCGCCATTCGAGCCACGATGAAGCACTCTATTCCAATGTCGCACAACACCAAAAGGGACGCGTATAGACCTTGGTCTGACGCGTTACAGTCACTACGTAGAAAGGTCAGACAGGCTAGACGCGTCTATCAGACAGCCCGAGTAGAATGCCATCGCCAGAGGTACTTACAAGAGTACATCGAACTTAAAGCTAGGTTCAAAACCAAGCTTAAAGAAGTCCGTATGGACTCTTGGAAGAACTTAGTGGAGAATAGTCTGGCTACGGATGCATGGGTTATCCCGTATCGCCTTATGATGGAAAAGGTGAGAAAGCCTGCTGTGCTGTCTACCCTGGAGAGGGAAGACGGGTCTATGACCGGTGATTGGAGAGAATCTGCAGAACGCCTCCTGAACGGACTACTCCCCTCCGATTATCGTATCAACGACACGGAAGAGGACTTGGTGCTCCGATTGGACATGCAGAACACTGACAACCTGAGAGGGGTAGTGGGTCCGTTCGCCCTGGAAGAAGTAGAGCTTGCTGTTCTACAACAGAAGAAGAAGAAGAGTCCAGGTCCGGACTGCATAACATCAGAGATTCTCCATCACCTGGTCAGAGACATTTCGCCTTTCCTCACAACTCTGTACAACGAATGTTTGTTACAGGGAAGATTCCCGACCTGATTTAAGGAAGCGGACATGGTTGTTTTGTCTAAAGGAGAATATAGAGATCCTACGCAATTCAGTTCATACAGACCCATCTGTCTGTTGAATGTTTTAGGAAAGGTTCAAGAACGGCTGCTGTGCAAGAGGTTGAACGAGCATAGAATACTCCGAGGAATGACAGAAAACCAGTTTGGATTCCGCAAAGGACAGTCCGCAGAGGACGCTATAAATTTTGTTTTGGCACACACCGCGCAATCTACCAGCAAGTACGTTTTAGGAATTTTCATTGACTTCGCTGGAGCTTTCGACAACATGTGGTGGCCATACCTCTTCTCTTGTTTAAAGAGAATGGAATGTCCACGGCATCTCTACCTCAGCCTCTTGGGTTACTGCCGAAATAGAAAAGTTAGGATTCCTGATTGGGAGAATGACTTAATAAAATCGGTTAACAAAGGTTGTCCACAGGGTTCCATTCTGGGTCCTGTGTTTTGGGATTTTTTCTTGAACCTCTATTGGAAATTCTCACCCGACGACGAGATGTCATCGGGGAGGCAGTTGCGTATGCTGACGATCTTCTTCTCGTAATTGAATCGGATAATCGACGTGAACTCGAGACCCGATGTCGTGAGGCCCTAAGGCTCTTAGACGACTGGTGTACTCGGGTGAAACTGAAAGTATCCGTAGACAAAACCACTTATATGCTCCTTAAAGGAAGTCTTCAAAGGAACCCTGTAATAAGACTTCGTGATCGACCGCTGGTGCGTACAGTCTGCACTAGGTACTTGGGAGTGAACTTGACGACGAAAAACTTAGCTTCAGACAACATGTTGAAATAATTAGAACCAGAGGTGAAAACATCATGATGAAACTGGTGCGACTGGGGCAATGTGACTATCACTTGCCTCTACGACTCATCTGTCTTTATCATGATGCTATCTTTACCGCCATCGTGGGGTATGCAGCTGGCGTCTGGGCACACCGAGTTACCGATAGACGGATTATTCTTCACTTGCGAAGAACACAGAGAAAGATTCTCGTGCGACTTTCTGGTTCCTTTGGCACGGTGTCTGCTCTGTCACTTCTAATCATCTTGGGAATCTGGCCCATAGATTTCAAAATTCGATATAGGGGAGCACTATATTGGCTCAAGAAAGGCAACATGCCTAAGATTCGCGAAATTCTCGGTCTAGAAGCACATACGAAGCTTGAAATTAAACAAGCACTAATTACTGAATGGCAAAGGGAATGGGACAATAGTGACAAAGGACACGAAATCTTTCCAGATATTAAATCCCGGCTGAGACAGAAACATATCGACCCATCCCCAGGACTGGTTCACTTTCTGACTGGACATGGGCCTTACGGTGTATACTTGAACCGCATAAGACGCAGACCTGATGATCTGTGTCCCCTGTGCGGAGCAATGTCCACCCCGGAACATGTGGTCTTTGAGTGCCATCTGGGTGGGGAGATCATTCACCAGAGAAGTCCAGATTATTGGACTATTCAATTGTTGAAGTCCTGAGAAATCCTTCTCTATACGAAGATCTCGACACATTAGCAGGCAGAGTATCTCTTGCAGCGAAAGAAGAATATCGAGAGGAAGCTGCCAGAGTGGAAGTTCCAAGGGTGCAGGAACCCGAACCAATACGAAGATCAGCCCGCCTGCAAGAGAGAAATGCCCGCAATTAAACAATTAAACAAAAAAACCTACCCTATATTTACCAATATATAAACATAAAACTCAATCAAATAAACAACAAAATCACCACTACTTACCTACTTTAACACTAAAATAACTTGTAATTTGACGCTGTTCCGACTAGTTTTAACTAACACTTAGGCTTAGCTAGTTTTTAAGTTTAACGTACTTGTAACTAATCTGTACTAACTGTTTAACTGTTAAAAAATAATAATAAAAATGTAAGTGGAAGCTCAATAAAGAGATCCTTGGGATTTGTGCATACTACGGTGTGGTTTAAGAAATTAGACGCCACACTAAAGTATCACACATCCCTTTTTTTTTTTTTTGTCCAACGGATATGTAATCTAAAAAAAAATGATCCCACAACAGGCCCGGAGGCCCTTGGGGTAGTAGGAGGTTAAGGCTCCCACTGTTTCTAGACAATCGGCACTTTATGTCAGCCGGCTTGTCAGCCCTGCGTGACGGCCCCTTTACCCTCAGAACAAGCGTCTGGTACTCATTTCCGTTAGAGGCTGAGTCGACCCCAGGGCCATAGTGCCGCCAGAGGGTTTGGGTCAGTTTAAAAATCCTGACCCCAACGGGACTTGAACCCTCGACCCTCCGGCTTGTAGCTCAGTGCCTTAACCACTACGCTACGGCGTGCCCCCGGATATGTAATTTATATTGGGTAATTTGTGCTGGTTGAGTAGAACAGAAGGCCTTATGGCCTTAAGTCTGCCAGAATAAATAAAACAATATCATTATTATTATCATCATCATTATTACTATTATCATTATTATTATCATTATAATTATTATTATTATTTTTATTATTTTTATTGTTTTTATTATTATTATTATTATTATTATTATTATTATTATTATTATTATTATATTATTAGTAGTAGTAGTAGTAGTAGTAGTAGTAGTTGTAGTAGTAGTAGTAGTAGTATTAATGTTGTTATTTTCATCGTATAAAATGTTTGTAAAATAAATATGCATTGCAACATTTAATATATTTTAAAATCTCTATAAGTAATATGGTGTATATATAATCTTCTTCATCTATTTACTAACCTGTTCCGGCTCCAAATTCCTAATCCTGCAGAACGTTAGTAGCGTACTCAGGGTACAGTTAAAAATACTTACAAACTCCAAAGAGATAGCCGAACTGTCCAACGGATATGTAATCTATATTGGGTAATTTGTGATGGTTGAATAGAAGAGAAGGCCTTATGGCCTTAACTCTGCCAGAATAAATAAAACATTAATATTATTATTATCATCATTATTACTATTATCATTATTATTATTATTATTATCATTATTTATTATTATTATTATTATTATCATTATTTATTATTATTATTATTATTATTATTATTATTATTATTATTATTATTATATGATTTCGTAGGAACTCTTAATATTGTTAAAACTATTGAGCATTTAATCGGTAAAAAGCGAAATAAAAAAAATATATGCATCTTCTTAAATGCATTGAATGAATTGCTGAATAAATAAATATTATAACAGATAAATAAATTAATATGCTATATGTTGGCTGTAATTTTAGATACTAGTATAATCAAGCGACAATACAGTAATATTTTATTTGATAACAAAAAGAAAAAAACAAATTAGCCCTCAAAGAGTATGAGATGGTTTTTTTTTTCGAAGATAGTATAACATGAAAGAGCAGAAGGTACGTGCCAGCAGAGACTTTTTTGTCCTTTTATTTATTACGAGATATCCATCTTATGATCACTTTCTGTTATTGCTTGTTGTGATGACTGTTGTTTTCTCATTTCCTCCGTTTGTTTGCTCTTTCCTGAATCCCATCGTCTTGATATCTGTCGCCATGTCTCTTAATTTCCTGTTGTTTCTTATTGAGTTATCTTTTCTGTACCTTGCACTTCATCTTCACATTCCCTCCCCATCCTTTCAAATGCGGTCGTATTCCTTCTACATCTAGTCAGTATGAACTGTGAAGTTCAAGCAAGTTGCAAATGTCTAGTTTCCTTAACTAAGCAATTTTTCACACGGAGTTATTGTATTTTTAAACATGACTTGTTCTTTATTTAACTGCATTACGCTCAAAGAAATGCAATACTAGATGACAAGAAAATATGCTGTTAAGCAATAAAGGAATTTTTTATTTACTCAAATCTACAGTATAGATATTAAAACGAAACATGATGAGAAACTAAATGATTTTACTTGTTGGGGCTCGCTGATTACTAGAAACTAACCTCCCCCCAAAAGAAACTGGAAGAGAGGAATTGGAATTACTATACATAGATAAACTTATCTAGAATCGATCTCACAGTTTTACAACTGAGATACCAATTTAGTTACCTTGAGCTTATAATGTGGTGAACCACATTGAGGGCCTACTCACAAATAGTTTTTTTCGAACCAATGCTTTTGTGGTTGCTTTTGTTTGCACTTAAAACCTGTGCTCTCCTATATGACAAATGAACTAAAATTATAATAACTTTTTTTGGAATTATTAGTCTACCCAGTGACCTATTCAGTGAACCCCAACTAGCAAGAATATTTCACATTTGGAATAACTTTGAAAATTTCAACATATATTTAATAAATCGTAGGAGCATTACAAGACAATTAAATTATAAGTTAAATTGTAATAAATAATGAAGAAACTGAGCATATCAACTCATTTAGCCTAGCTGCTTAGACTGTATCTTACCATAAATTGTTGAGGAATATATGACAGTAAAAAATTACAGTATACATACATTTCTTCTTTATATCAACTTCTCCGTTTTTAGCTACTTTTACGTGTCTCACGGCGCCCGAGCATTACAGGCGCATGCTCCAATCAGGTGATGATTTTTAACTCTGGGTATCAGACATACATTTTGTCTACACTAAGTCATGGAAGTCCTCCCGGATAAATTATTAAGTCAATGCCAGACTACCTCCGAGACAACACAAACATTTAATACAAGACACACCATTCACGCATACATTCAAACTAAACAAGGCGAATACGATATGGATGATTGTGATGGGTAATTGTGTTCGGTTCTATTTGAGCCTTAAAGTTTTTTTTTCTTAATTTGTCTTACAGATGAGGGGAAAAAAAAACCAAAAAAATCTCATTCAGGAAATTTGTTCCCGCTGGAGATCGAATTCTGTCCCTCTCCAACTGAGAAACATTACACTAGAACCCATCGGCGGACGAACCGAAGTTTTAATTCGTAGAAGTTACTGTTGTAATAAATATTATTTTAATGAGATGCATAAAGAAATTAAACATAGACTAAATTCTGGAAATGCGTACTATTATGCATTACAGAGACTATTGACTTTCCAACTCCTTTCAAAAAACGTAAATATGGAAATATATAAAACTGTTATTCTACCAGTTATATTATATGGATGCGAAACATGGACTCTTACTTTAAGGGAGGAAAGGAGATTACAAGTATTTGAGAATAAAGTTCTTAGAAACATTTTTGGACCAAAGAGAGATGAGCAGACAGGTGAATGAAGAAGACTTCATAACAGTAAACTACATGGTTTTTATAGGAAGCCAGATACAATAAGAACAGTTAAGTCTCGTAGACTGCGATGGGCAGGGCATGTTGCACGTATGGGGAATGAAAGACGTGCGTGGATGCTTCTTGTAGGAAAGCCAGAGAGAAAACACCCAGTTGGTAGACCAAGAATGAGATGGAAGAATAACATTAACTATGATTTGTTGGGAAGTAGATTATACAGGGAATGATTGGAAAACATTAGCTCAGGATAGGGATGTATGGAGAGCTTATGTTCATGAGACCATGAATCTACGGTTTCGATAGTGCTAGTGAATTAATTAGTTACTTAGTTAATCCTTCCCAGTTGAAATATATGCCACCCTGAGGTTTATGATAACAGTGGGAGTTCAGTGCTTGACAACAAGCAAAAATGAAGTTGCATTGAATTAACAAAAAATAGTTCTTATGCTCCGTAATGTTCACCAATGTAGATTTAGTGGAAATAATACATCCAAAGTATGGGTTCCATTGGATGAGCTGAACGTCTTGCTTATGAACTCGAAGGCCGAAGACAATTTTTTTAATTCAATGACACCAGTTTGTCATTTCTGTATTTCTGGTATTCTCTCCTGGCATTGGCGTATTGTAACCCACTTATGACATTGGGGCGCCTTGAAGGCGGGTGATGGGTAATGATGCGCCAGTAGAGGCCTTAATCCTAAATTTAATGTAATGAGGTGAATATAATAGTAATGGCCAGATGACGTTCGGGCCTTAACGTTTCTTGAAATTTGTCTTAAAGGTGAAGAAATACCTTATCCAGGAAACTTGTCCCGACCGAGGATCGAACCCGGGCCCGCAGCGTGATAAGACAGCACGAAACCTTGAGACCACAACGGTGGATGGAACGAAGAAATTAAGAAGATCGAGAAATCTCAGGAAACCATGAAAGATTCATAAGGCTCAATCACATGAAGCATATGATGATGATTATTATTTTTATGTTATGCAGGGCGTGGGAAAATATACAATATTTGTGGGATGATATACGTATAATCATTTATATACTTATATCTAATCCCCATAGAGTTGTGTATTGTTTATGAATTACTTAATTCCGCCCGTGGCGCAAGCGGTTAGAAGCTCGCCTCTCAACTCTGGGATCTCGAATTCGCGTCTAGGTCATTCCATCCATGTGGGTTTCATGGTGGACTTATCGGAGTCTGGACAGGTTTTTCTCTGCTAAAAATTTAATTCGCCACATCTTCGTATTAATCTCATTAAATTTCGTTTTAATATAATTTCATCTGCCCCTGTGATGGTGTGTCAGGCGTGGGTTATTCACAGATCTCCAATGAAAGGGGTTTCATCTCATCTAACTCCTCGATCCGGTCCTCAGTCGGACAGAGTTGAAGAGGTACTTTTTTTTTTAAATTATTCTGCTTTTCTTATTAGACCTATTGGAATTTCTATTTAGTTACAATGCTAAAGTTTGTAGTACCAACCTCTTGGATATAGGTTTTATATCCAAATCATTTCCTACTGTGAAATGCTGCTATTGATATATAAGTGAATAAATGTATGTATATCTATAAACTCCATACGTCCCTTATTGAGATATGGGTAATTTCCCTAGAAGAAGTTTCTTTACCAAACCAATTTAGTTACGCTTATTTACCTACAGGTCAGCGAGTGATGTAGTCAGCACATTACCTCATTGAGAGATCTAATACGTAAGTAATGTATTTCATGGATGGCAAATTTAAATTAACATTTAATTTAATAATCCATTTAATTAAAATTGCAATGAACTAGTTTATGCTTGAAGTTATTTCACTAGCATGAAAATCTTCTGACTCCGGACTCACGGCTTAAAGTCTCTCCCGGAGGACGATTTTTTCCATCCTAAAACTCCATTGACCCCGGCGGGTTTGAAACCGCGATCCTCGAGAATAGAGGTAAGGAAAGTAACATAACCACTAGGTCACAGGCATTATCGAACCCGGGAGTTAATGATTGCGTAGACATAAGTTCTCCATAAATTCCTATTCTGAACTAATGTTCTCCAAACTCATTCTGTACATTTTTTTACTCAAATCATGGTTAACATATTTTTTCGAGCTCATTTTTGGGCTAACCTATACAGGCTGCTTTCACTCATGTTTTCCTATAGGAATTGTCCGTACCCTCTTTCATTTCCCATTCATGTACATGTCTTGTCCACTGCAGTTTATGAGACTAAACTGTTCTTATTACATCAGGTTTCCAATAAGAGGCAACTCACTGTACGTAATTATCTATATCCACCTGTATGTTGGTTACTCTTTGGCAAACAATTTTACTTGCAGCCATTGCATGTCGAAATCTGCCTTGAAATTTCCCCACGATGCACAAGGCCGTAAAAAAAAGATCTGCCATTTTTAACTGAAAGGCAACCCGTTGTGCGCAGCAAATGGACTCCCTGCTTGACTTAGAACGAGGTGGAGTGAGGCGGGTGCAGCGCGGACGCTATGTTGTGAGGGTTATCCAACCCGTCATACGTGGAGTTGTACATATTACTTCTCTACAGTTTAAATGAGAGTTTTGGCGCTGGGTTTTACTCTCTTGCAGTTAAAAACGGCAGATAATTTTTTGATACGGCCTTGTTACATAACAACGCTTCTCTGAAAGTAATTTCAAGGTAGGTTTCGGCATGCAATGGTTCACAGTTTCATTGTTATCATTTTATTCTGAAACATTCTTAGTATTTTCTTCCGTTTTAAAGTAAGAGATTAGTGTTTCGTATCTGTGTAATGCAAGTGGAAGAATCACAGTTATATTGTATTTCTAGTTTTACATTTCTTATAAAAGTGTGTGCACATTTAATAGTTTCTATCTTTTGTTGCTAAAACTGTTCAATTACACTGAGCAACAAAAACGAAACTCTTTTTTGTCTCAGAAAGAAAAATATATGATTCTGATAGTACTTTTTCTCCTGAATTCAAATATGATATCGGCTTTTCTCCATCACGCAAGGATTCCGAGAGACAGGTTTTTTATAATATCACACACTTTAATATTTTCTACATTCGTAACTACACAATATTCGAACATTCGGACTCACCTAGAAAAATTAAAAAAAAAAAGACGATTTTCTGCTATATTTCGCCTGTGGAGCATCCCTCTTGATGGCCAAACAATAATCGGCCGCATATTAGGATTCCACTCTTACTTTAAGGGAGGAAAGGAGATTACAGGTATTTGAGAATAAAGTACTTAGGAAAATTTTTTGGACCAAATAGAGATGAACAAACTGGTGAATGGAGTAGACTACATAACAATGAATTACATGGTCTTTTTAGGAAGCCAGATATAATAAGAACAGTTAAGTCTCGTAGACTGCGATGGGCAGGACATGTTGCACGTATGGGGAATGAAAGACTTGCATGGAAGCTTCTTGTAGGAAAGCCAGAGGGAAAACGCCCAGTTGGTAGACCAAGAATGAGGTGGGAGAATAACATTAACTATAATTTTATGGAAGTAGATTATACAGGAAATGATTTGAAAGCATTAGCTCAGGATAGGGATGTATGGAGAGCTTATGTCCGCGCGGCCCCGACGGGTTCGATAGTGCCAGTGAGTAAGTAAGTATATTAGGATTCCATTTGCCTTGATATCTCTTTTTCATAGCTGAAATCTCCTGAGTTGGCTCATTTGGTTTTATTATACAATGGCCAAATGCACTAAAAAACGTTTATTAAAAAATAATTATTTAAATCCATTAATTGAAATTGAAATAATAAAAAAAACTATGGGTGATGGAGAAATTCCGAATACATATTTGAAAACACGATAAAAAACTGCATTAAGTACAACTATTGGTCCTCATGAGACAAAAATCATGTTGACAGTGTTATTAAAAACTATGCTTATATTTTGTTTTTCTTTTGTTTACAGGTAAGTTCAGAGTGTCATTGTTTTGGAGAATAGTTGTGAAATTAGGAGAGATCAAGGTAGGATAATGAAGTAACAGCCATTAATGATTGGTGTAAAATAAATGTTATGTTAAATCAGTCATAGGCCTATGAGATATCGGAAGGCCTTTAGAAGTTTATAAAAATAGTTTTATACCCCTTTCGGGCTAAGATCCAGTTGTAACTTAAACAAACCATCGACTGTATTTTCATTGTTCGAACACTGTGTATCTTGAAGGGTGTAATAAAATGTAGTTTTTCTATCACTCGAAATACATAAACTAAAAATAATGAAAATATGTAATATATAACACATGTCTATATACGTTATATTGTGGATTTTTAAAATATATAATTACAATTTTTATAGATTAAATAAATAAGCATTTTATTGCTTATCTCTTATGAATTTCATTTATTTCATATGACTGCTTCTCATATAAAATGTTTCAAGCATCAAACAAAAAGGAAAACGTTTGAAAACCGGAGAGAAACAAAATATTTGGAATGTTTTCAAACAGTTTAGTGAAAAATATTCAACATTAGCCATTTAGGATGTGGTGAAAATATCACAATTTACAGGTGAGTTAACATTGAGCATATATTCTGCCCGTAGGCCTAAATAAATTGCAAATAAAGGATATGTATCGATTTCATGGAAAAAGCGTAAACGTCTGATTAGGTAGGCCCATAAATAATTTGTCATAAATATATAAGAAATGGAAGTTACTATTTATTGATACCATCTTATATTTAGTCTTATTTTCTAAATACAATATAATCTAAGAAAAATATTTCCAATATTAACACTTTCATACACAGTTCACTCATATGGCGGCTAAAAATAATATCACGGATCCCCCAACAGTCGGAATCGGCGGTGTAATACCTTATGAAGGTTCAAGTACAACTGGGACCTAGCTCAAATACAGTAGAGCTCACAAATAAACAACACTGGTCGACAAGGTTTTCTTCACAAGTTGCACCGTCTCACTCGCGTGTTCGTGCTGGATCGTACCAATCTTGTTTATAATTACCTTGAGTTTGAGAATATGGAATGCTTAAATCAACATATATTTGTCCGGGCCCATAGAAGGCAAAGATTAATTCACCTTTCCTAAATAAATTATTAAACATATAGTACTGTAAGCTACACAGTATTACAATCGTAGAAGTCTTAAGGAAAGAGGAGATTAAATTCTCTTGAGAAAGCTTTGGAACTTTATATCAATATATAATTTGTATATATAAGTTATTCAACCAATATTTCGACACAGTCAAGAGATCAAAACTCTTAAATATATTGGAAGACAGAAATATACCAAATTTACTTCGGCAGAACTTACAAAATATTTACAAAGACAACACCATAAAGATTAAATTAAATAACAGATTTTCTGAAGAAGGAATTATAAATCGTGGTGTGAGACAACGCTGCCCCCTATCCCCAACACTTTTTCCAATTTATATCAATGAAGTAATATGTTGCTGGAACAAAACATATAAATTTGGAATAAGAATATCAGAAAATAGAAAATTAAAGACCGTATTGTTTGCAGATGACCAAATAATAATAGCAAATTCCGAAGATAATCTACAGAAAGGTCTGTATGAACTTAACAAAATTACAGAAGAATATGGATTAAAGATATCTACAGAAAATAAAAAAATTATGGCATTTCAAGGTGTAGATCCTGTCAGAAGTAAAATTGTACTGGACAATAAAATTTTGGAGCAGGTGAATAATTTTACATATCTAGGATGCAATATCTCATATGAAGAAGAAAAGGATGTAAATGGAAAAATATCTAAATTTTTAAGAATTTTAGGGTTAATAAATTCTATCTTCAAGCCACAGTTAGTCCAAAAGCATTCAAGACTAAAAGTGTATAAAACACTGTCTCTTCCAACTCTTTTGTATGGTAGCGAAGTATGGACGTTGAAACAGAAGGATATACAGAGACTTAGATCTGCTGAAATGAGATATCTTCGGAGGACTGCAGGATACACACTACTAGATCACAAAAAAAAATGAAGACATCTTAGAAGAATTACACATGGAATCTTTAGAAAACAAAATATCTGATTATAAGTCAAGATGGATGCAACATGTTCATCGAATGGAAGATCACAGAATACCCAAACAAATGATAAGATATCAACCTGCAGGAAGAAGAAGACCAGGACGTCCACTCAAAAGACTTCTCTTGAGGCCGAAACAGGTCAACAAATGGCCTAAATTCGTGAATGTACTATGATGATGATGAAATATCCCTATATATCATGGGATATATATTATATGATTGTGAGAATATATAAAAAAGACACTCAGTCCCTAATTTAATTGGGCCGTATAATTTTAAGCAACATCTGCCGACTATTCTATTTTTGTCCGGGTGGCAACAATCATATACCTGTTTTTTTCTGGAAGGCATAAACGAAAGACTTTTAGTATAGTGTTCCTTCACAGTGAATACACGTGGCTATTGATACACGTGCTTGTTAATAATAGTTCTTAAAATAATTTATGCTGTTCATTAATTAAAAAATGTCGCAATTTTGCTTTGACTGAAAATGAAACAGTTATTGTTGATCGTGGAATAAAGATTTTGATCGATTCAACTGTTGAAAGAAATGATGGGTTTTCTGAATACCTGAAGGACAAGAAATATGTGATAATTCATGTGCAGTGCCGTAAAATGTACACTCGGAAGAGTTCTATTGCCGCAGTTAAAAGACCGCATGAGATGGAGCAAGCCAGTACAATAGAAATCAGTCCACCTCGTACTAGAGCACGCGTAAGTGAATCCGTTTCTTGTTAAAAAAAATATTGCTTATTTTGTGGAGAAGAAGCGAATGAAGACGATGAGAAGAAAAAAGCACAAAATATTAGGCGTAAAATTCATAAAGTTGCAACACTTGAATTTTAAAAAATCCATTCTGAAGGTAGCTCGGACTCGTTCTGATGACGTAGCAAAAAATACATTGCACGTATTCAGTACGAATATGATTTAGTTGCTGCCAAGGCTAGGTACTATAATAATTTCTATAATCCCTTCTTGAGACCCACCACCGGGGGTAAAATCATTCGTTCTCAAGATGAATCTACTAATGTTGCGATGGAGAAAAAATTAAGACTGTCAATTTTGATTGGAAGAATTACAATATAATTGTAAAAATCCAGCCTTAGATAATAGATAAATTAAGATTCGATCGAAGTTAAAGTATGATCATCACGATATTCTTAACCAAGCTTGGTATGAGAAAAAAGTCAAAATGAAAAGGAAGAACGATTTAGAATCATCAAAGCTGCAGCAGCAATCATTCGAGAGGACATTCAATCTTTAGTATTTGATAATGCCAATTACCCCCCGCCTAGTCGAATGTTAGAAAATACTAACAGCGTTATTCCGGAGCCATTGATCTATTTTTTGGAACAAGTAATTCTTAAAAATAAACAATTAACTAGAACTATTAAAATTAGAATATACTAACATGAGCCACAGTATTATGACTGCTGTTAGCCTAGATATTTCAAATCAAAATTGCAATTCGGTCAATTAATAGATAATATTTTGGAACCAATTCAAACGCTACTCCCACCTACTCCACAAATATTCTTAACATCATTTTTTGCAATTGCAAAAAGGGTTGTAGTGCAAAATGTGGCTGTAAAAATGTCGGATTATTTTGTTCACCAGTATGTACCAATTGTCAAGGCCAGTCTTACCCCTCAACATTTTAATTTATTCCTTCCCGAAATTTCATTCTATGGAATTCAATCTTTACTCCAATGTTGAATCAAATGGAACAGATGAAGATTTCAATCAGGAAACAACTGATACATGTTTCTCAGAACAATTAACAAATATCCAGCAAGAAGAAGAAAAAATCGAACAAGACATTACCGTCGAAGTAGAATTCCAAGATTATCAGTCAGATTAACGTTACCCGGAATTAAGAATAATTTTTGTCACAAATCATTCCCAATAGTTCCCTTTTTTTAATTAATAGAATTTTATTTTATAAAACTTAATCACAAAAGATCGTGGATATACCTTTCGAAGACACCACATTAAAAAAATGCGCCAAGTACACTACCTCATAGATGGTGCGGAAATGTAGATTAGGACTTCAAATTTTAGAATCGCAACATCTCAAGAATGGCGATTCTTATGAAAATGTATAATAATTTATGTAGACATTTGCACGATCTACAACTTTTGTCTGACATATGTTTATGATACAACTTACCGCTTGGCTAAAAAATGCAACAAACCCATATTCGCGAACTTTGACCTTTAATAACTTTTTTGCAGATGTGGTATCGATGGGGACTTTTCACATTTCATTTATAAAGGTGTTTCCAACATTCGTACCAATTTTCAGCTCTATGCGAATTATTATAAATTGAAATGTCTGCTTTGACCGGACTAGCAATTGCAGATGAGAAAAATTAATATGTAATTAAATAATATTTTTTTTGCAAATGCCCCAAGTTGCCTTTCGGCATTCCTGGTGTTCTCTCCTGGCATGGCGTACTTGTAACACTATTCTGAGGTTGGGGCGCCTGGAAGGTGTGGTATCGATATAAATACATGATTTTTATTCCTCTGTTTTTTTCTGTTAATAGAGGCGATGGTTAATTAACATTAATGATTATACAAACGAAAAACAGAAAAAGACTAGCAAGTTTCAACAACCGGGGGGGCTAGTTGTAGTAGTAGTAGGACTTTATTAGACAAAAAGTAAGATATTTACAATATTATTTACAAATATGGGTCGCACGGGCAGTAAGCCGTACGTGCTGTTGACAGTCCGTTACAATAAAGTAATAATTGGTACTAGTGTAAAGAAAAATAAACAAATACAACAATAACATTACAATTAAATAAAGAAAACACAATAAAACTATTACCATTAAATAATAACACAATAGCATTATTCACTAAAAACATTAACATTACAATTACATAAAGAAAACACAATAATAATATTACAATTAAATAATAACACAATAGCATTATACACTAAGAAAACATTAACATTACAATTACATAAAGAAAACACATTAATATTACAATTAAATAATAACACAACAGCATTATACACTAATTAATTTATATATAATTGTTAATAATTAATGGTATTGCATTTTGATAACATATATTTATTCATGAATGAGTGTTGTCCTTATTTTTCGCGTTTTGTCCAGAAATTTACCGAGGTTTATCCAATTTTCTGGATTTACCAATAACTCGTAGCATGCCAATCTTTCCCGATTTGAATTTAGAAATCTTTCCGGTAATAACTGACGTCTCCAATATTCTAAATCATTACATTTTCCTAATATATGTATCTCATCTTCAAAGTTCCCGCACATTGGACATATTCGCATATCGTGATCGTCGCTAATTTTTAGAAATTTCCATGCCCCTAGCCTAAACCAAGCAAGCCCTGATCTCTCCTTAAATCCTAGGTTGAGTATATACGATTCTTTTCCCCAGACGTGTTTTAGGTCTCTTTGTAAACACAGTGAGCGTTTTCCTGTACATTCGGCGAAGGTATCTTGTTGGTTTACATCTAAGTACCTCCTCCTTATTTTTCTCCACACGTTCTTGCGATTTTCAGTCCCTTTTTCCCATATCCAGCCCATCCCAATCTTTTGGAGTTCTCTCCTAACCTCGTCTGCCCAAAATTTAACATCTATGTTTTTAATTTGGTGGTCGTAGCAAATTGCTCTAAGCATTGTTTGTTCACCTTGGATTACTCGCAACCAGTATTTGAGTACACGAATTTTACAGTTAATATCGTCCTGGAATGACCCGAATTCATATAAAATTCCACAGTTAGAAACGGCCTTACTAAGTCCTGTAATATACTTTAGAAAATGCGTATATACCTTATTTAGTATTTCCGTTTTTTGGAAACCCCAAATCTCACTACTATAGTGCATGACTGGCCTGACCATAGCTCCATACATTTTTTCTAATGTGCTGACTGGAATATCAGGCACTCGACCCAGAATACCGAGTACACTGTTAAGTTGTCCCCTCCCTTTAAATAATGCTATATCAATGTGTTTTTTTCCACTTTCCGTTCATTTTCAACGTCGTACCAAGATATTCGAAATGTTTCACGTTTTGAAGAACTTGATCTCTGTATTTCCATTCCTCTGTTCTACCATAAACCGTCCCATTTTTAAATGTCATTGTTTTTGTCTTACTAGCATTTACAGTCAATCCCCAATTCCTACAGTATATTTCCAGTAGGTCAAGACCTCTTTGCAATCCCTTGATTGTCTTGGAACAGATAATTAAATCATCTGCATACAACAGGACTGGGATTCTAACATTTCCTATCTCCGGAGCCTCAATTTCTCCTTCTAGCATTACGTCTACAATATCATCAACGAATAGATTAAATAGCATTGGCGATAAAATGCAACCTTGTCTCACTCCCCGATTGGCTTCGCTGCTCTCTGTAATGTGCCCTTGGTCTACTTTTATACAAAATTTAACATATTTATAAATTGACATTAAAGCATGTATCATTTTACGAGACAATCCTTTCCGATTTAATTTTTCCCAAAGTGCGCTTCGGTCCACAGTATCAAATGCCATCTTAAAATCAATGAATGCACAAAATAATTTACCCCCCTTCATTTTCAGATTGTCATCAATTAATGTTCTCAGAACAAATAGGTTGTCCACCGTGGAGTACCCTTCTCTAAAACCTGCCTGATATTTTGAGAGCCTATTGTTCTCTTTAGCCCATTGTCTGATTCGTTCGTAAAGTACTTTACAATATATTTTTCTGAACACTGACAAGAGACAAATTCGGCTAGTTGTATATTAGCATTGAATCTCTGTTTAATGCATGATTCGACATAATGTTATATCGAATCTGGAATTATTGTATTGTTATCACTAGGAAGCGGATTTTTATGTTCTAAAAGTTAAGATTGCAACATAGTATAGTGATACATTTAATGTAATAAACTCTTTGTATTCAATCAACTGATTTTTTATAACTTACAAAAACGTTTGTTACTACTTTTTGTGGGGAATATAGCATTATTACATTTATATTACACATTTTACTTTTAAATTAAAAAGAAATAGTGTTCTATTTTCATTGTTTCTTTTTTAATTTAAAAGTAACACGTAAAATATGAATGTAATATTGCTAGATCCCACACAAAAATTTTTGAGAAACGGTTTTGTAAGTTATATTATAAAAAAATCAGTTGATTGGATATAAAGACATTAAATTAATTTTACCCCTATCCTATGTTGCAATATTAACTTTTAGAACATACAAATCCGCTCCCTAGAACTATACACTGTGTGTGTGTGTTTTGTTTTTAAAATATGTGTGTATATTTTTTGATCTTGCAGTCGTCAAGTTTCTCGATCATTCCATGGGGCTGCAGGGATATTTTTTTCTCTTTAATGTTTATCTATATAGTTCTGCCATGTCATCCGGTCCTTCAGGTCGGAAGGAACATTTATTTTTATTTCCTTATTCTCAATTGTTATGTGCAATATTTTTTCAGAACACCACCAGAAAAATGTCTAAATTTCCAAGTATCAGCTGGGAACAGTGGAGTTGAATTACGACGTCTGACGAAAGTCAACGATAATATTCGTCATGAGGAACACTTCTATTGATTTATTTAATTATTAATCATTATCATAACTAGTGATTTCCATATTATCGATAGATTCACGAGTTACGAAGTGACCATTGAATTTATCTAGAGCATTTGGAAATCAAGAGTGGCATTTATTAGGACTAATTAATTAATAAAATTAAACTGCTTACTCAAAAATCATTATTTAAATATAGCCATTTAAAAAAAATATATTTGATGTTTGAAAACAAATCAGAAAATTGTGGTTATGTTTCATGTTTTTATCCCCTGCAAATTGATCATAATATATATTTAATTAAATAAAAATAAAACCTAAAGTTTTATATGATTTTCATATTTATTACAATATAAATTTGCAACAGCTGTTTCGTACCTTGTACCTTCTTCAGACATGATTGCAAATTGATGAATTTTGTTATTATATATAAACTCCAGTACATAACAACTGTAACTATGTACTGGAGTTTACATATATAATACCAAAATTCATTCATTTGTAATCATGTCTGAAGAAGGTAAAAAGTACCGAAACAGCTGTTACAAATTTGTATTGTAATAAATATGAAAATCATATAAAACTTTAAGTTTTATTTTTATGTAATTAAATAAATATAGATTTTCATCAAGTAAACGCCAAACCAATTGATTATATTATGTATTGTCATATAGAATCGCAATATAACAATGTACCCCTAGTAGAGAAAAAAATGAAACACAACAACCTGTATATTATAACCAATATTATACGTTAGATTATTAATTTATTCTTTTAGTAAACAACTCAGTAAAATCATTATTTAAAAACACTGTTATTGAACACACAATAATTATTTATCAAGTGTGTAGTTCGAAGGAATCTGTTCGTTATTTGCTGTATTTAAAGTATTTGTTGGAAGTCAGTCACCGGAAATAATGCTCTGAGCAGTTCAGAATATTAAAAAGGAGGGGAGCCTCCTTTATCACAGAAGCAGGGGATGGTAAAGAGAATTCGATAACGAACGAGTGAAACACAATTGTCATTGGTTGTGAAACAAAATTCATTGACACATGATTGGTCATTGACTCCCATATGGGGCATGAGTTAAAAATTCTGATCGACTACCATGTTTGCTTCGATTTTTCCTAATTGCAGTCATGAATAAATATAGGTTTAGCTCTTCTAGGATCTGTTACGTTGTGGCTCATATAGGCGTTCTTGGGCATACCATTTTTTTCTATGATCTTTTTTTCTATATTATTTTATTTTAAAGCTATTTTGGAATGCGGTTTGTTGCCATCCATTCCAAGTTAGGGCATTTGTATAGGAGCTATTTCTCCTGACTATTTAACTCATGCCCCAAATGGGACTCAATGGCCAATCACGTTTCAATGATTTCTGTTTTACAACCAATCAGAGTCTTGTTTCACGAAATATTTATCCGTGTTATAATTACCATATTAAAGAACGCTCCTCCTTTTTAATATTCTGAACAGGTCTGACCATTATTTTGCAGTGACTGAGCCTGTAAGAAATACGGCTACCAGATTGTATATATAGTGCATGAATGTCAACACATGCCCCATGCGGGAGCTAATATAAAAACATTTGTAGCAATTGATTATACCACCAAAAAAAGAGACCACTGTTTGCACTTTCTTAAATGTATTTTTTCCCAGGTAACAATCCAGAAAAAATATAATTGTCATATTTACATCATACGACATCAGAAATGAATTGCTATACAGTTCGATGTGTTTCATTTTTTCTCCACTAGAGAGCATTCTTACAATATTGCGTTCCTTTGGCAATAAATAGTATGATCTGGTTGCAGTGATAAACAAAAGAAGCAGATGAAGCGTACCTATCGCTTCTCATTTGTTTTCAAATATCGCCGTTTACATTAAATATATAAATATTTTAAAATAAGTATAGTTAAATAATGATTTGTGAGTAAACAGCTTAATTTTATTCGTTAAATAGTCCTAACAAATGCCACTGTTGATTTCCAAATTCTCTAGATTAAATTCACTCCTCACTTCGTGCTATGATTCCAGTGGAAGACCTGCCCTCGGGCAGGATTACTATGGATGGATTGTATACATATTTTACATAATTCGAATTTAATTATTTAGCTAGATAATGAAGTTAGTTACTTTTGCTATTATTTACTAATTTTTTACTATCTTCACACTTTCGGCATTTTCACTGCACATTCTCATTCATTTTGGGTTTGAGGTACGGTTTTTCATGAACTATTTTCTACAGTTTTCAACTCAATTTTGCATTTATTACTGTTCATACAGTGTGATTTATAGCACTGGTCAACAGTGGTTTTGTTTCCTTTGATATAAGATTAATTTCGGATATATTTATGCTCACAATTCATGAAACTATCAATAATTTTAGAACATTTGCTCCGTTTTTTTAAACCTTTATTTCCATTTTACACTACAAAAATCGGAAAATATGAAAAAATACAACAGATATATTTATAATTCGAATTTGTTGTTGTTGAAAAATTAGTATACAACGACGCAAATAGAAAGAAAAATGTCGAAAACCCGTGTTATACTTAAGTAAAATGCCTTTTATATATAAGATTTTCTTCCATAATTGTTTTCGGGGACAATCTCTTTTTAAAGACCAATAGTAATCTGCCATCATGTGACGGTGCCATCTACCCTGATACCTTTCCGCCATTACTTTTAGATCCTAGTGAAAGCATTCTCCCTGTTCGCCTACTATAATTTTTTTAATAATTCAGAAATCTATCCAGGTGATTGTGGAGAAAGTGTAATTTTATACTCATATTTGCTCCTAGAATCTTGAAGCTTGTCAACATGTTTTGCACAATTTCTTTATAATTTGGTGCTTTACAGTTACCCAGGAAATGTTATACTACCATTACAAAACCGTCCCAAGCTTCACTTTCCGGAACAGTCATAACTTTTATAAAATTTGCATCTTTCATCAATTGCCGAATTTGAGGACTATCAAATATTCCGCCTTTTAACTTTTCAATACTGAGCTTAGGAAATTTTATACAAAATGTATTTGAAACATTCTCCTTCCTTGTCGAAAACGCTTTGATGAATTGTGTTATCATAACCAGATGCACGTTGTGAGTATTTTAATTTTGTCAAATAACTGAGACCACTGCCAATGTGCGGGATGAGGGGTGCGAGAGTGGGGATCACGTGATGTTTGTATGCCCGAAAAAATGCGCAGAATTGAAATCATGACTGGAAACATAAATTTTATTAGTAACAAGCCGTTTACTCTTTAAAATATAAGATACGCAAAAATTAAAAAAAACTAGAGCACATTCAGCACTTTCATGAATATATCCGTAAACTGTGCACTTGAAAACATAGAAATTCGCTGAGATATCCAGGACAACAAAAATATTGTTTTTGTAGAGCTGTGTAGTTTATCTCTGTTCAATTGGATTCCGTTACTATGGTTTAATTTTTATATACAGAAAATTGCTACTAACGATGAGATGAGCTCTAGCAATAACAGTTCAAATCATTTATCTGCCTTTATAATTGAGAAAAACTAGGGAAACACACATAGATGTTAATAGCATATGGGTCGTGAATTTTAAGGATCAATTTACAGTGAAGAGCTTTCTAAAATAAATATTTCCTATCGAATTAACTCGAGAAAGACAGCTTTAATTGGCGAATCTTTCCTTAACTTCCACTTTCTATTTGTAGTAGGCTATGATTTTTCTGTAACTAAAAAGGTTTGGTTAATAAAAGAGATTTGAAGAGAATTTATAATTAGGACGATTGCAAGTGTTAAAAGTGAATAAATACTAAAGTAGATCAGTCATAAATTTTCACCCAGAAGTATGGCCATAATTATATTATAAACAAAACAAGCTATCAAAACATAAAATACAGGTACAACGTAAAATGCACTTTAATGATGATATATAGTTTTTGTAAGAATTTTATTATATTTATTACATTTTCTCTATTATCAGAATTATCGGTATTGTTTATTCTCCGCTCATTTTTACTTTAAATTCACATATGAAACTAGCACCCAAAATTGCAGAATATAACAACGTTTGTTGATTTATCGTGTATTTTTTTATTCCAAAGTCCATATTATTCTTTCCCTAAACATAGGCCCATCATTTTCGCAATAAATAAATTTCATTAAACATACTAAATATGGGAATATAGCTAATGGTACTGTACATCAACTATACGTAGACTTCAAAACGCATACGATTCAATTAAGAGGGAGAAGTTATATAGTATCCTGCTGGAGTTTGGAATTCCTAAAAAGTTAGTTAAGACTTATACGAATGCGTCTAAATGGTACAAAGAGTAGGGTGCGTGCAGGCATACAGTTTTCAGACGCTTTAGAAATCCAGAATGGGTTGAAGCAAGAAGATGCACTATCTCCTCTACTATTTAATTTTGTACTAGAGTATGCCATTAAATCTTTAGAGAATGAGGAAGGCTTACAACTCATTGATATTAATAAGCTGTTAGTTTATGCTGATGATGTAGTACTATTGGCCGATAGCGAGGAGATACTAAAGGACAACACGCACACACTATTGAGTAACACTAAGAAATTAGGACTGGAAGTAAATATCAATAAAACTAAATATATGGTCACACGTAGAAATACTTTATATAATGGAAATGGACAGCTAATGAAAATGAGGGAAATTTTGAGGAAGTGGCGGAATTCAAATGCCTACGAACAATAATCACAAATATGAATGAGATGCACAAAGAAATCAAACATATGCTCAATTCTGGAAATTCGTGCTATTATGCGACTACTTTCAAAAAACGTTAAACTGAAAATATATAAAATTATTATTCTACCAGTTATATTGAATGGGTACGAAACATGGACTCTTACTTTAAGGGAGGAAAGGAGATTACAAGTATTTGAGAATAAAGTACTTAGGGAAATTTTTGGACCAAAGAGAGATGAACAGACAGGTGAATGGAGAAGACTACTTAACAATGAACTTCATGGTCTTTATAGGAAGCCAGATATAATATGAACATTTAAGTCTCGTAGACTGCGATGGGCAGGACATGTGGCACGTATGGGGAGTAAACGACTTGAATGGAAGCTTCTTGTAGGAAAGCCAGAGGGAAAACGCCCAGTTGGTAGACCATGAATGATGTGGGAGAATAACATTAACTATGATTTGAGAGAAATAGATTATACTGGGAATGATTGGAAGGCATTAGCTCAGGATAGGGATGTATGGAAAGCTTATGTCCGCGCGGCCATGAACCTACGGGTGCGATAGTGCCAGTGAAGAAGTAAGTATACTAAATATACAACATATACTAAAATAATCCGTAAGTAGATAAAATATTGTAGACAACACGCCACAAAATTAGGTTTAGAAACTCGCTGCTCTTAAAACACTCCATTAGGTCGTGTTATAACTAGGGTATCTTGTTACTAAACCTCTGTTTTTGTAACTAGTCGTCTAAATATATATTTATTTTTTATTTTTATCCATAATTATTTTAAAATTTTAACATAATCCCATTTATCTGTGCTTGAAACTATTATACGTTTTTACTATCTGTTTTATCTGACTTACTTTTAGTTGTTTGGTTTCGCTTAATTTCCTATGTTGCACGTTATCGAGTTGGTAGTTTCCTGCTTCTTGTCTCACGCTTCAAACTGTTGGCGAGTCTTAAGATGAACCCTCCCGGCTAGATAAAGTTTTGTTAGCCACTTGCGCAGATATCTGAGGTGTTTAAGTCAGATGTTATGCAGAACTGTTTCTCTCACTCACATAGCCTCGCGACCGGGTTCTCTCAAATAACCTTTATCATATTAAATGCATTATGGAGATTTCTACGAATCCAATTGTCTAGCACTGTGACAGTTCTCACATAATTAAATGCATGAATGCATTAATCAATTCTTCGTTAGTCAATCTGCAAAACATTTTCACTCCAATACTAAATTTATTTTGCTAGCTTAAAGCAAAAACTACTACACAGGAGATAGATGGAAAGCTCTGCGGCTACCTCTTAAGTGTTGGCGGTGAGCGATCCGTTTTGGTTCTCTTTTATGGGTAGAACGCCGGGTTTCTGTAAAATACATTCGCCTCGGTTTAAATATTGGATTTAAATTTGGAGTTTATGACAGATGGGAATTGAATACCAAATCTCCCTGCGGACATGGACGTAGAGAGGGGTCACCGTGCTAGAGTGCTGTGGGATAATCACCCGTACACCTGAAAAGTTATAGATTAAACAAACAGCAGTTATGAATTTTACTGCTGCCCTATATTCCATTTAGGAATTACAGAAAATAAATAATAATAAACAAATAATAAACGTTAAAGAGGTCGGTCTCGGTGAATTAGTGGTTACCATGCTTAGGCGCTAAAGAAGCCGGTGTCGACTTTTTTTCAGGGCCTAAATTAATTTATGCAATTTTATTTAGAATACATACAAAAACAACAATTACATTTATCTCGTAAATATGTGCACATTTTATATTTCAATCGTTAAATCTGTATTAAATAAAAATAAATTGTAAATAGCCTAATATTTATATTGTAAATATACCATGTAATAATTATGTTTATTCTTTATTTAGATGTAAGACTGATTTTTGTATTTTTTTTTGTATCGTGGTTGAGTGGTAGACAAGGCCTTAAGGTCTTAACTCTGTCAGATAAAATAACGCTATTATTATTATTATTATTATTATTATTATTATTATTATTATTATTATTATTATATATTATTATTATTATTATTTATTATTATTATTATTATTATAGTCCACCGCTGTGGTCTCGAGGTAGCGTGCTGCCTTGTCACGCAGCGGGCCCGGGTTCGATTCCTGGTAGGGACAGGCTCCTGGGTGATGTTTTCTCAGGATTTTTCTTCATCTGTAAGACAAATGTCAGGAAGCTTAGGGCCCAACGGTCCCCGAAAATCATCCGGCCATCATCATTACCCTTCACCGGTGTGAAAAGCAACGGAAGCTACCACACCTTTAATTCCCTTGTAAAGCTGCAAAGCATAGCATGAAAATTCTACGATTGCAGTGAAAAACTTGCCCTTGGGCAGAATTACTATGGATTTATTATTATTATTATTATTATTGTTATTATTAACTTTTATAATATTCATGATGTGTTCCGTTGAGGTATTATTCAAGGGTAAATAATACTCCCTCACCTCCAGTAATGAAAGCCCTTCCAAAAATCCATAAAGACAATATTCCCATAAGACCAGTTGTTAATTGCATGAATGCTCCTAACTATAAAATTTCCAAATTAGTCGCTCAGAAAATGAAAAATGATGTCAAACTTGAAAATCGTTACACAATTAAGAACTCATTTGAACTAGCAGACAAACTACAGCATTTAGAAATCAATAGGAATACTAAAATGACGTCATTCGACATAAAAAACCTGTACACAAATATCCCGATAAACGAAACAGCAAACATAATAAAACAAAAACTAACAGACAGTAAACTTGAAGATAACTATATCAATCAGTTAAACAAACTAATAACAACAACAATAAAGCAAAATTACTTCCAATTTAACAATGAACTATTTATTCAAGAAGACGGGATCCCGATGGGGAGTCCTACATCTGGAATAATGGCAGAAATCTTCCTACAAGAACTGGAAAATAAACATTTTGAGGAATTAATACACAAATTCAACATAAAACTAATAACACGATATGTCGATGATGTACTAGTAATATATGAAAATGAAAACAGAAAGAAAAAGAAATACTACAAGACTTAAACAACATGCATGAAAAAATCACTTTCACCGAAGAAATAGAAGTTAACAACAGCATAAACTACTTAGATTTGTCTATAACCAAAAATCTACACAACAATAAACTAAAAATCGGTATCTACCGGAAACCCACAAACAATGCTCTGGCCATAAACAAAAATTCTACACACCCTTTTCAACAGAAAATTAGTACATTTAATAGCTTAGTCAGTAGAATGTTGAAACTCCCATTAAGCAAAGACAATTATATCCAAGAACTCAAACTACATTAAGTATATGGCAAAAACCAATGGCTATAATGAAGAATTCATAGATAAGCTCGTAAAAAAAAAACAAAAAAGGAAGAAACAACATAACCAACATAACTAAACTAGAAAAAGAATCTGACAACAACAAGAAAACATGGATAACACTTACATACACAGGAAAAGAAACAACAAAATTAGCCAATGCACTAAAGAAAGCCGATAAAAACGTAAAAATAGCATACAGAACCAATAACAAATTAAACAACATAATAAACAATAACATTGAAGAAAATAACATTTTTAACAGCAAAGGAGTTTATAAACTGACATGTAAGGACTGCAACAAATTTTATATAGGAAGGACAAAACAGGAGTTTTAACATCAGATTCAAAGAACATTTTCGAGACTTCATTCACGCAGAAGGGAAATCAAGCTATGCAAAACACGTTATCCATGAAGGACATCGCATGTTAAATATTGAAAACACCCTAACAGTAATGCACAGAGAAAATAATCCAGCGAAGATAAACGTACTCGAAGAGATGGAAATCATGAAAGCCGCTCACAACAACGACAGCCTGATAAACGAAAACGAACCCAATATATGCAACCCCCTCTACCAGATCTTCAGTGAAACACCAGTTTTGAATCCTGCCGATGATGGGACAAGTCCCGAAAGCGCTACAGTTAAATGATTAATTAAGTTGAGGAGACGGACTTTTCAGGTGAATATTCCATAATTATATATTAATTATTATTATTATTATTATTAACGCAGTGTAACCTCTTACAATTTTAAGAACTTTTATGTGCCAGAAATCATCCGGATCTTACAGTGACACGATCTTTCGGGAAAGGGATTTTAACTATGGATCACATAGACCTACACACTTTCTTGACCACTCAAGGACATGGAGGACCTTCCCGAATGAGTGATCAGCTCAGTATCAGGACCTGCTCCCAGATAACACAACATTAAGATGAAACATACCATTCGTATATTCATACTAAATTTAGCGAATATGATAATGATGATTATGATGGCCAGATGATGTTCGGGGGACATTGGGACATAACGTTTCCTGACACGTATCTTAGATGTGAGGAAAAAAACCCGAAAACTCATCACAAGAAAAGCTGTCCATGCTGGGTGAGAAGCGGCGATGCTACTCCGTGACCACAGCTGTGGATTCACTTATAAATATGTATTATTATATTGTAAGCCCATGTTTTCCTACAGGGAAGAATTTGAACCATACTAATTTAGTTACACTTGTTTTCGTATAGATGTCATTTGAGTGGTACGTGGTCAGCGTTCCGCCTCATACTGACATCTAGGAAACAAAGGTAGTACTAGGACGGGAAAATTCGGTAAATTTTGCTTAGAGGCCTTTTCATTCAGGCTTAAGGATCTTTTACGGGCCTGAAAATCTTCAGACTCGGGACCCACGGCTTAACGTCCCTCCCGGAGAACTTGCTCCTTGAATGTTTCCATCCTAAAAAAATCCATCGACCCCGGCCGGATTTGAACCCGCGACACTCGGGACCAGAGGCAAGGAGCACCGCGACCGATTTTATAAATATGTAAAAACATCGTCATCACCCATGCAAGTGTGGCCTGTTACGGTCTCAAAGAGGAATTTTTCATGTAAAAACATAAAATTCATATATATATATATATATATATATATATATATATATATATATATATAATTTTTTTTGGCCTCATTGGGAAGAAACGTAAAGCCATGTGCTCGTGTCGTAGATTTACAGCACATAAATTAACCTCAATCCTGTAATAAGAGGCCTGTGAGCAAATTCATAGTGCCTTTCTCGGAACTGTCTCTGAGTCCAACGTACGCTGGTGCAAAACCCGGCCGGGTTCGATTGATATTTAAGGATCTAGAATTCAGAGCACGGTTTCCTTCGGAAGGGAAGTAAAACCATTGGCCATGTATTGTAGATTTACAGCACATAAAATAACTTCAACCCTGAAATAAGTGGCCTCTGTGAAAAATTTGCAAACCTTTTCTCGTCCACATTTGATTTGTGACGCTGAAAACCTGTATTTTTTTAAGATCATCATTGCATAAAAATTTGGACCAAATAAATAAAAACAGACAGATGAATGGAGAAGATAACATAACGGTGAGTTGGATTATCTTTATGGGAAACCAGAAGGAAAGCGCCCAATAGGTAAGTTAACAATGAGGTGGGAGATATAGCTACTAACCATGCTTTCAGGGACGTATATTATAGGGTATGATTGGAAAATTGTGACATATGGATCAGAGAATTGGGCCATGGATAAATCAGACAAGAGATTACTAGAAACATCAGAGGTGAAGTTCCTCAGATACGTTGCAAGATATAATCTAAGAGACCATATTCCTAGTGTAAAATTAGGCAAGAACTCAAAATTTTTGATCTAAATGAAAAAATACAGAACTATAAACAAAAATGGCATGAACATGTTTTAAGAATGGACTCTTCTAGGCTAACAAAACAAGCACTGTTGTACCAACCTCAAGGCTATAGAGATGTGGAACGCCCTAGAAGACGATGGGAAGATGAATTCTGAGAGCGGAACAGGCCGAAGGCTACCATGAAGAAGAAGAGAAAGAAGAAGAAGAAGAAGAAGAAGAAGAAAATGATGATGATGATGATTGGAAAATGTTAGCTCAAGATAGCGATATATGGAGAGCTTATATCAGTGCGGCCATGAACCTCTGGGTTCGATAGTTCCAGTGAGTTGTATTTATTTATTTATTAGCGTTGGTATGGGTACAATATTCCACTGTGCAAATGGTTTTCTAAACTAACAAAAGGTATAATCATCTTTATTTTATTTAATCTTCTTTAGCTTCTTCTTCTTACAAGGATTAAACCTTTTTGGTTCGTTCCGGCTCCAAGTATTATAGCTGCTGTGCCCATCTCTTTCGTGGGCGTCCCCGATCTCTTGTTCCTCCTCTTGATTGATAGTTCAGGCTTTTCCCAGGCAATCTGTTGGTATCCACTCTGCAGACATGTCCATACCATTTTCTCCTATACTCTTGTGTTCTATCTGTCAAACTGAATATTTGTAGTTCTTTACTGATATCTTGACTCCATTTTTTAATCCATTATACTATATCCTGCCACAAGTCGTAAATATTTCATTTCTGCTGCTTCCATTCTTTTAATTGACTGTTTATTCAGAGTCCATATTTCTGAGCCATACAATACTGCAGGTACAGCCAATACTTTATAAAATGTTAAACGTGTTTCTTTTCTTACTTTCTTTCCCAACGTTTTTTTAAGGGTGCCACATAAATATTGAAATATTTGTAATTTATTATTAATGTCTTTTTTTCTATTATAACCTAAAGATACACCTATTTAATTGTAATCTTTTACTTGTTCTAGCGTTTTGTCATTTTGTGCTACTTTTGTTCTTTCCATTTCTATGCCACACTGGGTCATTACTATAGTTTTTGTTGAAGAAATTTCTGGGTTGTAATCTTGTGCAATATTATTTAATTTAAAAATTGCTCTTTTGTAAGTCATTCTCTGAAGAAGCCATTTTCGCCTGATCGTCAGCAAATATGAGTGTGTCAACACGGATTTTATTATTACAATTTAAAGTTACTTGCCATTTTCTGACAACTTCGTCAATATATAAATTGAAGAGAGTGGGTGTAAGAGGGCACCCTTGTTGTAATCATTGATTTATTATGAATTAATATTTCGATTTTATATTTCCATTCTTTATTTTGATATTTTTATTTTATGTATGCTTTGAATAACTCTTATAATATGTCTCATTTATAGAATATTTAAAACCATAGCCAAATATTCGAGCGTTTCAAAATAAAAGAAATAAAAAAAACTTATATGAAGATATATTTTGTTACAAAACTTATTACACAACCCGAGAACTCCAAAGATCCGAGTCCTACTGAAAGGGTCGCTGAATCTGGCTAAGCAGAGAGTCACATTTAGGGATGAAACAATTACTCCGTGAATACGATATCAGAGTATGATTAATGCGACCATTGTACATGACGTCAGACAGAAGAATAACTACTTTACATTTCACTCCACGACCAAACTGATATGGCTAGTGATCACGGTTCATGAGGTCCCGGAATCGATTCCCGGTCTGACTATAGGAATTTTTCCTTAAAGGGAATTATTTCTGTTATCGTCCATTGTATGGAATTTAGGTTACGTTTAAGTACTCGGCTAGCGCTTTATTATCATTTATCACCCATCATATCATCGGGATATCGTAAATCCCCCTTCCAGGTACCCCAACCTAAGAAATTAATTACAATTTCGCCAATGCCATGGGAGAAAGCCAGAAATGCCATAAAATACATCCTGATGGCATTGGGCTAAAAGCAAAATTATTTCACTCCACAAGTTCCGAACATAATAAAACAAGAAGAGATACTAGATTGAACTTTTATAAAAGATTGGCAGTTCCTGCATTACTTTATAGGAGCAAAACTTGGGTAACGACAAAAAAATTACAAAGTAGAATACAAAGCGCAGAAATGAACTTTCTTATAAGAACAAAAGGCTACACAAGATTGGATTGGATAAAGAATTAAAATATAAGAACAGAGTTAAATATGTATCCATTGAATGATAAAATCAGAGAATGTAGAGAGAAATGGTTTACACATGTGGAAAGATTGTAAAAAGATTAGCAAGAGTAGCATTCAACTACAAGCCAAGAGGTTCAAGGTATGTAGGAAGGCCAGTGAAAAGATGGACAGAAAACTGTGAGGCGGAACAGGCAATTTTTGCCTAGCCCGTGAAGAGAAGAAGAAGAAGAAGTTCCGAACAGTTAGTGCGCAACTTTTATATTCCACCTAAGTATACTTTGTCTGTAAGTCTGAATCTTGCTCTTATTCATATCTGACCGCAGTTCGGAGTGACCTTTAGTGTATGGTCGAAGGTTAGTCAGCGCCATTCGAAGGAGATGTTTCTTCTTTAGTTATGTACACTAGTACGCTAAACTAATTCGACAAAAACATACTTTTCCGCGCCTCTCCTTTATTACCATTTATCTTTTCTATTTATACAAAGTCCAGGATATGATCAATGTAGGCCTAAGAACAGCGCTTTTAAATAATGTTTGGATTGCTAAAGGAATATGAAAGCGAGTGAAAGGGAGAGAATAGGAGGGAATTTGGAAGGTGGGCGAAGGAATTATTAACATTTCTAACTGGAGAGTTGGTGAAAGAGCAAGGAGAAAGTTTTGATTTTTCGACCTGCGTCACCAATTTATGTCTTTAACAAAGGCAGAGAAACCCTCAAAATGAATTTCTCCTAAAGTGATATCTTAAAAGAGGCGAGTTATCTTTGAAATTCATATTTTTACATAACATTTGAAGTAAATTTAGTAGAAAGGATATTCGTGTTCCAGGATCTTTAATAAGTGAATCGCTACCCGTTCTTCTTACATTTTAGGGACACGATTAAACAAAATAAACCTCTTAAAAGAGATTATTTCCGTCAAGCAGGAACTACGTAAACTGAGCGGTTCCTCAGTAGGTAGATATTATTGCACGATGTTCTTTGCTTACGAAATATCTCATTTGACGCTTTTTTATTAATCAGATAGCATGTATGCAGTTTTGTTGCGAGAAAACAAACATGAGCTTGCTCGAACGATTTTTTAATTTTTGCATTCAGGTATTGGCCTACACGCACTCATAATGGTATAATATCGCTGATTTTTATAATAATTTTATATGAATGTCATATACCGAATTCCATTGTGATAAATCGAAAATTTTTGTTTCAGGTTAACACCCAATCCTAATGGTTCAATTTTGCTAGTTAACGAATTCGAATTTACATTTTTTAAATTGATAACCATGTATCGACCTAGGTTCCAAAAAAAATATGGAACATGCGCGTACACACACACAAACACACACACATACACACAGCCACAGATACACATAGACACAAACACACGTAGATACAAACACACACGTAGATACACACACACACACGTATACACACAGTCACGAACACACGTAGATGCACACACACACACACACACACACACACAGATATACACAGACACAGATACACATAGGCACAAACACACATAGATACACACACACACACACACTGATACAGACAGACATACGAAAGACATAGACACAAACACACGTAGACACACACACACACACACACACAAACACACACACAGATACACATAGACACACACACACACACACACACACATATATATATATATATATATATATACACCACGTACTTCCACACTGTGTGGATTAGTGTATAAGCAAGTTAATTTAATGGCGAAAAATGTCAGAAAACTTTAATATCAATATCATATCCGCCATATTTAGTATGAATGTGTGTGAATGGCGTGTTGTTTCTTAATTTTGTGTTGTCTCGGAGGAGGCCCCGACTTGAGCTAATCCCTCATTCGAATTGTAAACAATTTAATCTAGTTGAAGATGACGGCACCTGCCAAGATATTTATTGGTTTTAATATTTTATTTTATTATATCTATTTTTTTTTGTTAGATTTTAAATTCATTATTAGCACGCATTGGTAGAGTTGAGTCTTTAATTTGTTTCCGAACCACATTCCAGTTTGTAATTATTGTTCCAAAGTTGTTTGAATTTCCTGTTTGTTGTTAAGTGTCTACTCATATTTAATAATGTGCAGATTATACAGGGGAAATATTAGCTCAGTAATTATACGTGTTATCATAAATTTAGTTTTTTTTTTAATTCCGTCCCAGTCCCTTACTATTACATAAACCTGTGTCCAACTCAGGGTCGGATCGAGGAATGAGATGAGATGAAGCCCCTATATTTATAGAGGTCTGTGAACGACAAGAGTGCCGGCCAACCACTCCTGATGCACCGTCACTGGGGCGGATGAACAAAATGATACGAAATGGTTAAGCTGGTTATGGAGCAATGGTGCAATGAAATTTGAGGCACGGGAAAACGGGAGAAACCCCGAGGGAAACCTGTCCGCCACGAAACCCACATGGAGTGACCGGAGTCTCGATCTCGGGACCGCAGCAGTGAGAGGCGAGCATCTAACCGCTTGCACCACGGAGCCGCCTATTTCTTTGTGTAATTTAACAAAATGCTATTTATTTATTTGCTTTTAGTGTTTTCTCACTATCGGTTGCCCTTTTTATTTTTTAAAGTGTTTTACGTTTTGGCACTGAGAATTTCTGATTCGCGCATCTTCCGCTGCATCATCTATCATTGTGTCGCGGTCCACGGGTTGGGGGTGGATTGCTAGGGGTTGCTACCGGTCCAGCAGGAGCTGTGCTGCTGGAAATTCTGGGGGTGGTGGTACGCATGGCAGTTTGCGTCTCCTCGAGCGACACACTGCTAGTAGCTGCCAGTCTGTGCCGGAGTGTGTATGTGAGTGGGCAGCTTGTCAGTGATTGTGCGCGGTATTATCACATGTTCGAGTGAGTGTTCTGACAAATACACAGCTATCATAAGTAAGTACACACATCGCAATCTGACCTGTAATATCTGCTTGTAATCCCATGCTAATAATTACCTTTGACAATCCTCATTTATCATTTTACTTTTATCAAATTTTTGTGCGATTCTTCGTTTTCCGTGTGCATTTCAGAATGAAGTGTTTCTGTAAAACGAGAGTAACGTACTTTAATGTGATGTTAGCTCAATTTCTCGAAACTTAACCTACTTTTATTGTTCTAAATATTTACAACATAAATAAATATAAACGTCCACTACTTAAAAACTTATGATCGTAAATTTAATAAGCCTGGAACAATATAACATTCACTGCGGTAAAAAATATACACTTTTAGCATAATAATAAAATAAATATTATAGCCACATAGCCATACATATTAATGTGACGGGTGTAAGGAAGTGAAATATATATTTCAGATTACCTAAAGTACCTACGTATCCTTTCGTACATTGACATATACTATATTAATGCATATGGTAATGTTTTGTTGGTATTTTTATGAGTTATTTAAACTAAATTTTATTATGTATCAGTAACTCATGAAGTCGTAGTATTAAAGTATATTATCGGTGCGTGATATTTGTTATTCCTAACAATATAACAGCTAAATTGTCAGGAAGAAATATTAAAAACTAAAAGCAAAAAATAAAATAATAAAATTTAAGAAAAATAGAAAGTTGAGAGAATCACACGCTTCATATATTACACTTAATTAGTTTTAAGTTAATTCTATCAGTAAGCAATCTCTCGTGGTATAAAATATAAGTTTCTGAAACTTATGTTATTCAAGAAATAACATAATCATATTTTAATCTTTTTTCATTATATTATTTTATAATCTCCTGACTTAAAATTTTATTCAATATGCAATGTTTAATTTTCATATTTAATACTATATTGTATAGGTTTTCATTTAGGCCTGTATGTGTAACTAATTTTCTAAATGACGTATATTAAATGCACACTGTGTATTTAAAAATAGATATCATAGATTTATTGACTGTCTGATATTATTATGATGACTGATGATATACAGTTTATAGGATTAGTTCTAATTAGTTTTACGCAATTTTTGTGAGGGATTGAAATTTAAATAATCTGCTAATTAAAAAAATAATTTATTTAAAAAAATATGTAGAATGAAAAGAAAACAATCCTCGATTCTCTTGTAGTTAATGCATTATTCCTCAAATAAAACATTATATGATCACCTCTGAATTTTTTATTATATATCATCCCTTTATAAATTTTGGAACTGTTTTGGAGATTCTAGATTTAAAAAGGAAATTTCATACTTCAAATTATACTTTGGGATTTAATTTGTGTGAGTTTGGAATATTTTATTAATATAGTTGACATTCCCTAATATTTTGAATAATAAATAATGTTATATTTGTAATGTTTTGTGCGGAGATATCAGATATTATTAATAATATTCATAACTTAAACTTGGCTATATGTCTGTGTTTCTCCTTGACTACAGGAGTTTGTTACGGGATGATATACTTAGAAAAATTACTTTAATTGGTATAAGAGGGAATAAAAGCAGCCGAAATATTACATTCTTCAATATAAAATGTGACAATATTTGTCGAACGCATTATACTCGTTCAATTTGTTTACTTAACTGAACACATCGAATGCAAACTGTTGTAAGTTTGTGTGGTCGGGTGAAAGGCCACTAGCAGAAGTAAAAACAATATTAGTACATTTAAAAGCGTAGGTATAATAAAATGCAAGTAAAAATAAATCGAGACCTTTGTAGAACATAAATTCTATTGCTGTTTTTTCTCTTCCTCTGTTCAATAATAATTTAAAAGCAAAGTAATCTTATATATAAAATCCCTGATTTCGGTGTCGTGTAAATAAATTCCTGGATATTTATTTGGAATGCCTATTTCACGAAAATTCGTTCAGATAGTGTTTGACTCCTATGTCCAAAATTCACACATATATTATTAAAAGTAATAAATATGATTGTGTCATGTGCCGTTAGCTTGGCCGATCGGTGTGGCGGCAAACCTTTGACACTTTACCCGAGGGAGGAAGGCACGTTGTTCTTGGGCGTTAAACAGAGAACTACCTTGTTCATCGAAAAGGCATGAATTCCGCATCTGGCTCTCCAAAATCCTGATACCCGTTTGTTTTTCGAAGAATAGTAAAATTTTCACTACCTTTTTTTCATCATTAATCAAAGAGGTTTGATTAATCAAAGATACTTCACGGAACGTATCATAGATGTAAGAAGATATTTTGCAATCATGGCTGGTTTTATTCAATGATATCCCTTATTCATAGGGCTTTCCGTAAACCCTAAATTATTGAAAATCAAATTTATAATTATATTACAAAAACAATTTCACATCACAGTTGCCTTTTACTTTTAAGATTAACAAATCCCAAGGTCAGATCCTAGACAAAGTTAAAGTTTGCTATCTACGCCAGTTTTAGACATGGACAACTCTTCGTACATTTCTTATTTCAAAGATTCGCCGTTTGATGGACAACCAGGTTAATTAGAAAACAGATAGTACAATCGACAGTCGGAGAAATCTGATAATATTTTAATATGAATTATAAATCGTCAAGACTTATTCAGTAGTCTTACGAAAATCTGTACAAGTAAAGTGAGGATTCTTTAAATTAAGATCCCCAGATTAATAGTTAATTAAAGAAATAGCTTTGTTTCAGTCCTCTATAGAGTAGCGCAATTATCATAGTGCGAGGGAAACGCCTGGCGAATATACAGTATGTTAATATACTTATCCAAGTAATAAAATGCTTAATATAATATAATACATAGGTTTTATGGTTTTAGGGATGCTCCGAAGGGCGTTCTTACTAATCTGGTACCTTAATAATATATTTTAATAGGTAGCGGGCCGAGGAGAACACACACACACACACACACACACACACACACACACACACACACATATATATATATATATGTATATATTGTGGAAAGCAACATCGATAAAGCGTCACTGCTATGAAGTAAAAATATTCTCTTTAATTTGCTTGATTGTTATAGTCAGCTACTAGATGGCAGTGAAGACCGAGTTCTCGCGACATCTAGTAATAATGGAGAATATAATACATATATATATATACGAAAAATAAGTGTTTGAATTGGATTCGCCTGGTGGTGTAATGGATGACACACTGAGGTACAGACTCAGAGTTCAGGGTTCGAATCCCGTCCAGGCATTTATTTTTCTTATCATACCATATATGGGAATTCATGAAGTGAAGTCAGGACTTCTAGTAAGAATTCAGGTTACTTACTCTTTAACATAAAAGAAAACCAATGAAACTGGTTACAAACCACTTTAATATAACTATGAATAAAATCTAGCAAAACGAAATACGAATGTATATGGGAACAGGTTAACCACTAATTTAACATAGTATCAAATAAATATCAAAACGCAAAAGATAGAACTTTACAATAATATTATTGAATTTAGATGTACCGTTTAGTATTAATTTGGCTCAAGAAAGAGAGATAAACTCAGATTTTACCCGTAAATTAAGGACTATCATCCTTAAAGTATTAATCTTTACGTCTTAAATTTTGTTATAATTAAATAAATGTCTAATTGAACGTCCCTGAGTGTAAGAGAAAACTCTACTTACGTAATCTGCCCTGTGGGGAGCTGACGTGTCGCCGGAGCGCAGCCCGGGATCTCACTGTCCGATCGCTGCCGTCGAGATCAATCTGCTCTTCGAATGGTTCCGTTTTATATATATGATTTTGTAAAGTCTTTTTTTTTTAAATATTTCCTCAGATTAGAGTTTATTTCGTTTGTGTTTCGCAACGTCGAGAAATGTCCCTGGAGCCCTCCATGTTTCGGTTAATAACATTTGTATGTTTCATAGAGTTATTTATCTCTACATAACTTGCTTCTCGAAGGTCTGTTTTTAAAACTTCGTTGTCTTACGGAGTAACTGAACTATTTTCCTGTTCCTTTATTATTTAGTGGTCGCTTCCGCAAACTTTATCATTAAATTTAGTTTTTATTCTACTAATCGATTTATTTGAATCATTTCTGCTGTCAGGTAATACTCGATTTAAATTTTCCGCTAATTATTGGAATGTTGTCGTAATAGTTTTAGTCTCCGTATAACAATGGACCTACTGTGAGAGTAAAAAATTGAACCAACAGTTAAATGTTTTAACAAAGGTCCAAAACATTGCCAATCAATAAACCATTAGTCTGCAGTGTATTCCCCTTCCATTATAAAAAACTGTACACCTACACAGTACCACATCACGCTAATCAGTACAGCGTTGTGCAAAATCCAAATCAGGATCATAAATATCGAAAGTGGTTCCACAGTTCTTAATTTTCTAAGAGAAAATAGGGACATGCTATGTAAGCCTACCATGCCACCTACATGAATTAAAAAAAAAAAACTCACAATTTATTGTTGCAGTATGTGAATACTTACCCGAAAGAAATACTTGGGCGTTCGATAAGTAATGCCAACACAGTTGCAAATCAGCAATCCTAGTGGTGACATTTGTAATCTTGTAGTATGTTGTTGAGCAGTCTTTATTGTATAAATCTGTAATATTGAAAGTCTGGAAATAGCAATATTTTGTGACTACATTCACTGTTTTTCAGATTTAGTAAAGTAATACCGCCCTAAAAACTTTATCAGTAGAATTTGTCCAGAAGAAGATTGGGAAGTACTCGAACATCCACCAAATTCGCCAGAGAGCCTTGGTGACTGTAATCTATCCTCGAAGATCATAGAAATGCTACAAGGCATTCGTCAATAACGAGTTGATATCCAGAAAGTTCTAGATCGATCAGATGAGAGAGATATCCAGAAATGGTGCTCCAGATGGAATACGCCATCTTCCAAGGATTTGGGAACGTATAGTTGACTAGACAGGATACTATAAATGAAGTTCGTGATGCAAAAATAGTAATCAAAATACATTTTTTTTGGCGATGTTATAGAGTGTTGCCATTGCATATCGAATGCCGTAGTATATATGTTGATTTTGTTCCAAAAAACTAAGAAATGCCTTAAAATGAAGTGAGAAGTTGAGCTCAAAGTAACCGAAAGTTACAACATTAGCAATGTAAAATGAGAATTAGTCATTGCTCTGACAGTGTAGCCAACTTATCAGAAAAACACGCTAATAAACATGTGAACGCTAAAGTAAGATGCTGTACTCGCCCGTTTTCTGACCATAACTTGCCCAAACTAATAAACTACTATTAATACACAAGTGATCTTCTTGGTGATATAATATTAAAATATATATGTAGTCAATATGCCCATTTCACCAATTAATGTTTTAAAATGGTCAACAAGTTTCTACAGCCAAGCTGTCATTCTCAAGACCAGATATTGACTGTCAATATCTGGTCTTGAGAATGACAGCTTGGCTGTAGAAACTTGTTGACCATTTTAAAACATTAATTGGTGAAATGGGCATATTGACTACATATATATTTTAATAATAAACTACAAATAACCCATCTAAAACATCTTTCCCCATTTACTCACCCAAACTTGACCATTGATGTAGATGGATAGAAAAACATGTTGGCAGTTGTCTCTAACGGGAATGTGTCATCACATTGGTCAACACAACGTTAGCAGTCACTTGTTCTTGGATTGAATATTCAAAGATGGCACAGTGGCATAGAATAACCAAAGATGGTTACCATGGAAACGTAACTATTTTTTAATTAAATAAAAATAAATAAATAGATCAGATTCCCTACTGTAGATCACTTTTCACGCTCATTGTGATTTGAGTGGTGACGTCGCGACGTTGCAACAGACGCAACGAGATCGGGTTCGATACCCGGAAGGAATAAGTTTCCTGGGTGAGGTCTTTCCTCACCTGAAGACGAAATCTCAGAAAACTTGATAGCTCATATTGTCTCTCTACATATCACAATCACCCATACATACCTTTTTAGTATCAATGTGTGAGTGAATGGTGCCCCTTGTCTTAAATCATAATCATCATCATCGTCACTCCAATGATTAGGTAATTGCCCTTTCCGACTTCATAACGTATCTGCCTAACATTTTCTAGGTCTTCCAACATCACGTCTTCCTCTTGCTTGATAATTACACACTTTATATTAGTTTGACCTGTATCTGTCTATGTGATGGGCCTGTATCTATGTACTGGAATCTTTGAACGCGATTTTCACCCACTTAAAAACATTAGATCGACTTGAAACTTTGTATACTGGTAAAGGACCCATGATAATACAATAATTTCATGATTGTTTTCTAAAATTCTGGACAGAATCATCAGAAAATAAAAAAAAATAAAAACCGGTATACGCAATAGGTTGCGGACTTATCGACGTTTTAGTCAGTGGTTGTAAGAGCTTAGTTGGTAGAGCAGTGGACTGTAGTGGTATATATTTTCAGTAATCCATAGGTCGCTGATTCAAATCCGGCCCGGGTGTTTTTTTTAGAAGAGTATTAAGCAATTAAATTTTCATGGGATTCCGGTTTATGACAATTAAACTAAAAATTAAAAAAATAAATAATAGTTTAAAAAACTAAAACAACACGCTTTATTAGAAAACCAAACTAAAAAATGAAAAATAATTTTAATTTCCAACACGCTTTATTAGAAAACCAAACTAAAAAATGAAAAATAATTTTAATTTCCAACAGCTGCTTGTATCTTGTAAGCCCATGTTTTCCTTAACAGAGATTTAGGCGCTCTCCCTCTACAGAGAAGAATTTAAACCATACTAATTTAGTTACACTTGTTTTCGTATAGATGTCATTTTGAGTGCTCAGTGTTCCTTCCCATACCGACATCTAGGAAACCAAGGTAATGCTAGGACGGGAAAATTCGGTGAATTTTGCTTAGAGGCCTTATCATTCAGGCTTAAGGATTTTTTTACAAGCCTGAAAATCTTCAGACTCGCGACCCACGGCTTAAAGTCCCTCTCGGACGACTTGCTCCTTGGATTTCTCCATCCTAAAAAAACCCATCGACCCCGGCCGGATTTGAACCCGCGAACCTCGGGACTAGAGGCAAGGATAATTTCCAACACGCTTGGGATAAAATAAAGTGGTCAAGAAAAAAATCAGCTCCAACACATCTACTATAAAACTAGAGTTATCTACAAAAAAAATAATTTTACCATCAAATGCGTGGGGTATTATTTATTGTTTTTACATTTTCTTCTTAGAGACTTTACTTTTACCAATATCTGTTTATTATCAGATATGTTAAATGATATAGAACACCCCACGCTTTCGATGGTAATTTTTTTTTTTGTAGCTAACTCTACTTTTATTCTAGATGTGTTTGGAGATGATTTTTTAGTTGACCACTTTAATTTTAACCCAAGCGTGTTGGAAATTTAACTTATTTTTGATGTTTTAGTTCGGTTTTATAATAAAGCGTGTTGTCTTAGTTTTTTTGAACTATTATTCATTTCTTGCTAATAATGATTATCTCTCCTTACTCATTCAAATCATCTGATCAATCCACTTTTGTGTATAATTCGTGACTTTACCCAATGAAGGCTGCACTTTAATTCTTCTCTCATATCTTCATTTTTAATTCTATCAAGTTCCGTACATCATTTTACTTTTCTGAGGAACCTCATCTCCGCCCTCTGTATTCTATCTTTCTGTTTTATTTTTCTTTGGAGGCCATGTTTCACATCCATACAGTATTGTGGAATTGCTATAACTTTATACATTTTTATATTTGTTCCTTTTTAAATTTTATTTTTGAACGTTCTCTGTATTGTTCCACATACCGTCTGAAATTTATTTTGGAATCAATATCTCTTCCCATATTGAAACTAATATCGCAGCCCAAATATTTGAAACTAGCACCTGCCTTAAATGCTCATGTTAATCTCGAATATCGTCCCGGCATCGAGCTGTTCCGCGTCTATTGTACATCTGGCTTAACTTGGTAAAGAGAGAGATGGAGATATAAGGGTAGATCCTTGACCGCTTTCGTCTAGTTACGAAAGAAAAAACCCACCCTGTTGCCAGTTTTCATCTTCCCCCTTTCCCTATTAACATCTGGTGAAGAAATACAGACAACAGTGGTTCGAGTGAGAGAGGTGAGAACAGCTGTCTCTTTCTACAAATTTCTTGCAAAGTTAAGCCAAACGGACAATATGTGGGCCTCCATGTCATTGGGTGATAAAAAACGTGTGTGTATAATCCAGAAATGAAAATATTCTTCCGACAGGTTTTGTCTCGCATGTCTTGGGAGATGTTAAAATGTTTGCAAAGGAAGAGGTTAAGGAAAAAATAGTATTACAAGCTCCCAAGTAATGGAAATTTCCACATCAAAACTTTAAGCAAGAATTTTAATTAAAACTTGCACGTTATTTATGTTGTTACCGGTATGGTAACGTCGTTACCTCAGACGCAGCGGGCCCGTGTTCGGTTTCTGGTCGCAGCAAGTTTTCTGAGAGAGATTTATTTTCGTTTCTACTCCCTCACTTCCAAGATAAATAATAGAAAACGTTAAAACCCAAGTAATCCGCAAACACCATTTCTTCATGTTAATCATCCATGTCATAATCGTCTTGTTTGGTATATCGGCCTCAAAGGTCTAGTTGTGATGTTTCTTGTCACTAGTAGCAAAGGTCTTGGTTCAAATCCAGCCGGAGTCAATGGATTTTCTGGATGAAAAAATTCAAAGGACAAGTTCTTCGGTAGGGATTTTAAGGCGTGAGTCCCTGGTTTGAAGATTTTTGGTTCATAAAAGAAACTCATACCTTAACTAGCGAATATTTGACCGGTCATCCTCATACAAATAATACCTCAGTTGCTTACTAGATATATCATTGAGGCGATATGCTGACCACATGTCACTTACTGAGATTTGTAGCAAAATAAGCATAACTAAAATTAATGTGGTCAATAATCTTCCGCTAGGGAGCACCTATAACTTCATAATGACGTGTGGGGTATACTTATAGACCTACTTAATGTTCGTGTTGTCCCGGAGGCGGCCCTAGCATTGAGCTAAACACCATATGGGGAAGCAGTCTGTATCTTTGTGTGGTTCAAAACGTAAGTACATAATCTAGAGTTCAAAATTCTCTACCGATAGGCCACATATCTCTATAGGTAGGGTTGCTTGGGGAACATAAAACTACCTCAAGGGAGAAATTAAAATAAGTATGAGAGAAAGAGATTATTTATGTTCTTAATGTCATTTTACTTTTTTGGCGCTAGACATCTTCAGAGATAAAAATAAAGTTAAAATGGATTCTAGATCCATTACTTTTTGTTAAATGTAAGATATGCATTTTTATAAAAGTAAAAAGTAAAATATTTAAAATCCTACGATCTATACAATGTATACACAATTTTTTGTATTCTAGTGAAAATAATATATATATATTTGTGGGTGTGTGTAAGTAATTCTGTCGCTCAATGAGAATTAGGTGTTCTCCCCTACAGTGGAGAAATTACATTATATATATATATATATATATATATATATATATATATATATCTACCGCTGTGATCTCGAGGTAGTGTGCTGCCTTGTTACGCAGCGGGCCCGGGTTCGATTCACGGTCAGGACAGGCTCCTGAGTGAGTTTTTTTCGGGATTTTTCCTCATTTGTAAGACAAATGTTAGGACGCTCAGGGTCCAACGGTCTCCGAAAATCATTCGGCCATAATCATCATCATCCTTTACAGTTATGGAGAATAACAGGAAGCTACCACACCTAAAATTCCCTAGTAAAGCTACAAAAGCCGCAAAGCATAACATGAAAATACAATGATTACAGTGAAAGACCTGCCCTCGGGCAGAATTACTATGGATGGATGGGTAATATATACACACACGAGTAAATATACAATTCTAAAGTATAGTTCCAGTATTTAGTGGTGGAATGCTATACAGCGTAACAGTCCTCTAGGATGTATTAATAAACTCTCTTTGCAATTCAATTTTTTACAGTTTCATTTTGTATTTTAAAAGTAACATTTAGGATGCACTGCACACGTATAATATATGTAAAGTTTATATGATTTGTTAGACCGAAAGTTAGACTCCGGAACCAACTGTACTTCTCTTCTACGTTTTGTACGACTGAACTCAGTCCGAGGAAGTCAGAGATATTAATTTTAATACCCATGTTACAGGACTTTTTTTAATATTGTATTTTTTTCGGAATAGTCTGTGCGGCACTATATATGTGTATATAGGCCTGAAATACATGGTTGCTCTCTTTAATATTAGGTTTGACTTTAATGGCGTATTTTATAGGCATTTCTTAATGCCTCCTTTATTCAACAAAATGTATTTTATTAACATAAATATTAATCAATACTTTTAAGCCCACATAATGGAAACACAATTTCACTGAATGTGTAATGTTTAGCCTTTATTAAGGTACATATGGGAGTATTCAGTTTTACTTTTTATTTATGAAACACAAAGGATTATCTGTTATATTTCATTTTTTAAATGTTTATTATTTTAACGTTAATCTATATTTTATATGACATATATAATTATTTAAAAGTAAACTAACCAATAAAATATTTAAAACAGGACTGTTCGTGGTAGACTAATGTAAATGATAACCATGTCCCCCTGTTTTTAAGTGCATAATTACTCTGAGTACGGTTTCCTTTAGACGTGAGGTAGCCTACATAATAAAATATGGTGCTCAAATAAGAGACCTCAGGTCAATTTTGTCGATTACGCCATGCTCAGTTTTGAATTTAAACGCCAATTAGTTGGTAAAGACCGCATTTAAATATTATGTTAAGTAAATAAAGAAATACTTGCTTACAACGAAGAAAATGTTTATATATGTGTTGGAATATTAATTTTTATTAAAATATGTCATCATATTGAATTTCGATTAAAATAAACGTTAGCTAGTTTTGAATTTTCTTATTTCTCCTTCCACGATATGAATATAATAAAATTATTAATATTAAAATGTCCACCGCTGTGGTCTCGAGGTAGCGTGCTGCCTTGTCACGCAGTGGGCCCGGATTCGATCCCCGTTCGGGGCAGTTTTTCTGGGTGAGGTTTTTGTCGGGGTTTTTCCTCACCTGTAAGACAAATGTCAGGAAAACTTTAAGGCCCAAACGGTTCCCGAAATCATATGGCCATCATCATCATCATCCTTATCATTATCACCATCATCATCATCATCATCCTTCACCGGTGTGGAAAGCAACGGGAAGCTACCACACCTACAATTCCCTAGTAAAACTGCAAGCATAGCATGCAAATGCTATGATTGCAGTGAAGGACATGCCTTCGGGCAGAATTACTATGGATGGAGTATTAAAATGACAATTATGAACAAGAAATACCAAAATATCTAAGACGGAAAATATTATCCTCTATTCTTGTAGCCATACATTTTATCTAAAAAAATGTATGTAATACTTCAAAAGGGCATACTATTTTTGGATAAACTTGGGTAAATTTGTGGACAAAACGCGGAAAATAAGAACAACACTCATTCATGAATAAATACATGTTATCAAAATGCAATACCATTAATTCTTAATAATTGTACATAACTTAATTATATGTATGATGTTATTGTATTATTATGCAATTGTAATATTATTGTGTTTTCTTTATCTAATTGTAATGTTATTGTTTTTTTTTCTTTATACTATTACCAATTATTACTTTATTGTAACGGACTGTCAATAGCACGTACGGCTTACTGCCCGTGCGATCCATATTTGTAAATAATATTGTAAACATCTTACTTTTTTGTCTAATAAAGTCCTATTACTACTACTATTTAATGAAGAGAGAGAAGTTATATTCTATCCAGCTAGAGTTCGGAATCCCTAAAAAGTTACTTATTTCAATGTGTTTAAGTGGTACAATGAGCAGGGAGTATGTAGGAAAACAGTTTTCGGATACTTTTGAAATTCACAGTGGGTTAAATCACTATCTCCTCTACTATTCAATTTTTTACAAGAGCATTCCACGAGCATTTACAAGAGCATTTGTGGGGGTTACGAAACCCAAACCACGCTGACTGCTACCATTTGTGGGGGTTACGAAACCCAAACCACGCTGACTGCTACCATTTGTGGGTCAAATGAAAATCACGCAGATTGCTACCTTTACTCCGGGATCGGGTTTTGTAATTTGCTGTTTCTATTAATGTGGATCTGATTTCCAAAGAGGATATCTTATCAGGAAAATGGCTTACCTCGGGACCATAGAAGGTAGCCGTTGATTCATCTTTCTTTCTCTGACAGATACATATAAGAGTACTGATTATTAAATACATACAGTGAGTGAACAAGACAATGACTGTGTTTTTAATAATGCTAATCAGCATGATAGTTGAGGAGCTCGGAATGGTTTCTTACGTGAGTGATTTCCATAACAGGATAGTGAACAACTATTTATACTTAAACAAAGCAAGAGGGGCGTTGTTTAAAAGATAACTTTTAATAAACAAGTTGGCTGAGTAAAAGTAAATTAACAACAAACAAATGATGGCATTCGATCAAACGATCAAAGTAGCCGTACAGAAAAATAAATAAGTAACATACCATACATCACACCACACTCACACAGATGTCCGAGTTTCGGGGGTATCCTCTTCCCTAGACGGTCGGACCAACTCAAACAGGCCTCTTCTTGGCCTCAGGACAACTTGTCTATGTAGAATTCCATGTTTTAACTTTCCAGTCGCATATTGACCTGGAACCGGATTCCACTCTTGAATCCGTTAATACAACCAAAACGCCGATTGCTAGGATGATCGAATGATATAGTTCTGTTGGTGCACTATGTACAGGGCAAGTCAAAATGTTGTGCAGGTTTTCAGAAATTTATTATGTGAAATGTAATGAACATATAATATCGTGAGACATATTGTATGAAAGGTAAACTCTCAAAGTTTAGTTGTCCACTTCTAAAGTTCCGCGTTCACCCGCAAGATGTCAACAGCAGAGCAGTAAAGGAAAATGGCGTTGACTGGGGATCAGAAGTCTTTCTGTGTGCTTGATTACCATGTAAACAACTCTGTGACTAGTGTTCAACGACATTTCCGTACCAGATACGATAAAGACCCGCCGGATGGGAGATCCATTCGTAAGTGGTACACACAATTTAGGGATTCAGGCTGTATCTGTAAACGAAAATCGACTGGCCGTCCGTCGACGAGTGAAGAGACACGTCGAACGCGTTCGCACATGCTTCGTGCGGAGTCCACAGAAATCCACCTACCGGGGAGCGACAGAACTTCAACTACCACAAAAAAACTGTATGGCGGATTCTCCGGAAACGTTTACAGATGAAACCCTACCACTTGCAACTGGTTCAAGCCTTAAAACCCGCCGATTATGCTTTGCGAGCGTCCTTCTGTGTTGATTTTCTCGCATTAATGGAAGAGAATGAGTTCCATGAGAGGGTAGTTTACAGTGATGAAGCGACTTTCCACCTTTCAGGTAAAGTGAATAGACACAATGTAAGGATTTGGGGAACTGGTAACCCCCATGCAACTCTGGAACATCAACGCGATTCTCCGAAAGTGAATGTCTTTTGTGCCATTTCCCATGCAAAGGTTTATGGGCCCTTTTCTTTCATGAACGTACTGTGAACGGACATGTTTTCCTTGATATGCTACAACAATGGCTCCTTCCGCAGCTTGAAGCGGATAGTCCAGATTTCATTCTGCAGTTGGATGGTGCCCCTCCACATTACCATGGCAGTGTTCGAGACCATTTGAATACGGCTTTACCACAACGCTGGATAGGCCGTGCATCTCAGGGTGATCAACAACTCATTCATTGGCCACCTCGTTCACCCGATCTAACCCCGTGTGATTTCTTCATGTGGGGTCTTGTAAAGGATCATGTTTACGTACCACCACTTCCAACAACACTGCATGAACTGCGTGCCCGCATTACAGCAGCCATTGCTGATATCGACCGCGGACTGCTACAGAAAGTTTAGCAGGAGATTGAATATCGGCTTGACATCTGTCGTGTAACAAAAGGCGCTCACATAGAACATCTGTGAATATTTAAAAAAAAAACTTTGAGAGTTTACCTTTCATACAATATGTCTCACAATATTATATGTTCATTACATTTCACATAATAAATTTCTGAAAACCTGCACAACATTTTGACTTGCCCTGTATATAAAGGTTCCGAGGTAGAGGGGGAATGCGCCGTAGACATGCGCGGCAGGAAGGATGAAGAGGGAAGGGGTAGCCACTAGGAGAACATGGATATTGGCATATTTCACAAATGTTCCTGTGTTGGGAGGAGAACAAAGATACCACACTGAACCGAAAAAATGCACTTTCGGTTCAAAATCTTTAGAAGATGAAGAAGGCCTACAATTCACTGGTATTAATGAGCTGTAAGTTTATGCAGACGATGTAGTATTAGGCGATAGCTAAGAGATACTTAGGGCCAACGTATGAATTATTTTAAGCAACACTACGAAATTGGGACTGAAAGTAAACATCAAGAAAACTAAATATATGTTCACACATAAAAATACATTATATAATGGAATTGGACAGTTAATGACAAGTGAGAGAAATGTTGAAAAAGTGACTGAATTCAAATACTAGAAACTATGATTACAAATAGGAATGACATGCACAAACAAATTAAATATAGGCTCAATTCTGGAAATTCATTCAGGGCTCAAAAAAAAGTTAAACTAAAAATATATAGAACTATTATTCCCTCAGTTATATTTTATTAATGCGAAACGTGGACTCTTACCTTAAGGGAGGAGAAAAGACTATTTGAAAATAAAGTTCTTAGGAAAATTTATGGACCAAACAGAGATGTACAGACAGGCGAATGGAGAAGGCTTCATAACAGTGAGCCACATGATCTTTATAGGAAATTAGATATAATAAAAACAGTTAAGTTTTCTAGACTGCAATGGCAGGACACGTGGCACGAATGGGGAATAAAAGAGGGGCTTGAAAGCTTCTTATAGGAAAAACAGAAGGAAAACGCCTAATTGGTTGTGGAAGATTGAGATGGAAGAATAACATTAACCATGATTTAAGGGAAGTATATTATACAGGGTATGATTGGAAAACATTAGCTCAGGATAGGGATCTACAGAGATCATATATTAGCGCGGCCATGAACCTACGGGTTTAATAGTGCAATTGAGTTAGTTAATAAAGGGACGAAAATTCTCCTTTTTTTTATAAAACTAAAATTAAGTTATTTTAAGTTTTTTAATATAGATGTAAGTTGTATTTAACTAGCCGAGGTTAAGAGACATTAGTGAGTGCGGCATTCAACCTGCTGCTTCTATGAACCACAGAACGTTTGAATCTCCAAAATATAATTAGTTTTATTATCTATTAAAACACTATAAAGTCGAATGAATATAAAAGTTTCAAGTATACGAGTCTTCGTATAATACACTGTTATATGGTTTCAAAAGCAAATTAAAACTCTAAAGGCTTAAAGAGTATTGAAATACACAAAGCAATATTTTTTTATAGAGTTGTAAACATCGCACTAGTCTCCGGTGGATTCTGAATACAGATAGTTAACTCAACTAACATTTTATAACTGTATTCATGTGGGAAATTAAGTGCAGACGTTTAGCATTTAGCATTTCATGTAATGACACTCTTGATGCTTTGGACATTAGCGTCGCAATTCAAATCTAGGCGTGAATGGGGCGTTACGTTTTGCTCAAAGGGTTCTTATTTTAGGCTTGAGGCTCTTTTATTTGCCGTAAATCCACGAAGTGGGACTAATGACTTTACTTCCATTCCGAAAAATGTACACAGTACTTTTACGGCCTTAACAATCCACTCTCTCCGCAGGATTGGACTAGAAACCACAGGAATACAAGTTATAAATTTATCTCAGTCTACGTATCCTCAGATTTTTGGTAATAAGAAGGTCCGCCGTCATCACTGTGATTAAGCAACCGCTGTCTTTCTAATGTATTACAATCCGCGTACCACTGTTCAATAATAATAATAATAATAATAATAATAATAATAATTATTATTATTATTATTATTATAGCTTCATTTTACCTGGCACAGATATGGCCTTAAGGCCTTGTCTACCATTCAACCACGTTAAAAAGAATACAAAAATTATTCTCACATCTAAATTACAATAAACGTAAATATATACGGTGCATCTACAATATAATTATTATTTACAAAATAGTTGATTCAATCAATAGTTAACGATTGAAATATAAAATGTACAAGATAGAAAATCAGATAAAAACTATTAATGACATAGAATAAATTTAATTGTCCAGAAAAATTAATTATTTAATAACATGTATTTGTATAAGCGTGACTTAAAAGTGCCAAGTATGCGGCAACCCCTGATATATTGAGGAAGGAAATTCCAGGAGCGGGCAGAGGCTACTGTGAAAGAAGTAGAATAAGAGGAAGTGCTATAAAGAGGGATTGTTAGCAGACTGTTATCTTGTGACCTAGTGTCAATGTTGTGGTAAGAAGATAACTTCTCAAATCTGGACGCCAGGTAACTAGGAGTGTAAGAATTCAGAAGCTTAAAAATATGTGAAAGAGAGTGCAATTTACGTCTGTCAGAAAGTCGGAGCCAAGAGAGGTTATTGAAGTGTTCGGAAATATGGTCATAACGGCGGATATTGAAAATGAATCGAACGCAAGCATTATGAATACGTTGCTGTCTCTGCGACAAGTCATAGTTTAGATCATATATAACGTCACAATAATCGAAGTGTGGCAACACAAAATTCTGCACAAGGATTTGTTTTAATGGAACTGCGAGAAAATTCTTTAAACGACTAAGATAATGTAAGATGGAGATAGTCCTTTTTAGATATGTGTTTCACTTGTGTTTGCCAGGTTAAATTTGCGTTTAATTCCCTGATAAGGACAGAAGGAGTGTATGGGTGACTTAATGTGTAAGGTGGATAGCATATGCCTTTAAGGTTTTTATTTACCGTGTATCGCTATAGCAGAAATATATGGAATACACCTCACGGATACAGTTCTATTTTAAACATATAAAAGTCGAAATTCATTTAAAAAATTTAATTATTAAACTTGAAATATAAAAATTCAGCCTGCGGATGTTTGGCTCGCACAACCGAAAACGTAGTCAGTAGATTCGTTTTAAAATGAATACATACATGTTTCCAGATGCTATCTATTATGTTCTGAAGCAATTGGGTGTAGCAGTTCACGAGAAGCGAGAATTTAAAAATAGATCTAGCGGTAGCAATTTTAAATGTTTCACAACGAAACTCCGAATGTCCTATTAAAATATATCCATCCATAGTAATTCTGCCCTAGGGCAGGTCTTTTACTGCAATCATAGCATTTTCATGCTATGCTTTGCAGCTTTACTAGGGAATTGTAGATGTGGTAGCTTCCCGTTGCTTTCCACACTGGTGAAGGATGCGATGATGATGTTAATGATAAGGGTGATGATGATAATGATAAGGATGATGATGATGGCCATATGGCCATTTGGGCCTTTAATGTTTCCTAACATTTGTCTTACAGGTGAGGAAAAACCCGGATAAAAACCTCACCCAGAAAAAACTGTCCCGACCGGGGATCGAACCCTGGCCCTGCCTGCGTGACAAGGCAGCACGCTACCTCGAGACCACAGCTGTGGACTATTAAAATATACAGAGATAGGTATTATCAAACCCTCCATGGTATCTTTACCTTGTCGTGATGGAGTGACTTGCGTGCTTAAATGATCCCGAGAGCTATGCCGGCGCGGCGGTGTAGCATTGCTGCCGATAGGGTTACCCATGCCGGACTGGTAGAAGGTGATAAGCCAGACGAAAAAAGTACCTTGGTCGAAAGAGTGACGATCTTTCACCGTAAAAATACAACCGTCAAGAAATGCGTACATGCATTCCACTGGGAAACATTTTCCGGAGATCAAATAGTCCCCATTCGGTTCTCCGGGCGGGGACTACTTCAGGGAACCCATGCCAAAGGCCCAAACACAGGGACAGGTGAATGGAGAAGACTTACGTAACAGTGAACTACATGGTCTTTATAGAAAGCCACATTTAATAAGAACACTTAAGTCTCGAAGACTGCGATGAGTAGGACATGTGGCACGAATGGGGAATAAAAGACGTGAGAAGTGTCTTGTAGGAAAACCAGAGGGAAAACGCCCAGTTGGTAGACCAAGAATGAAGTGGGAGATTAACATTAACTGTGATTTGAGAGAAGTGGATTATACAGGAAATTATTTGAAAATATTAGCTCAGAATAGGGATGTATGAAGAGCTTATGTCTGCACGGCCATGAACCTACGGATACAATAGTGCCAGTGAGTTACTTAGATATTATCAAAAAATGAGCGAAATCCTACAATTAGAAGTGGAGGTTTACCTGAAATCCAAAATTAATAAATACTTAGCAACCGCCATACGATTTGATTAACTTTTAATACTGTATTTGTTTAGGCGTAGCTGCACACGTTGGAAGTTAGCTAGTTTTGTATAAATACATAACATCCGTTAATAAAAATAGAGAAGATAACATGAAAATGTGGGTTTATTCACCAATTAAATGAAGGTCTGAACCTAATTAAAAAATAAACCACATTTATAATAGTGGCACGCCATTTACAGCACAAAATTAGATTGGAAAGTATAATTTATTTAAAAAATTAATTTCATTAATTTTATGAAAGCAAAACAAAATTCATACTAAAATTGAGAGGATAATAAAGTTAAAGCATGCGTTTATTCAACAATTAAATCTAATTAAACAATCCACATCATCAGAATCCGGAACATTAAACATTATAAAAATGTACATTATAAAATTTAAAATAATCACACAAGAAGACATTATTTCTGTCATTCATACTTTCTATACCTTAGTTCACCGTTTTCTAACCTGTGGTTTGCAAAATATTTCAAGGGGTTTCTTAATGTCGCGTTTCGAAGTTAGGCCTATTAATTTTTCCTTAAGGGGGGATGGGTGAAATTTCTACTTTCTACATTTTTTTAGCTAGAGACTTGATTTTTTGTAGAAACATTCACTGTTTGATACAAAATTATGTGTTTTAAGTTATATTCTTGTGAGACATTTATTTTATGAGTTATTAAATATTATGTTTTTAAAAAATTGCATATATTATAATTTAATGGGTTCAACAGTTTTTAGTAAACTGTCTTTTTTTTACAAGACCCCTAACATATTTTAAAAAGCATCATGCATTACAATTCTTATAATGTGAATACAAAAGGGAGAAAAAAAAGTTATACCTCATGCGTGGAATTACAAAAAAAAATTAATAATTCGTACTTTTCATTTTTTATTTCTCAAAATACTACTTCAGTCATGAAACACATGCACTACTCTGTTACCCATTGGTTTTAGGACATGCAGTAAAAATTTGAACCTTCTAGGACAAATTTCTGAATTCCATTTAATTTTGAATGTACAAAATAGAGTAAAAATGAAAGAGTGTGGAAAAGCAAGTATAAAAACATTTGCATGCAGATAGTATATAAATGGCGCAGCCTTTTACTTCTGACGTAATTTAGGGCACTTAGAAGCGCCATAGGCCTCTGAAACTTTGCCAACATCTATATTAGAGTACATGCTATTTTGTAGTACAAAAAAAAATGCCATTTTTTTATCCCAAATGGTCAATTTTTCACCCATCACCCCCCTTAATTTCTGCGACATTGTCATAATAATAATAATAATAATAATAATAATAATAATAATAATAATAATAATAATAATAATAATAATAATAATAATAATAATACTGGTCAGACCCATATTATGTTACGGCAGTGAAGCCTGGACAATTCGCAATGTAGATGAACAAAGACTAACCGCGGCAGAAATTACATTTATGAGACGTACTTCAGGTTACTCAAGAACAGACCATAAAGGGAATTCTGAGATTCTCAGAGAATTACAAACAGAATCAGTCATAGAATATGTACAAAAATACAGAAAACAACTGGAAATCTCACGTAAGAAGAATGAGCAGAACAAGAATACCACGTCAGATCTTAAAATACCAGCCACCAGGCAGGAGATCTTTGGGCAGACCCTTCAAACGTTGGATTGAAATCGTAACAGACCATTAGGTCTATCACATAAAAGGAAGAAGAAGAGCATTATTACTATTATTAATGTTATTTTAATATTAAATTAACCCTATAATGTCCCTTGTTATACATATGTGTAACATCGGGAATTTATCATATCATTTCAATAATAAATTTATATTTACCGCGAATTCGTAAAGTAGGAATTCACCGTTAAGGGTTAAGTTAATTTAATATTATTAAACCTTTTGCTTGGAATTAAATTTTATGCATGTCTACTGTATGTATATTTAAAAGTCAATGGTTCACCCAACTCAGATCGTTGTGGAAGAGGTTCGCGAGTCGAAAAAATTTGGGAACCTCTGCTTTAGTTTATTCTCTCCCTTTGTTATTATTTTTACATGCACGGCGCCACCCGACCGTATAAGGATATGACCTGTTGGAAAATGAATTTAAATTATAGATCACATACATACTTTTATTTACCATAAACGAACCTGGAGATCCTCCGTGGAAGAGTGATCAGCTAAATTCCAAAGCCACCTCAGAGAGAGTACGAACATTTAAGACAGGACACACAATTCACTCATATATTCACACTAAACAATATGTGAACATGACGTGATTGATTGATGGTGTTCGGGGACTATTACACCCTCCCCAGCAAAAAAAAAAAAAAAAAAAACTTGTCCAGGAATCTAGTCCCGACTGTGGATTGAACTGGACTCGACCATTCGGCCACAATTATGGATCAAAAAGGTATTGCAAATTATAAAAATGACAGGCAAAGAATGCATTATAACTAAAACAGGAAACAGTTTTTATATATGTACGTGTATACTAGCTAATGCCTGGCGTGCGCTGCTACGCCTAAATAAATGAAAATTAATGTTCTTTCATCTTTAGTTGAACAAGTAAAAGGAAAAATAATTATAAATTGATATTTTTAGATTCCCCATGCTGATTACTCGGCGTTGCCCGGGAATCTACTTATCCGGATCTTGTTGATATAAATGAGCTGAAATACGAAAATTAATGTGTTTTATGTTTAGTTAAATAAGTAAGGGGAAACATTTATATCGAAATTGTTTTAGGATACCACGTGCTGTTTACCCGGCGTTGTCCGGGAATCTACTCATCCCGATCTTCTTGGCATAAATGAGCTGAAAGACGAAAATATAATGTACTTCTTATGATTAGTTGAATACGTAAAATGAAAAATAATTATAAATGTATATCGTAATTATTTTAAGATTCCCGTACTGATTACCCGGTGTTGCCCGGTAATCTACTTATCTCGATCCTCTTGGCATAACTGAGCTGAAAGACAAAATTCGTTATTGTGAGTTATCCGTAAAAGAATACCCGCCATGTGCTGCTATGCTTGCACAGGAATCTACGTACTTGTCTCAAACTTCTTGGCATCAATGAAAGACAAAAAATGGTTATTGTGAGTTATCCGTAAGAGACAAACATATGCTCGCGCAGACTTTTTTGTAGAGCTTGTTGAGATATTCAATTCTGTGTACATTAATTTTGTGTATTTGTTATAGTTTAGGCAGCGTAAGCCATTTAAGCGTTCATAGAGCTACATTTTATTTTACTTTTCCACAACAAAGGGCGATTTTTAAGGATGTAGGAGTTGAGTATCACTACTCTCTTATACCCTATGTTTATCCCGGGAATCTCCTGAACATTTTGTAAAAAGCCCCATCAAAATCGGATCAACGGTACGGCCGGGCATAAAGTACGAACAAACAAACAAACAAACATGTTTATATATTAGATACAGAAATAATAATTACTTACTCATTGGCATTATCGAACCCGTAGGTTCAAGGCCGCGTGGACATAAGCTCTCGATGCATCCCTATCCTGAGCTAATGCCTTCCAGTCATTCCCTGTATAATCTACTTCCCTCAAATCATAGTTAATGTTATTCTCCCACCTCATTCTTGGTCTACCAACTGGGCGTTTTTCCTCTGGCTCTCCTAGAACAAGCTTCCATGCACGTCTTTCATTCCCCATACGCGCAACATGTCCTGTCCAACGCAGTCTACGAGACTTATTGTTCTTATTATATCTGGCTTCCTATAATGACCATGTAGTTCATTGTTATGTAGTCTTCTCCATTCACCAGTCTGTTCATCTCTCTTTGGTCCAATAATTTTCCTATGAACTTTATTCTCAAAAACTCGTAATCTCATTTCCTCCCTTAAAGTAAGAGTCCATGTTTCGCACTCATATAATATAACTGGTAGAATAATAGTTTTATATATTTTCAGTTTAACGGTTTTTGAAAGGAGTCGGGACATCAAGAGTCTCTGCAATGCATAATAGGACACATTTCCAGAATTGAGCCTATGTTTAATTTCTTTGTGCATCTCATTGCTATTTGTGATTATTGTTCCTAGGTATTTGAATTCAGTCACTTCCTCAAAATTTCCCTCATTTGTCATTTGCTGTCCATTTCCATCATATAATGCATTTCTACATGTGACCATATATTTAGTTTTATTGATAATTACTTCCAGTCCTAATTTCTTAGTGTTACTCAATAGTGTGTGCCTGTTGTCCTTTAGTATCTCCTCGCTATCGGCCAATAATACTACATCATCAGCATAAACTAACAGCTTGTATTAATCTCTATCTCTATCTTCGGGTTTTTTACAGCTGCTGCCGTCTTCCCGTGCCAAACCTCCAAAGCCTACGGTCTTGGGCATCTTCAATGCTTAGCCCTCTAGCTTGCATTACTGTCTTCATGTTTTCCTTCCATGTTAACCTTGGTCTCCCTCTTTTCTTCTTTCTGTTCGGATGCCATTCATATAGTTGCTTTGGCCATCGCTCATCTTCCATTCTTAAGACATGTCCTAACCACTTTAATTCCTTCTCCTCAATTCTTTCAATTATGCTTTCTTCTGCTTCCATTATGTTTCTAATTTCCTTATTTGTGACATGTTCTAATATAGACTTTCTGGCACTTCTCCGTAAATAATCCATTTCTGGAGCTATTAGTCTATTCTTGTAGTACTTATTGATTGTCCATACCTCACTTCCATACATTGCAACAGATTTCACCAATGTTTTACCAGTATATTTTTTGTGTCTTTCCAAATATGCTTATCCCAGCATATGGAATTTAAGGATGATATTATTTTGCTACTAAATTCAATTCTATGTTTTATGTTCTCTTTGCCTATACCTTCAATATTATCCATAATTATTCCCAAATATTTAGTTTGTTTCACTTGCTTTATTTGCAATTCCTGCTTCCAATATTAAATTATCTCTTTCATTGCTATTTATTGCCAAATATTCTATTTTTTTGTAAACTTACTGTCAGACCCCATGATTCATATGTGTTTTTCAACCTTTTTATGAAGAATTCCATATCAAATTTGTCTTGCGTTAAAACCAGTTGATCATCAGCAAATTGTAATGTCAGCAAAAATTTGTAGGCAATTGGGATACCCATACCTTTGCAGCTTTGTTTCCATTTCATTAATATAAATTCTACATAATTATTAAATAAAATTGGTGATGGACTGCACCCTTGCTTCAATGCCTTTGTGGTTTTTATAGGATTACACATTATATTTCCAATTTTAACATAAGCGGAGTTATCTTTATAAATTTATTTAATAATTTCTATTAGGTTTCTATCAACATTGTGTTTCTCTAATACTTCCCATAATTTGTTCCTCGGAATTGAGTCATAAGTTTTCTCTAAATCTATCATTGTCAAATGGGTTTCTTCTCCAACTGCAGTCCGTTTTTCAATTAACTGTTGGATTACAAATATATTGTCAACACATGACCTTCCCGGTGTGATTCCATTTTGATCTTCTCCTATTTTGTCTTTAATATCTTTTTGTAACTTTGTTTTTAATAACTTCGTAAATATTCTATATAATTTGTTATTTATACTTACTCCTCTATAATTTTTTGCGTCTCTTTTATCACCCTTCTTGTATATTGGTACTATGTAGCTTAATTTCCATTCTTCGGGAATCTTCTGTATTGCAATGCACTTATTAAACAAGTCCCTCAATCTACCTGTTAAATTTTTTGGGCCATATTTAATTAACTCATTGGGTATGTTTCCCGGCCCTGGTGCCTTTTTATTCTTTAGGGTTTGAATTTCTAATTCTATATCTATTGTATCAAATTCCAGGACGTACATTTCTATAGTTGGATTTTCTATTGTTTCCATAAACTCATTTCTAGTTTCTGACAGTAAAGCTTTGTAATGTTTTTCTGCGTCAAATTTTGTTAAAAAATTTATCTTGCTGGATCCTTGGTTGGTTTTTAGTGTTTTTAGAAATCTCCATACTTCCGATGATTGTGATCCTCCTATATAACTTTATATTTCTTGGCATTTGCTTTTCCATAATTTGTTTTTTCTTCTATCACTTTCCTTTTGACTTTGGCGTTTGTTCTCTTGTATTCTATCCAATTCTCTGTTGTTTTATTTGCCAACCATTCTAAGTAGCATTTTTTCTTCTTTTTGGTTAATTCTTCGATATCTTCATTCCACCAATCTTGTGTATTTTGTTTTTTATTTATGGTGCCTAATGCGTCTTTTGCTGCCGAATGTATTATTTCCTTTAATTGATTATATTCTTCCTCTATGTCTTCCTTGTAATCCAAATTCTCAATTTTAATCATCAGTCTTTCTTGATATAGGTTTTTGATACTATCCTGATTAAATAAATACAATTTAAATTTTTCTTCCTGCTTCAGTTGCATTGTTGGTTCCCTTGCTTAATCATGCACTTTTTTCCCTGTAGGGAATTTGGGGATGATCTGTGCTGTGAGTAGATAGTGGTCGAAACCACAATTTGCTCCTCTTTTAACCCTTGAGTCCTTAATAAATAAGGAAGTATTTTGCTCCCTCCATGGTATCTTTACCTTGTCGTGGTGGAGTGGCTTGTGTGCTTAAATGATCCTGAGAGCTATGCCGGCGGTAGCATTGCTGCCGATAGGGTTACCCATGCCGACTGGTCGAAGGTGATAAGCCAGACGAAATAAGTACTTTGGTCGAAAGAGTGACGATCTTTCACCGTAAATATACAACCGTCAAGAAATGCGGACATGGGTTCTACTGGGGTAAAATTTTCCGGAGGTCAAATAGTCCCCCATTCGGTTCTCCGGGCGGGGACTATTTCAGGGAACTCATGCCAAAGGCTCAAACACAGGGACATGTTCCTAGGAACATGGAATGTTAGGACTTTATACAATAGCGGGGCACTAGAGATATTAACGCGGGAATTGGATAAATCGCCCTTGGATATAGTCGCTTTACAGGAAGTTAGGTGGCCAGGAGAAGGCAGTCAGGAATCAGGAAGCTTTTCATTATACTATGGGGGTGCAGAAAGACCTGCATTTGGAACGGGTTTTTTAGTCAGGAGGAGGATCCTATCCGCTATCCGAGATATTAAGTTTGTTAGTGACAGGATATCATACATAATTCTAAAGGGTAAACGACATGATTTTATAATTGTAAATGTACATGCCCCCACAGAAGATAAAGATGACAAGATCAAGGATGAATTCTATGAAGAATTAGAATGCTTATTTGATAGCCTTTCACGATATCATATGAAAATTGTCTTAGGAGATTTTAATGCAAAAGTGGGGCGGGAAGATATATTCAAACCAACAATAGGCAAATTCAGTCTTCATGAAGATAGTAACGACAACGGGGTTAGATTAGTCACATTTGCCACATCAAAGAATCTCGTTGTTAAGAGCACAACATTTCAGCATAAGGATATTCATAAATACACCTGGACGTCCCCAGATGGAGAAACTCGGAACCAGATAGATCATGTATTAGTGGATAAACGCTAGCACAGTAGCATCATTGATGTTAGATCAGTTAGAGGGACAGACTGCAATTCAGATCATCATCTGGTCAGGGTGAAAATCAGACAACGGCTATCGCTTATGAGAGGAACAAACGCTAAAGATGATTCTGTAAAATATGAATTAAAAAACTTGAAAAATGATGAAATGCGGCAAGAATACCAAATCAAAATTGCTAATAGATTTGAAGTACTGGAATCTTCAGATGACAATGTGGCAAACGAAGAAGAAACTGATATAAATAAAGAATGGGAGGCTATAAGAGATACTATTAAATTGTCAGCATCAGAAAGCATTGGTTGTTTAAAAAAGAGGCAAAACAAGAAATGGTTTGATGAGGAATGTGCCGACATTGTAAAGAAAAGAAAGCTAGCAAAAATGAAATGGTTACACGAGCCAAATGAGGTAAATTTAGAGCAATTGGGTAGTGTTAGACGGGAAACCACCAAGTTACTAAAGAGTAAAAAGAGGGAATATTTGAGAGAGAAGATTAATGATCTTGAAATGAATGCAAAAAATAGGAACATTAGAGAATTATATCAGGGAATTAGTATAGAGAAGAAAGGGTTTCAGGCTAGAACAAACATAATTCGGAATGAAAATGGGGATATGATTGCAGATTCCAAGAGTATATTAAATAGATGGAAAAGTTATTTTGATCAGCTATTAAATGTACATACAGAACAGGACATTGAGGAGGATAAGTTACAGACAGCAGAAATGCTAGTCGCAGAGCCAAGTGCATTAGAGGTTGAAATGGCAATTGAAAAATTGAAGATGTATAAAGCATCAGGTTCAGATGAGATCCCAGCAGAACTGATAAAATCAGGGGGAGAAAAATTGATGGACAAGATACGCTGGTTGCTTAGTATGATTTGGGAAAAAGAAGCTCTTCCAGATGAATGGAAGGAATCAATTATCGTACCAATTTATAAGAAAGGAGATAAAACTGATTGCAACAACTATAGGGGCATCTCATTACTTTCAACTTCGTACAAAATTCTAACAAATATATTAGTAAGCAGACTTACTCCCTATATTGATGACATTCTAGGAGATCATCAATGTGCATTTAGAAGAAACAGGTCTACAACAGATCAGATTTTTAGTATAAGACAGATTTTAGAAAAGAAATGGGAATATAATGGTACTGTACATCAACTATATGTAGACTTCAAAAAAGCATATGATTCAATTAAGAGGGAGAAGTTATATAGTATCCTGCTGGAGTTCGGAATTCCTAAAAAGTTAGTTAGACTTATACGAATGTGTCTAAATGGCTCAACGAGTAGGGTGCGTGTAGGCAAACAGTTTTCAGACACTTTTGAAATCCAGAATGGGTTGAAGCAAGGAGATGCACTATCTCCTCTACTATTTAATTTTGTACTAGAGCATGCCATTAAATCTTTAGAGAATGAGGAAGGCTTACAACTCAATGGTATTAATAAGCTGTTAGTTTATGCTGATGATGTAGTACTACTGGCCGATAGCGAGGAGATACTAAAGGCCAACACGCACACACTATTGAGTAACACTAAGAAATTAGGACTGGAAGTAAATATCAGTAAAACTAAATATATGGTCACACGTAGAAATACATTATATAATGGAAATGGACAGCTAATGACAAATGAGGGAAATTTTGAGGAATTGGCTGAATTCAAATACCTAGGAACAATAATCACAAATAGGAATGAGATGCACAAAGAAATTAAACATAGGCTCAATTCTGGAAATGCATGCTATTATGCATTGCAGAGACTTTTGATGTCCCAACTCCTTTCAAAAAACGTTAAGCTGAAAATATATAAAACTATTATTCTACCAGTTATATTATATGGGTGCGAAACATGGACTCTTACTTTAAGGGAGGAAAGGAGATTACGAGTATTTGAGAATAAAGTTCTTAGGAAAATTTTTGGACCAAAGAGAGATGAACAGACAGGTGAATGGAGAAGACTACATAACAATGAACTACATGGTCTTTATAGGAAGCCAGATATAATAAGAACAGTTAAGTCCCGTAGACTGCGATGGGCAGGACATGTTGCGCGTATGGGGAATGAAAGACGTGCATGGAAACTTCTTGTAGGAAAGCCAGAAGGAAAACGCCCAGTTGGTAGACCAAGAATGAGGTGGGAGAACAACATTAACTATGATTTGAGGGAAGTAGATTATACAGGGAATGATTGGAAAGCATTAGCTCAGGATAGGGATGTATGGAGAGCTTATGTCCGTGCGGCCATGAACCTACGGGTTCGATAGTGCCAGTGAGTAAGTAAGTGAGTAAGTAAGTATGTAGTATTCTATTTCCATTATCGTTGACTTCTTGTTCCCCATGTTTTCCTACTGCTTCATCATTGTTTCTTCTACCCTCTTTCCCATTTAAGTCTCCCATTAGTATTAATTCTTCATTACTTCGCATTTTCTCTATTTGTTCCACTATTATTGAATAGTACTTTTCTTTCTGACTCTGTGCAGCATCATCTGTTGGTGCGTAGACCGCTAAGAACACCATTGTTCTTCCCATAAGCTTCATTTTAATCTTTAGGCATATTTCATTAATATATTCATAATCTATTATGTTTTTACTGTATTTCTTTTTTACAAACGTTGATACTCCTGCTTTAGCTCTTTTGGATTTATTTACACCTGACCAAAAATGTATGTAATTTCCTAAATGTGAATTTTCCCGATCCTTTCTTTTTTGTTTCCGTCACTGCTGCAATATCTATATTGTTCTTAAATATTTCTCCTGCTACTTCATTAATTTTGTTTCTAATTCCTCGTACATTCCACGTGCCTATATTCAATGTCCGTTTTCGTTGCTTTTGTCTTTCGTACTTTTTTCTGTCCTGATTTGATTGATTTGGTCTTTTAGAATTTTGTTTTTTTTTTCTAATGTGTGGGGAGCTGGCCCACAGCATAAACCCCCAACCTGGAGGACCAGGAAAATTTATGTCTGGGTTTTCCTCCCATAGCCTTTGAAGATCCCTCTTCACCGCAAGGCAGCGTTTCTCTATTTCCCATAGAGATAGGGTTGCCTCTTCCGCCAGATCCGCAGTGATGAAGGACTCCTTCTGCGCCGACTCTGCCGTTGAGGTCTTCACCGTAACCCTGGCTAGGGACCCTTACAGAGTACTATCAGTCGGAGCCAACTGAACCCTGTTTTTTTTAACGAGGTTGTTACTCCTCCCCCTCCTCCTTTCTCATCCGGGCTTGGGACCGGCCATGGCTTGTATTAATTACGTAGCTTATTAGCTTATTTAAATTTCACTGTTCATGCATTGAGCCACCAATCGTATATTTGTCGATGATCAATAGGAACATACTACAAATGAAATACGGTATAGTAATACTGCTTAGATCTCTGGGCGAATCACAAACTCAGCTCACAGACATATAAACAAACCTGTAGTGATCATGGGACATCAGGTGTTCGGATAATGACGTGCGTAATAGGCCTAACCTAGTCTATGGCACCGAAAATGCGGGAGAGTTGAACGTGTGTCGTGGTATTTTGCTTGTAGCGGGAGAACGGTACGTTTCCAGACATGGGGTTCCTATGTCTTATTCCTCACATATCCTCAAATCCTGTAATGGGAATTTAGTTGCACCCTATAGATGTGGAAACTATAAATGTTTTGTAAATGGAAGTGTTGCATTAGAAACACCTAATGAGAAACGAAAATCAAATTATGATTCACGATTGTCTAGTTGGAATGTAAATAGAACAATACTAGTTTGACAACAGAGTTATGATGCACTCGTTGCATTATGAGGGGAGGGGTAAATGAGACACCATCGCCACAATAAACAGTTTTCTGGATGATTGGTGTGCAAAATATTTGTAGGTTAACATCGTTATGATGCTTTTGTTTCCATAAATGCTTCATTATTAAACCATACTCATAATGATTATGTGACGAATGCAGAAAACGCATGCTTTTAATCTGTAATTAAGTGAAAACGTAGTATATTACGTATTTTCACTGATTATGCCACATAAATGTTGATGTAGTATGATTAGGCAATAGGGATTAGACACTAAGGACCAAAATACTAACAGTCTTACTAATAAAAATCTCGTATACAGCCTTTCATCGGTTGTTTAGTTATACAATATATAAGCCTTATATAGATCATGTATAATTTCCTTACTAATAAAAGTTTTACAGGAGCTTTATAACAATACATTCCACACGTACAATACATCACATATCCGTCGTCATTATGACGTCAGAACATATTACGCGCAGTTCACTCCTCACCTCGTCTGCCTATATATATCTTCTTCTTCATCCAACCATGTCTTAGGCGTATAGTCCTGTTACGAACTCAGTGATGAATTTTGTATCCAGCGATTCCTTGGACGGTCCAGAGACTTCTTCTCTGTTGGATAATAATGAAGCATGGCTTTGGGAACTCTATCTGAACTCATTCGTTGCAAGTGATTTATCCAGTTGTGCTGGTATCTATATATGTATTGAATAACCTGTTCTAAACGCAGTTCCTTCAAGATATCATCATTGCGTTTGTGATTCCATTTGGTATACCCAGCTGTATATCTCATGAATCTCATTTCACTAGAAGTTACACTGCTTTCTTCTCGTTTCCTCAAGACCAATTCTTCACTGACGTAGCAAAGTGCAGGTCTTGCTAAGGTGTTGTGTGACCGTACTCTGGCATCTCAATGGACTAGCGAAGGTTTCATTACTGAATTTATTATTCCCATGGTTTTAAAACTAATAATTTTATTTTATATATTTACTTCATCCAAATACGTTAATGTATATCCAAGGTAGGTAAATAAATTTACTCTTTCCAATATATCCGAGGTAGGTAAATTAATTTACTATTTCCAATATATCCGAGGTAGGTAAATGTATTTAGTCTTTCCAGTATTTTTTTAATCTATACACATTTAGCTAGGTACAGGATATTTTCCTTAAAACGCCATTTCTTTTGTTTCCTCTGTATTGATTTTCATGTTATATTTGATGGCTAATTTGATAAAATTATGTATTGAATATTGTAATTCGTCCTCTGAGGCTGGCACTAATGCTACATCATCTGAGAAAAATAACGTATCTATATGTTATATTGTGAACAGCAAATGTGTTCTTACGGAAGATCACAAATTTAATTTTTGGGGTTGGTTGGTGAGGTTATGATATGTCGAATATAATGAAATATGCTCCAGCAAAGCAATTATAATGCAGAATTTACCACGGACTATTTAGTAAAACTAGGAAACTCCTTTCAGGTTGGCGCGCACTGGGTTTGAACTCAGGACTCTTTAAGACAACTGACATAATACATCAATTTTGAGTGAATTATGAAATAATAATTACTGTAATCGATTCATTGTACTGACGAAACTTCAACCATGATTTTCCTTGAGGACTGAGTAAAATATTACTATGAAACTTAAGATTGATCGGCTTGAATATATGAAATCGGGTTGCCCGAATATAGTCTTAATCGAGGTAATATAACACTGGTCAACATGATTTTTGTCTCATGAGTACCAATAGTTGTTCTTAATGCGGGTTTTTTTATGGTGTTTCAAATATGTATTCGGAATTTCTCCATCACCCACAGTTTTTTTTTACTTCAATTTTAATTAATGGATTTAAATAATTGTTTTTTTAATAAATGTTTTTTTCGTCCATTTGTCCATTGTAAAATAAAACGCTTAACGCTTTCATCAGGGGATTTCAGCCATGGAAAAGAGATATAAAGGCAAAAGGAATCCTAATATGCTGGTCGATTATTGTTCGGCCATCAAGAGGGATGCTCCACAGGCAAAATATAGCAGAAAATCGTCATTTCTTACTTTGTAGGTGAGTCAGAATGTTCGAATATTGTGTAGTTACGAATGTAGAAAATAATTAAAGTGTTTGAAATTATAAATTCCTGTCTTCGGAAACCTTGTGCGATGAGGAAAAACCGATATCATATTTGAATTCAGGAGAACAAATACTATCAGAATCACACAGTTTTCTTTCTGAGACAAAAAAAAACAACTTTATTTTTTGTTGCTCAGTGTAATCAAGCATCCTTCAGTATATACAATATATTTGTACATTGTTTTGCAATATACTGAACTTTTGACATTTGCACATTTTATTTACAACATTGTAATACAATTTTTTTCTCATTTCGTTTTATTTATTTAAAATATTTCTTTTTCTTTTAATGCACCAGGTTCTCTCAAGACATTTCTGGTATTCTCTCCTGACATTGGCGGAATTGTAACACACTTCAGAAGTTCGAGTGCTTGTAATGATAACAAAGCTCAAAGAGAGGCCTTAAATCTGAATTTAATCTAATTTCCAAACACTGGACGACTTCCCTTTAAGAAAAAAAATCGTGTGTTCTGGCCGAGTATCGAATCTGGGATTTCGAAAACTGTAGCTCTGATCACAAGACCAGGACGCTGGTCTTTTTCTTCTTCATGGCAGTATCATTATTCATATTTCTTTTTCTCTATTTTTTTTTCAATTTAAAAAGTTAATTTCCACATGCCTTGATATGTCATTGAAAAATAAATTGCCTAGCATTTACATTTTAATCTTTCTATTTTATGGATCTCTTTAAAAAGTCATAAGTGAAGGTTGTGGCTGCAAAATTCAGACTTAGGTTGAATTGAATTGGAACGTGATGAGCATTTTGACTTGTTTCAGCACGTTCATCCCTCACGAGTCCCAGGCCGACCCTAAATCAGTTCTGCCCCCTCTAAATGCTTTAATCTTTCTATAGGCATGCGGGACTTAAGTTCATTTCCTTCCGCAACATAGAACAGCTTATGTGTTTCGATACAATTATCTCTCTCTTTCACTCCCCCCCCCTCTCTCTCTGTTTCTCGGTTTTCTGTTGTCGGAAATGATTGATGTCGTTGATGGATATAAGATCTATTAAAATAATGATTTTTTTCCTTATTCATGGATCCTGCCAAATTCAGAAAATACAAGTATTGTAGGTCTAGTTACTGTACACATTTTATTTTATGAATATATTTCTTAGTAATTTCTAATATTAATATAGAAATAATAATGTGAAGCTACATATATATATATATACATATATATATATATATATATATATATATATATATATATGTTTCTTCGAGTAGTAGGAAGTCCCCTGGGTTGGTTACCAACCATCCGCAGAGCAAGACTAGTGGTAGGGCTGCTACCTTATAGCCTCTAGTCAGGCGTTCAAAATATGGAATTTCCTCCATATTCGATGGAACGGTTATACCGCCGTGACTCGGTCCCCATTACCTCGTTAGTTAAAAGCAGGGTGTACCACGCGCAGGTGAGGTTGAGAATTAGGTAGGAGAGGTTATAGAATGCACATCACTACCTCTTACACCCAAAATTACAAAAATATAATAAAATGAATGGGGTAATACGAAGACATTTTGGTAAACAGACGAGGACAGAGACAAAACTAAGATTACATAACGTCACATCAAAAGCTGCTCTAAAATACGGAAGTGAAATTTGGATTTTAAATAAAAGAAACTCTCATAAACTTCAAGTAAGCCAAATGCGCTTCTTACGATCATTGTTAGGAGTTAATAGACTGGATCACCAAAGGAACACTACTATCAGAGGAAAACTTGGGAGTAGCAAGTTTAAATGAAGATATCCAAAAATACCAACAAGAATGGAAAAATCATCTGAGAAGAATGACAAGAAATAGACTTCCAAAATTGGCATTCCAATATACCCCAACTGGACATAGGGACCAAGGAAGACCAAAACATCGGTGGAAAGATCAAGACCATCTTCGCTAGGTTTACCGTACAGGCCACATGGCCTAAAACGAATTTGTTCATGATGATGATGATATATATATATATATATATATATATAAAGTGATCCCACAACAGACCCGGAGGCCCTTGGGGTAGTAGGAGGTTAAGGCTCCCACTTTTTCTAGACAATCGGCACTAATGTCAGCCGGGTTGTCAGCCCTGCGTGACGGCCGCCTTTACCCCAGAACAAGCGTCTGGTACTCATTTCCGTTAGAGGCTGAGTCGACCCCAGGGCCATAGTGCCGCCAGAGGGTTTGGGTCAGTTTAAAAATCCTGACCCCAACGGGACTTGAACCCTCGACCCTCCGGCTTGTAGCTCAATGCCTTAACCACTACGCTACGACGTGCCCCATATATATATATATATATATATAAGCAGATGAATAAATCGAATAGTCATGCAGAACAAGGTTGTAAACCTATATTTTTTTAACAAGGGAACTCTTAACCATTGCAAGCCAAAACCTACCTTGAAATTTCTCCCAGAGAAGCGTTGCTGTGTACCAAGGCCGTGTCCAAAAATTATGTGCCGTTTTAATTGCAAGGCACAAAAATCGAAGCCAGAATCCAGCATTGTCAATCTACTGTATTGAGCAGATTGTCTCCCTGCATGAGTAGGAGCGGAGTGAATTAAGTCGGGATGCGGCGCGGACAAAAGGTAGTAAGGTTTATCCAGTTTACGAATTCAGGTGTTGTATTATGTCCCTAAAGCTTAAATGAGAGATTTGGCATTCGATTTTAAATGCCTTTCAGTTAAAAACGGCAGGTATATTTTTTGGACAAGGCCTTTGTATATAACAATGCTTCTCTGGAACAAATTTCAAGGCAGGTTTCTGTATTTAGTGGTTGACAGTTCCCTTGCAAGTTATTAGTTTGCCTAGTAAAATCTTCCAAGTTTTTCCACCTTATTCATTCAAAGCTGAATTTATGATAAAAATTATAATTGCAACCGTCTTTTAGGCAGTGATATAATTACAAAACCACATGCACTATACAGTACTTGATACATACATATATAGTGTTCTGTTCAAGAGCAGGTCTTTTACTGTAAACTCAGCATTCTCCACTCTTTCCTTAACACAACCTTCCTTTTTTTTATCCGCGTACAAACCATTTATTTCAATATTGTCTATCATCTGATGTCTTTTTCTGCCTCTAACCTTCTTTCCGCTGACTATTCTTTCCAGGACATTCGTCAGCAGGTAGTATATTCTTAGCGAGTGGCCAACACAATTTATGTTCCTCTACTTTATGAGCTCCAACATTGTTCTTTCACCCACTCTGTCTAGTACATATTTATTTTTATTTTGTCTGTCCATTTTATACGTTCCACCCTTCCTCATATCCACATCTCAAAAGCTTCCAGTAGCTTTTCCTCATTCCGTCGTAATATCCAAGTCTCTGCATCATACAATGCTAAACTCCATACAAAAGCACTTCACTAGCTTCTTCCTTAATTATTTTGCTAAAAGTCCGCAGAAAATCCTTCTTTTCGTGTTAAAAGCTCAATAATAGACAAAGAGTTAAATAATTTATATGGGGAGCAAATGGTTGGTACATCTTCGAGAAGGGTACAGATGCCGACTATATATACCTTAATAAATCTCGAGTAATGCCATTGCGACTTTTTTAGCAGCTCTGCTCGCAAGTCCTAATCCTACGTTCTCGTCGCGCTCCCTGACTGCAGTCTTAATAGACTGTAGCTAACAGGATGGTACGAAAGGCGAGTTGTCAGCGCCTTAAAACTTAGATCTGTCGGCTAAGGTAGCAAACTCTAAAGAAGACCCGTGTCTGGGGGTTTAGGCGTCAGGCTGGCAACGTGGCCCTGGAAAAAAGTATATAGCTACTTACTTCAGTAAAATATGTCAGCCGGATGGATTTAAATATGACAGACTTATGCTACGAAAACGGACCTTTGCTATTGGCACATGGATTGTTCAATCCTTTAACACTAAAGAACAAGAAGTAATAGATGAGATTACAGCAATGAATGCAGATATTATTGTGCTCTCAGAAACAAAAAAGGAAGGGAAAGGACAGGAGAAATTAGAAAATTATACACATATCTGGAGTCGAGTAACAAAAACTAGTAGAGCAAAAAGAGGTATATTCATTTTGATAAAAAATAAGTTGGTAAAAAATATAGTCTTGGGAAGAAATCGATGAAAGAATTATTAAATTAAATCTCAAACTTTTTGGGATAGAGCTTATAATACTAGGAGTATATGCCATAAATGAGGATGCAACATCCATAGAGAAAATGATTTTTTTGACAAACTGTCAGAAATTTTGGACAAAAAAAACATCAAGAAGTAATAATAACAGGAGATTTTAATAGTCGAGTAGGAAGTAGAATGAAACATGAAGTGATTGGACCATTTGGGAAAAAGTGAAAAATGACAATGGAGAATTGTTTATGTAAACAACATGGCTGTATGATAATGAATAGTTTCCTCCAACATCGGGAAATACATAAATACACATGGGAACAGCCAACAAAAAGTTTCAAATCAATAATTGATTATATAATTGTGAAACAAAAACGTGATATGATAGTGAAAGATGTTAGAGTGTATAGAAAACCAGATTGCGAAAGTGATCATTATATGCTTTTGGGAAAATTCATATTAACAAGTAGGAAAAAACAAAATATTGAAGTAACGGAAGACAGAATGAAATCAATCCTTTTGAATGAACAAAGATATAAAGTAAGTTTACTCTATGATGAGAGTATAAAATATATTTTTCAATCACAATTAAAACAAAAACTTAATTTAAATTTAAATAAATCTGCAGTGGAAATGTATGATCAACTAAAGGCAAGTATATACATTCAGCAGCTTTAGAAGCACTTGGGACAGAAAATCTAGAATTAAAAAGAAATAATGAATGGTTTAATCACGATATTAAAAAAATAGCAGAAGAAAAAAAGAAAGCACGGATGAAATGGTTATCAGATCACTCAACAACATCTCGAAATGAATATATCACTTTAAAACATAAAACAAAGGTGGAAGTGAGAAGAACAAAAAATGAGTACTGGGATAATATATGCTCGAATATAGATCATTCTATTGGATTTGCTAGATCCAAAGAAGCTTGGAAAACATTACAAAATTTCAGGAAATCAGAAAGAAAGGAGATAAATATTCAGTTGATAAGACCATCAGAATGGATGCAACATTATAAAGGTTTACTTCAAGAAAATAGAAATGAGTTTCAACTTCAAGATACGGAGTAGAATATAAATTTGACACGCCAGAAATAACAGAAGATGAAGTAAAAAGAGCTTTGAAAGAGGCAAAAAATGGGAGCGCACCAGGACCAGGAAATATTCAGACGGAATTCCTAAAACATGGAGGAGATATTTTAGTAATATGTTTAACAAAACGTTTAATAAAATTTAAATTGGAGACGATATCCCAGAAGACTGGAATTTAACGTACATTACTCCTATTTTAAAAAAGTTAATAAAAACTGTGTTCCAATTATAGAGGTATAGACGTTATACCTACAACAGCTAAGATTTTTAGTAAAATTATAAATTTTAAACTTAAGGAGATATATGATTACGTAATAGAAGAACAATGTGGATTCCGGAGTGGAAGATCATGTATTGATAATATTTTCTGTTTTAGACAGTTACAAGAGAAAATCCTAGCAAAAAATAAAGAACTACATATGGCCTTTATTCATTTAGAGATGGCATATGATAATGTACCTCGACAATTGTTATGGATAACAATGAGAAATATGAATATCTGTGATAAATGGATTAATATTGTTAGGAGGATCTATAGCAATACAAAAGCTAAAGTAAAAATACAGAATAATTTAACAGAGGAATTCACAAGGGATGCAGTTTGTCACCAATTCTTTCTAACATTTATTTAGACCAGGCCCTTAACTTGTGGTATAAAAAATGTTCTGAAATGGTTATTCCTATAGGAGGAAGAGTACTGCATTCATTGTTGTTTGCAGATGATCAAATAATTTTGCAGGGGATGAAGATGATATGAAATATATGATAAATAATCTAATTGAAGAATATAAAAATGGGGAATGAATATAAATTTACAGAAAACAGTATATATGTTTGGGAAAGAATGTGGATGACCTCATACTTGAAACAGGGACAATAAAAAAAATGTGAATTTTTTATATATCTTGGGTCAATAATTACAAGTTTAGGTACCTGTGAGAGAGATGTAAAGACTAAAATTGCAATGGCAAAAAATGCAACTAAGACATTACATGGCATAATTTGGAAGAAAAATATTATAAAGGAAACTAAAATGAAAATTTATAAGAACATAATACATAATATTTTGTCATATGGAAGAGAAACTTGGTCTTCGACGGAATTACAAAAGAATAAAATTAGAACAGTTGAATTTGATTATTTTAGATGAAGCCTCCAAAAACAAGACAGGATAAAATAAGAAATGAATTCCTTTGGAGAGAAATGAATGTCACCACATCTGTTGTTAAGAGGATTGAAAATAGAACGTTTAAATGGTATGGTCATGTACAAAGAATGGAAAATGAAATATGGCCAAAAAATATATACCAATGGTCACCCCCTGGAAGAATTAAACGTGGTAGACCAAGATGGAAATGGAAAACCTAGTCAGAACTCTAATGGATGATAGGAATTTGGAAGAGGGAGATTGGAATGATAGAGATAAATGGAAACTGAAGACAGCAAACCTATAAGTGGGGGAAAGTCGTAGAATAAGAAGAAGATAATTTATATGGGATATAGGCCTGTAGTTGTAACACCGACAACAAGTTGATCCTGGTGGACTAATGGTTACCAATGCTTGCCTCTGATTCCGAGGTTCGGTACAATCTCCACCGGAGCCGATGACTTTGAAGTGGATAAAAATGATGGGTGGGATCGGAAGGGAAATAGTATCTGAGTAGTAATTTTCTGAACCAATTTGTTCCAAGAATCACTAGTATTAATGTAGGATGTATTCCCAGAGGTTGTATAGATATTCAGATGCTTGTTAATCTCTACGTAGTCCAAAACTTTGCGTAAGAACGTTTATATCAACTATTTGAGTTATTATTATTATTATTATTATTATTATTATTATTATTATTATTATTATTATTATTATTCAGATATTTCTTCATTACAAACCACTAGGACGAAGAAATGTTGGAAGACCCAGTAAAAGATGGACAGACCAATTCTAACATGAGATCGAAACAAACCAACAAGGCTAATCCTTGATGCTGCTGCTGATGATGATAAATATTATTCTTATCATCATCATCATCACCGCCACCATCGCCACAATCATCATCATCATCATCATTATAAACAAAATATTTGAAATGGTATGGATACCTCATAAGAATGGAAGGAAATAGAATACCAAAGAAGATCCTTCATTGGAAAGCTAATGGAAGAAGTGAAAGAGGCAGATCTAGAAGAACGTTGGATAAATGGAGATAGGAGAAGTATGGAAGGTTGAAATTTGAGGGAAGAAGATGCTTTAGACAGAAACCTCTGGCGACAAATCACTTTGGATTGAAGGAGAAACACTGTTAAGGGGAATATTTCTAATGAAATATTATTATTATTATTATTATTATTATTATTATTATTCATATAAAATGAACAGACCTCCAACAATCGACCAAATATAAAGAGGGCAATTCTTCTTTTTCTTCTCAAGTGGCACTACAGTTCAATGCGTACTTTCGCCTCCTCCACTGACCTCCTCCAGTCGTCTCTGTCAACGACGGCAATTGTCGAAGGAGAAAGAAAAATATTTCATTAGTTCTATTCAATATTTTCTTTAAAAGAGTATTTCCATTGGGTTATTTTTATAAACTAAAAATTATAGTTGTCTTACTGAATAAATATCATTAAACTAATGTATTACTTATAAAATTATGTATTATTTTTGGGACAATTATTCTATAATAAGAAGATAAAATAAAAGTAGTTATATTTAATTGTAATAAAAGTAATTTTGAAAGCAATTCTTATTAATACAAATTAAACACTTTCCAGCATTATATTGTCCTACTAATAAAATGTTTCCTCCAAGAAGTGTTGTTCATAATATTCTGCCCTCAGTGACATCTGATTGATTGTAATACATTTGAATACAAACCATCACATGAACAACCACTGTGCTATCAAGGGAGAGAAGATATACATGACGTCAAAATTTCCCCTCAACACCTCATCCAGTTGCTCTTTCGCCCCTCTATTGATGAATCAAGCTTCGAATCGAATTCCTCACCAGTTGATGATTAATGCTTTACAGATTTCAAATGAGTTGTTTTGGTATTACTACTAGCCTCTTTGCAGTTCTCTTACTATCCTAAGAGCAGAACAATTTACTTACAAATAAGCCTGTGTTTTATGTATACATATCTGGGTAAACCATAATCATACAGTACTATTTATATACATTATTTCGGGACACCTTTAACAATATTAAATAGCTTGTGATTTGGTTTATCAGAGGATTATGAAGCGTGTTGTCACTCATTCGGGGAGACCTCCATGTCCTTGTGTGGTCAAAAAAAAAAAGTGTGATCCATAGTTAAAATCCCTCTCCCGACGGGTCGGGCCACTGTAAGGTCCGGGCGGCGTGGTGGAACGTAAAAGCATATATAAGGTGAGAGGTTAGTCTGCGTTAATACAATGGAATGGAATTATTTCTCTCATTATTTTCTGTTGTAATAGGTTTACAATTTTTATTCAGTGCTACCACGTTATTTCGACATTCTGGTATTCTTTCCTGGCAAAGCGTTATTCTAACACACTTCTGAGTTTGGGGCACCTGGAAAGCGGAGATACGCTGCTCCGATGATATATTATAGGTGATGATAATGGAAATGATCCGCGAAGTGGGCCTCAATCCTAAACTTAATGTATATGCTAATGATGGCCAGATGGTTTTCGGGGATCATTTGGACCTTAAAGTTTCTTGACATTTATCTTGCAGGTGAGGAAAAAACCTGAAAAAATCATCACCCAGGAAACTTGTCCCGATCTGGGATCGAACCCGTACCCGCTGCGTGACAAGGCAACACACGACCTCAAGACCACAGCGGTGGACATAGGCATACGTTAGGCATTCGTTATGCATACTCTAAGAATGCAGAAAATATAGGTAACTATTTTGTTCCATTCTAAAGGTGTTTGCATGAACAATCAATAATAACTGGTGGTCACCCAGCGCAGCGGTCGAAATTCGACCACAATTCATAAAATTTTTAAGTTTGTCACAAATACGTCATTATGCATTTATTTTAAAAATATGAACAATAGGAAATATGGTTATAGCTTGGCTAAGCCATATTTAAAAAACTATAACGCGTCAACTGACATTTGTATACATACTATTTGCATTTGACATATTATTATGTGTACGAGAATATATATCCCTCCTCTTTGTCTCTCACAACCGACCCGTCAATGTTATGTCGAGGCAATATGGAAGTAGGTGCGAATATGTAAATAAAAAAAAATGAAATTACTGAAATCAAGATAAGACAAAGTTTAATTGTATTGTATTGTAAGCCTATATTTTTCCTTTACAGAGATTTAGGCGTTATCCCCTTACAGGGAAGAATTTGAACCACTAATTTAGTTACACTTGTTTTCGTATTGATGTCATTTTTAGTGGTACGTGGTCAGCGTTCCGCCTCATACTGACATCTAGGAGACCAAGGTACTAGGACGGGAAAAGTCGGTAAATTTTGCTTAGAGGCCTTTTCATTCAGGCTTAAGGATCTTTTACGAGCTTGAAAATCTTCAGACTCGGGACCCACGGCTTAAAGTCCCTCCCGGAGGACTTGCTCCTTGGATTTTTCCGTGCTAAGAAATCCATCGACCACGGCCGGGTTTGAACCCGCGACCCTTGGGATCAGAGGCAAGGAGCATAGCCACTAGTCCACCGCGGCCGATATAAGGTTTCATGTAAATTTAAATAATAACATGTACTCACTTTTTAAATCACTAATAATAAATACGCGAGAGTAAGTCACTTCACATTGCTACTCCACGATTTTCTTTTTACAACAATGCACATCCAGCTATGAACGTAAACAAATGAATGAGTACACAAATGAATAATACACATAAATTCCTTAGAAAAAAATATTTTGTTTAATTTAATTTATATCTAACACATATTAAACATAAAGTCTATTTTTCTGGACTTTAGTTATGCCAAATATCACACTCCTCCGTGCATGCAATATACTTAAAAAGGGGTGCAAAGTTCTTCCTTCACGTATTAATATGTAGATAAAGATAATAATAGCAATAATACTACTACTACTACTACTACTACTAATAATAATAATAATAATAATAGTAATAATAATAATAGTAAAACTGTATGAATATGGATTATTTCTCGTACCAAATGATACACAATCGACTGTATTAAAAAAAATCAGATCTCGCTCACAGGATGTCATCACGGATTGTTATTTTTTATTTTTTTAAGCTAACTAAATTGTTCGTATTCTTAAAATGTTGGATCCATCTATACAGAGATTGCTGTATATAACTTTGAATATGAAATGTTATGTTTTATATATTGTTGTTTTATTTTAAAAATCGTGGAGACATAAAATTTAAGTTGTTTTAGAAAGTGATGTGGTAAATATGCTCTAAACTGAAAATTCATTTATTTAAACGACTTTAATAAAAGTCCAAGCAAATAAAATTTTATAACTCACTTTATAGGCTATATGGTAAAAGTGTTTGAATTTGTATCTCTTCTTTCCTATAAAGATTTGAACTGAAGCTAACATTTTGATATCAATCTGTAAATATGAAATCTTTTTTTTTATTTTCTTATTACATATGTTTCTATACGCATTTTATGTGAGAAATTTCTTCACTTCACAGATATTTTATCAATTCCAGCTTCGTTTTCACATCACACTATTCACCGACTTTAACTCGACATGTGTTCGAAAACTTCATTTGATACAGCTTTCTAACAACTTTTATTTCGGATAAATTCTAAGAAACAGATTTCGATTTCCCATAAAAGTTAGGTGAGAGCGAATGATTAATATTAACATTTAAAATGTCGTAACACTAATTTCTCGTGCCTGTTATTTGAAAGTTTCGGGCCGCGGTGAAAACAAAATAATGTAATACCCTAAGTTAAAACTGCTGTATATTGTGTAATTCTAATAGTTAATTAGACAACTTGTTAGAAACGCAGTTAATTAGACGACTTGTTAGAAACGCAGTTAATTAGACGACTTGTTAGAAACGCAGTTAATTAGACGACTTGTTAGAAACGCAGTTAATTAGACGACTTGTTAGAAACGCAGTTAATTAGACGACTTGTTAGAAACGCAGTTAATTAGACGACTTGTTAGAAACGCAGTTAATTAGACGACTTGTTAGAAACGCAGTTAATTAGACGACTTGTTAGAAACGCAGTTAATTAGACGACTTGTTAGAAACGCAGTTAATTAGACGACTTGTTAGAAACGCAGTTAATTAGACGACTTGTTAGAAACGCAGTTAATTAGACGACTTGTTAGAAACGCAGTTAATTAGACGACTTGTTAGAAACGCAGTTAATTAGACGACTTGTTAGAAACGCAGTTAATTAGACGACTTGTTAGAAACGCAGTTAATTAGACGACTTGTTAGAAACGCAGTTAATTAGACGACTTGTTAGAAACGCAGTTAATTAGACGACTTGTTAGAAACGCAGTTAATTAGACGACTTGTTAGAAACGCAGTTAATTAGACGACTTGTTAGAAACGCAGTTAATTAGACGACTTGTTAGAAACGCAGTTAATTAGACGACTTGTTAGAAACGCAGTTAATTAGACGACTTGTTAGAAACGCAGTTAATTAGACGACTTGTTAGAAACGCAGTTAATTAGACGACTTGTTAGAAACGCAGTTAATTAGACGACTTGTTAGAAACGCAGTTAATTGGACGACTAGTTAGAAACGCAGTTAATTAGACGACTTGTTAGAAACGCAGTTAATTAGACGACTTGTTAGAAACGCAGTTAATTAGAGACGACTTGTTAGAAACGCAGTTAATTAGACGACTTGTTAGAAACGCAGTTAATTAGACGACTTGTTAGAAACGCAGTTAATTAGACGACTTGTTAGAAACGCAGTTAATTAGACGACTTGTTAGAAACGCAGTTAATTAGACGACTTGTTAGAAACGCAGTTAATTAGACGACTTGTTAGAAACGCAGTTAATTAGACGACTTGTTAGAAACGCAGTTAATTAGACGACTTGTTAGAAACGCAGTTAATTAGACGACTTGTTAGAAACGCAGTTAATTAGACGACTTGTTAGAAACGCAGTTAATTAGACGACTTGTTAGAAACGCAGTTAATTAGACGACTTGTTAGAAACGCAGTTAATTAGACGACTTGTTAGAAACGCAGTTAATTAGACGACTTGTTAGAAACGCAGTTAATTAGACGACTTGTTAGAAACGCAGTTAATTAGACGACTTGTTAGAAACGCAGTTAATTAGACGACTTGTTAGAAACGCAGTTAATTAGGCGACTTGTTAGAAACGCAGTTAATTAGACGACTTGTTAGAAACGCAGTTAATTAGACGACTTGTTAGAAACGCAGTTAATTAGACGACTAGTTAGAAACGCAGTTTAGTAACGAATCGCTAGAATACTACCGAAGAGGGTGTCCTATGAACAGCGAGTAACTAAACCTAATTTTGTAAAGTGTTGTCTATATTATTTTAATCTACGTTCAGAGTATTTTAGTATATGCTGTATATTTACTATATTTAATGAGATTTATTTATTGCGATAACGATATGTTTAGAGAAAGCGTAATATGTGCTTTAAAATAACCTATTATTGTACAAAATGTATTGTTATATTCTGCAAATTTTGGGCATGCTAGCTTCTATATGTGGATGAACAAGTAAACATGAGCAGGTGAAGCTTGAATGAAGCTGAATTCACGGTTCATAAGAAAAAGATAGAAAACAGCACAAGATACACCTATTAATACACTTCCAAAAAAGCCAATCATAGTTTATTTACGTAGTTGTACGAAATTCGAGGACTGGTATGTTCGACGTTATGTGGAAGGTATATTTTGTTTTGATTAGCGTGTTTTGTGTTTTATTAGTAAAGCGCCACTGATTTTGATATTAGAGAGATAATCGTATATTACGACTGCAAGCTTGGGAAGTGGTTTATACAGAAGCGAGGAAAATGTTTAAAAACGAGAGCGATAGCGAGGTTTTTGAATTTACGAGATTCTGTGGAACACTTCACAAACGTGCGTTATAATTATTTTCTGCATGATAGTGTTTTTAAAACTGATAAATAACATTAAAATAATAACATCTTTGTTGGAAATATTTCCGTTCACTATAAAAAATTGACTAACGTTAAAACAGCTGTGGGCAATGTTTATTAGTTGAAACTACAGGAGGATGTGACATCAATCAGTGATAAAATGGCGGAAACTACGTATTTATTGTTTTATATTGTTTCAAGTAGAGTTCAGTTCATTTAAAATGCAGTGATTTGTTTCATATAATGTATATTAAGACAACTTTTTGATATTTTTTCAATATACATTGTATGTAGTATACATAGAGGGCAGTGCTTTTACTTCCCAGAAGCGTTTTGTAATACATAATATTACAGTATAGTTATTTAGGTTGGCAACACCGAAATGTAGGAAGTTGAACTTTCAATCATGGTGGCCATTGCTGTAAGTACGATAAAACGCACTATCGCGCAAAAACAAATATATAGTTCCAATTATTAAGACTTAAAAGCTTGTTTATTTGATCTTATCTTGGTTGAATATTTGCCTTATCTCGATGTTACTGTTTCATTTTTAAAAAGTTAATTTCTGATTATTGAATTTTAACTCATTTTAACGGCGGTGGTCTATGGGTAGTATTGTTTTGAACGCATCGACACCACATTAGATTGTAGTCGGGATAGTTTTCCTGGGTGAGGTATATTTCGATGTTCCCAATTGGCTTGACGTCATCACTGAAATCAGACTCGGAGGTAAACAGTGTACGATGTGATACGGTTCAATACGATATATGCACTGTACATAAAAGTTAATGTAATTTTTTGTCAGTTCCGTGGTTATATACAAGATCAACGAAGTCTTCAATCTCGCTGCCCTTCCAGCGCTTGGTCAGAGAGATAGCTCAGGACTTCAAGACTGACCTTCGCTTCCAAAGCTCGGCCGTCATGGCCCTGCAGGAAGCCAGCGAGGCTTATCTGGTAGGTCTCTTCGAAGACACTAACCTGTGTGCCATTCATGCCAAGAGGGTCACCATCATGCCCAAAGACATTCAGCTGGCTAGGAGAATCCGAGGAGAAAAGGTAAATTTAAGTTAGTTAAGATGTTAGTAGTGATCATTTAATACGGTACTTAATGGCAAAAATATACAATATAAGCTGTTTTCCACAAATCAGAGGTTATGAGGAAAGACTGTAATAATAGAAAAAAAAAAACACTGCAGTATTGAAAAAAAAGAAGGAATTTTTGCTTCGTTAAATGAAGAACAAAAAGGAACACAAATACAAGAGGTACTTAAGTCGCACTTCTTTGAAGGTACGTGTAAATAGAGTTATTACTGTTGAATTACAATTTCACAAAGTAGGCTAGGCTTAACAGCAGTTCAACGTACCCTTGATTTTTCTGTTTATTGTTGTAAACTGTAGCTCTTTTTCTATATCTGCTAATATTTATTAATAATTTAAACTTTATCAAACAATTCGTATAGCATTATTTGGCAATTTTAAAGAATTTATTTAAATACGCAAAATATTAACATTATGACACTTTTAAACAATATTGTGATGCTGACTGCTATTCTCCACAAAGTATACCACTTAGTCCATGATTTATCTCTCTTCTCCCCAGCGATAACCTACTAACAACCCACTGGTGAGTTATCGCTGGTTTGGATTATCGCTGAATGGAACGACGTTAGGGAGTGATAAGTAAGTGTACACCCATTCTTAATGAAGTTTGGTAATTTTAATTATGTTAATATATATTCTTTAAAATATATTTGGAGATTTATTACAAAGATTCGTCATTCAAATTTCACAGCGACATGCTGCCATCTAGCGTAAGCTATATGAACTTTAGTGCGATATCGATAATAATTGATATGTGGCGAGCAGCCTTAACCCACTAGGCAAGGATGATAGTTGATATGTTGCCAGTGGGTTATCGCTGTGTGGTTCGATGGTATTCGCGTGCTCTATAAACACCGGCGCATGCGCAGTGTTGCTCTATAGGATTTAGAAAATATAAAGCGTATTGGGTAAGTTACTGCTGTTTCTCCCAACGTGTAAATAGACTTGTAACTGCTGATACACAATTTCATATAGTAGGCTATAGAAATTTAGAAAATAAATGTAAAAAATACATTACGCAGGAGTCGCCCACTGCAAAACCTATATGAAAATATTATCATTGCAATCATGTTATATCACAAACACGTAAATCTGTGAGTGAAAATAAAATATGGATTTCCATAGATGATCAGGATTCTGTCGGGAGGTTTGTTGGTAATTTAGTTGTGGGAGTACTTTCGCCAGATACACATAATAAATAATATTTATATTATTGGTTACGGCGCAAAAAGTGGACATCCGAATTTCGATATAATTTTGGTTTTAAAATGACGCTTACGACCACTGAACATGAAAAAAAATAGGACCATCAGAAAAACTGCACTTACACTATCTCAAAACTGCAAAGAACTGCGAATACACGGTAGCAGTTAGAAGTAGCAGCGATAACGTTATCATTGAATGATAACCCACAAACATCATAGTGAGTTACCAAACGTTTATTAAAAATGGGTGTACTTACTTATCACTCCCTAACGCCGATCCAAACAGCGATAACCCAAAACAGCGATAGAAAAATCATAGACTAAGTAATATACTCTGTGGAAAAATATCAGTTATCTATATCATAGTCTAAGTAATATACTCTGTGGAGAAAATAGCAGTTAGCGTCAACTCTAACAGTCTCATAATATTGCGATTTGCGTATTTAAATAAATACTTTAAAATTGTCTAATAATGTTATAAAAATTGTTTTAAAACGTTTTAAAATATTAGAAAATGATGGTAAGTACAGAACAAAAGCTATAGTTTACAACAATATAACAGAAAAATTTTGAGATAGTAGAAGTGCAGTTGAGCCGGACCAAAAGTAGTGAAATTACATTTTATAGGCACTACATAATGTACATCTTACTAGTTTAATACACGACACATCCCCATTTCGATATAAATTTGGTATTAAAATGAAGCTTAGGATCACCAAAGATGAAAACACGAAGAACATCTCCGGACCATCACTAATGACACTAGGTTAGAGTAATTGAGTTAGATTAGGTTAGCTTTTAGTTTCTTATACATATACTATAATTCATTTACATACCTGCAATTTAATATTGTCTAAATGTCATCTATTTATTAGTTTCACAGATTAGAGTAATTGAAGAGTACGTTATAAACAAGGGGCATCTATTTATTGAATATTTTGTAAGAGCTAATTTTCCGGTGTTCATTTTCGAGAAATACGTACGATGACTTATCGATTATTATCGACAATCGATTCAGTCAAACCATTTTTTCTTAAGGAACTATATGTGAGGTTGTGATTTTTATTACATTTCGAACTCTTTGCTATGTAATTTTGGAAATATAGCATTTGAAAATACAGCAGTGCACTTTTATAACAATAAAATATTTATTCTACTTTCACATCTTATTGAAGAAAACGTGTTTTCACTCTGGACTAACATCTGAATATCGAATCTACGTCACGACCACAATGGAAGCCTCTTCCTTCAGGTAATATAGGGAATAGTGCTTTATAAATTGTTATTTAACATTTTCCAATACTATTTTTTTTAACACAGTTCCAATAATGGATTATATTATGATATTATAATGAATTGTGAAAAGAAAAATTAATGTGTGAATCGGGAATCGAACCGTGGACCTCTAGTTCTCCAGACTAGTGTGCAGCCCAATACACCATTCCACGCCTGGCACAGACACTAACAATTCTTTCCACATATACAAATCTATAATTCTCGTTTCGTCCGCTGTCAGGTAGATGACACTGCCATCACCAACGGCCGGCTTCGTTTAGAAGTATCTATATTTGAGTGGTGGTGTAAAAATTCTCAAATATAGATACTTCCAAACGAAGCGGGCCGTTGGCTATGGCAGTGTCATGTACCTGACAGCGGACGAAACAAGAATTATAGATTTGTATATGTGGAAATAATTGTTAGTGTTTGTGCCAGGTGTGGAATGGTGTAGTGGGCTGCACACTAGTCTGGAGAACTAGAGGTCCACAGTTCGATTCCTGGTTCACACATTAATTTTTCTTTTCACTATATCATTATAATATTATCAATTGTTATTTTCCAGCTTTGTATCTGGATGGTCCGCAAATTTTTTCATGTTTTCAACTTCGACGTTCCTAAGCTTCATTTTAAAACCAAAATTATCTCGAAATTCGGGTGTCCACTTTTTGCGCCGTACCCACACACACACACACACACACACACACACACACACACACACACACACACACACACACACACATACATATATATATATATATATATATATATATATTTACAGTGTGAGGAAGTTATCAATAAAAGTATTGTCGAAATCTTTGAAAATGTTTCTGTGTTAGCTTCTTACACATCCTGTCCGATCTGTTTAAAACGTTAAGTACTTGAGTTATGTCGTCAATCACTCGAGATGGATAATCTGTACTTTGCACCACGGATACATTGTGATCAAAGGGATATTTTGTCCTCGCTATATTTAGGCTATCGCCTACAATATTCTAGGAAACTTTACGATTCAAATAGTCCCCGAAATCAATCTGGTCATCATGTACATAATTTTCACCTTATTTAGCATGAACACATCAGTGAATAGCGTGACGTGGCTGAAATTTTCGTTTTGTCTCTTGGATGAAACTATATTGAGTTAATAATTCATTAATGAGGCCTCCCATATCCTTAGTGGTAAAACAAACCACCATGTAGTACGTGATGTGATCTAGAATTAAAAATCCTCTTTGGAATACCGTGTCCCTGAAAGTCGGCTCACGTAGGGCACATAAAGTACGTTAAACTAAGGCAGAGATAGGTGGAGAGAGAGAGATAGAGAGAGAGATAGAGAGAGAGAGAGTGATTGAGAAAGAAAGAAAGTATAATTATTTCTTCACATTTCTTTAATTTTGCAACATTTTACCAATAATTAACCAGTCACCGAACAATTAAAACTTAAAAAAAGTAATTGCGTTTCAATAGTTAAGCTGACGTTATCAAGACTGATTTATGATTGAATTAAAAACTACGTCTAACTGAATAAAAACACAAAATCAAAGTTACGTCATGTCACGTGATTTATATTGATTTGTTTGCTGATACCGTTAACACAGCCATATTTTTTGCGCTATAGTGCGTTTTGTCATACTTACAGCAATGGCGACCGTGATTGAAATTTCAACTTCCTACTTTTCGGGGTTGCCAACCTAAATACATATACTGTAATAAAATAACTATATTGTAATATTACAAACCGCGTGTGGGAAGTAAAACCACTGCCCTCTATGTATACTACGTACAATTTATATACAAAAAAATAAAAAAGTAGCGTTAATATACAATATACGAAACAAATAACTGAATTGTATATGAACTGAACTTTATTTGAAACAATATAAAACAAATACATACTTGCCGCCATTTTATCAATAATTGGCCTCACGGCTTCCTGTTGTTTCAACTAATAAACATTGCCACACTGTTAAGGTTAGTTAATTGTTTATAATGAACGCAAGTATTTCCAACAAAGATGTTATTATTTTACTATTATTTATTATTTTGAAAACACCATCGTGCAAAAAAAATGTACAACGCACGTTTATAAAGTGTTTTACAGAATCTCGGAAATTAAAACCTTGCTATGACTCGGTTTTTAAACATTTTACTATGTTCTGTAAAAACACTTCCCAACGTCGCATCGTAATGTACTATTGTTTTAACTGAGGGAAAGAGTGCGCTATCAGGAATAGGACCTTTGTCATTATTCATAATTTTATCTCTGTTTCTATATATCTCTAAACTTTGAAGAAACTCCAGAAATGTTCAATGATTGGTCTATATTCAGCCTAATAATACTCCTCAATAACATGCTCATTTCTGAAAAAAAAATGTTGAGCAGCACTATATTTATCTATTCTATAAAATCTAAAATAAGCCAGCCTATATGCTCATTAAACCTAGTGGAAATAGATTTTCTTGTTTCTTCAACATATTTCTAATCACAATTCTGACAACTAATCTCGTAGGTACCGAATTTTTTCGTCGGCTTTATTTTATCTTTAGGATTTACAAGAAGATTGTTTAAATTCGAGCCTGCACTGTAAACCAATTTAATATCCAAACCCTTAAATATTTTTCTCAAACCTCTCGTAAGGAAGGAGAATAAGGGATTGTAACGAAAGTAATCTTGTCAACGTTGAATGGTCGTAGAATCAGTAAATTGTTTAAATATGATCTTACGAATTATTTCATTAAACATTACATCGGGCTAGATCTTTGATAATTTGTAGCTCTCTAGATAGATAGATCATCGGTTGATTAATGTCTTTGACATCGTCCGATTCCTAATAGCCAATTTTGTCGGTCCATCCAATATCCTGGTTGTAAATGTTTCTCCTTCATGTATAAACATATTCCCTGACTCCAGGAGGATTTAGGTCTTCCTCTGCCCCGTCTTCCCTCTGGTTTCCATTCAAAAACAGATTTTGGTAGTCGATCCTCTTCCATTCGCTGGACATGTCCGTACCATCTTAATTGCTGAGTTGTAATATAATCTAAAATAGTGACTTCAATCTTCATTTTCTTCCTTATAACTGAGTTCCTAATTTTTTCTCTTCTTGAAATTCTTGCTGCTCTTCGTATAAAATCCATTTCCGTTGCCAAAAGATACTTATTTGTTTTTGTTGTTAATGGCCAAAGTTCTGCTCCATAAGTAATGATGCTTTTAAAAATTGTATTATATATATTCATTTTATTTTTATTACTTATATTTTTATCCCACAATATTCCATTGAGGCAAGCAATTGCAAATTTTCCTTTATTATTTTTATTTCATATTTCCTCGTCAAAACTCCCATTTTTATTTATTTTAATTCCTAAATATGTGATCTCACTACAATATTTTATTGTTTTTCTCCAGACTCTAAAATTAAATTTGTTCTGGTTCACCAATTGATAAATATTTTGATTTTTTCATGTTCAAATTTAATCCCCATTTTTCATATTCTTCTATTAATTTTCTAGTCATATATTCTAAATCTTCATAATCTTGTGCAATTAACAATTGATCATCTGCAAAATGTAAGTTGTATAAAGTTTTGTTGTCTGAAATAGGAATTCCCATGCTTGAGCATTTTCTCCTCCAATTCTTTAATATTTCATGTACATATATTTTAAACAGAGTCGGTGATAGACAACAACCTTGACGAAGACCTTTATTTATCGTGAAACCGTGTGACAATTTACTGCCAATTTTAATTTTAGATATTGAATTGTCATATAAATTTTGTATAGCATTAATTATCATAGTCTTAATTCCTATACGTCTTAAAGCAATCCATAGTTTCTCTATAGCTCTCTACAATATCTTCATTTAAAGGAAGGTAAGGAGCCTATTCACTAATTAGTTGAGACTCGCCATCTTATAGGGGGGGAAATGATAAGAATTGTAGTGATACAGGAAGTTAATTGATTTATTTTCTGTATATATAAAATTGTAATTTATTAATATTTCTAATAACTAAAATATCTAGGTAATCTTCCTTTCTTCTCCTCATAAGTAAATCTTATACTAGCAAATCGGCCGTTTAATAAATAGGCCTATGCTGTTTCTTTGAAGTTGCATTCTTATGTTAAAAATAGCGAATAATGCCATCTACATTTCTTAACCAATGTTTAGGAAAATGTTGCAATTCATATTCTAAATCATTTCTTCAAATCGACTCATGAAAAGATTAGCAATAAAGGGTGTCAAGGGGTTGCCCACTGTTGCCCTTCCTGTATTTCATACAATTTTCCATTAAAATTGAAAAGTATTTTGTCTTATGCAAAGTCTTTTCAGTTGTGTATAATGTTTAACAATTTGTTGATTGAAATTGTTTTGTAACAATTTTCCTAAATATATCAAAGATTGAGGAATCGGAAAACTTGCGAAAATATAGATAGCATCAATTAAAATTAAGAAAGGTCTCATCCTCCTGTAATTGTGCAGTTTTAATTTTGTGCATAAATTCTACAGAATTCTTGACAACGAAACTAGATCACTCTAATGGCAGGTTATTCAATTCATTACTAAACTATTTTGAAATATTCGAATTAGGACCTCCTGTAGCTGAAACCATAGTCCTAACGGATTTTCTAGGTTTATGGATTTTAGGTAAATAGTGTGACGTAAGAACACTAGAGTTTGATACATATAATTTACGTTTTATTTCAGTAGTAACATGGCTGCTGCACGAGTTCAAAATATTAGTCACTTCTACTGTCATATTTCGTAAAGGATTTTTATGTTCATTTATAAGAACCATTAATAATGAAGCCATTGGCTCTTTATAAGAACAACGACCCTATTACCTTTGTTAGCTTTAACTCAGAATTAATATTTTCTATGCAAACCCTTAATGATGTTTCTATTCTCATTATAAATTGATATTTTTTACAAGTTTTCAAATTGTTAGAGATAGTTTGTTTACAAGCCTCTGTAATACATTGTTTCGTTAGTTCATTGAATCGTTGAATAGATGGTTATATATTATTAATGGGTCTTGAATTTCCGATTGACGATTTGGTAGATCAAATTTCAAACCTTTATTCAAAAGTTGAAGTTCCTTGTCATTAAAAGTTTGCGAAGAAATATTTTCAACGATATTGAACAAGGTAGGCCTATATTTTCATTAGGTTTAAGGATCATATAGCTCATTTTCTAGGCTGTAGAGTCGACAAATCTAGTGTTCTTCAACACATTTTTTACAATGGACTTGTTATCGATATGAGTAATCTTAAGCTGGTTAGATCGGTCAATAAATTCAATTTTTTGTGACGCCGTTAAAGTTTGAATACCTATAAAAAAATAAAATTATGAACAATGACTAAGGCTTCAATTCCTGCTAGCGCTCTCTTTTCCTAAGTTATAAGAAAAGATGGTTGCATTTACGATATCAGCACGCGAACCATCAATGTAAGTCACGTTATGTGACGTAACTTTGATTTTGTATTTTTACTCAGTCGGGTGTTGTTTTTAATTCAATCATGACCCAGTCTTGATAATGGAAGATTAGCTGTTGAAACGCGTCGAAGTTTTCTTTATTTTTTTATTATTTGGTGACTGTTTTTTTTATTGGTAATGTTTTAATATAATTTATCATCACCAAGAACATGATATATATTAATATCAACATTTCTTAAAGATTATATTATTTTCCGCTGGTTACGATGTTCACAGCTACGAACGCGACCGTGATCAGTTGATTTTTCAGGTTTTAAAATTCGTGAGTTTGTCTTCCTGTAGAAAGGAAATAAACCTGTGGGATACAAAATCCCAAATCTAAAATAAGAAGTTTTTGATTTTAATTTTTGGCCCTTTCGCGCCCGCTCTTTAATTGTAATACCAGTATTCCGAGCTGTCAGATATTGCTGTTAAAACATATCACCCGATTTTTTAGATTTTAATTGTTTCCGAGTACAATAAAATATCATTATTTCCCGCGTGTATTAAACGACACAGCGGGACTTTTACCTCCAGTCACAGCAGCACAGTTGCTGAAACGCATGGAAGTAGATACTAACGATGTATAGTCAAGAACAAGTAGCACATTAAGCACTTTCCCAACTTACTTAGGGTAATAGTACTGCAATCCCCGACGCCACAGACTGACATGAAGCGAGTGTTCGCGGGATGACACGGCTTAGTTCACAAATCATCCACAAATGAAGCAGGTCATGTTCCGCTGTGTCGTATGGTACTTTCGTATATTTCGTTATTCTGAAAACATGACTTTGTGTAGAAACGTGTAATTATGCCGTAGGGAAAAGCAATTAGTTGTTATACTACTTGTTCACTCTTTTAGCTCTTCATCTGATAAGAGCAGCGTGCAACAAGCTTTGCGATTGTAAATAATTTACACATCGTTATATAAGGAAGGTTTATCCTGAAACTGTAAATGTTATCGTCTGTGAAGTGCAGTATTTGAAGCAAAACGTGAAGTTAAACGTTGGTTATTATTGGAGTAAACGCCAGGGAACTGGGTTAACAGTTTGTGAAAACTTAATTGTGACTATAATGCAGACTCTACTATGTTAGTTACTGTTCTCAACATGTATACTTGGTACAAATTATCTTCTGAATTTATTTCTATAAACATAAAAGTTTGCTTTATTGTACTGAAAGGCTGAAACATCAAACTGAATTAAAACCTGGTCTTCATATCAAATGGAGATCATTATTTTACATGACCAACATCGTGGTCTTATAGTCAGAGTTACTAACTGCTGTTCATGAGGTCCCCGGGTTCGATTCCCGATCAGACAACAGGAATTTTCACTTCAAGGGAATTTTTCTTGTAGTTATCTATGATCTGAATTTTGTTATGTTTATGCTTAAGGACTCTCCTGGTGCTTCGTTATGATTTACCACCCATCAAAATCATCGGGATAACGTAACTAAGCCTTCATGGTGTTCCAGCCTCAATAGTGGGTTACAATTCCGCCAATGCCAGGGGTCCGCACATATCCTATTATAAAATTGTTTTATTTATTCTTTCTGAAGTTAATTTCTTAGGCAATCAAATTTTTACAAAGTTAAAAGAAAAGTCTTCCTTTTTTACAAAGTATAAAGAGAAGTCTTCCTTTTTTACAAAGTAATTTTCACTGATTAGGTTATTTATGTCCACAGCTGTGGTCTCGAGGTAGCGTGCTGCCTTGTCACGCAGCGGGCCCGGGTTCATTTCCCGGTCGGAACAGGCTTCTGTGTGAGGTTTTTTCGGGATTTTTCCTCTCTGTAAGACAAATGTCAGGATGCTTAGGGCTCAACGATCCCCGAAAATCATTCAGCCATCATCATCATCATCATCATCATCATCCTTCACCGGTCGTCATCCTTCATCATCATCATCATCATCCTTCACCGGTATGGAAAGCAACGGGAAACTACCGCACCTATAATTGAAGTGTGCAAAGCGTAGCATGAAAATGCTATGATTGCAGTGAAAGACCTGTCCTCGGACGGAATTTCTATGAATGGATGGAGGTTATTGATATTTATTTCTAAGAATTCTATAATATTGACCTGTAGGATTCGCATGAACCTTTATAAAGAGAGATATGTAAAGCGATTGATTAATGTTTCTGAAGGAATAGTGATTTTTGTTTACTTGTATTCTTAAGTTATTTAAACGTACTAGTTTTTAATGAATTAATGTAATCATCTTGTTGAAAATATAGGGGATTCTATGCCAGCAACATAAATTCAATTAAAAAACGGAAGCACCCACAATAATGTGAATAATATTATAATGTTGAGTGATTCCGAGCTATGTGGCCGTGGTCCATTGCTGGTGCTCCTACCAGACGTTTCTCCCTCAACTGCGGAGGGCATATTCAGTGGCGAGTACTTCTAAGTGTTGTTTCCTGGTCGGAGGCTCGACTAACTGCATTCAACAAATGTGAATAATTACCTGAGAGAATGCATATGTCGAATTGTTTCCAAAAAATATGCAAATGCTTTAAGATAAAGTGAGAATTTGAGATCAAAGTAACCTAAATTCAGCATATTTGCAATGCAAAATATGTATTAGTCAATGCTAATACAGTGTAGCCAATGTATAAAAAATCCGATAACAAACAAGTGAACGCTAAACTAATCTGGTGTATTGTATTCCCACTTGTCCAGCGGCTCGCTTTGTTTTCCCGCAGCTGTTATATATAATTAAATACAAAGATGCCGACTACCGCCACTATAATAATTCCACATGTTAATCATTACCAAGCACTGCCGCGCCAGACAACCATCATAATGAGGCGATAACACTAACTTGCTCATGTTCTCACCCTAACTTGCCCAATTAATGTAGGTGGACATTTGGATTAGAATCCCCTTATAGCCTATGTGAGCAAACACGTTGGCTCTAGCGGTGACGTGTTAATACATTGGCCAACACGAGGCTATAAGTTATATGTTTTCTGATCGAATGTTCACTAGTGGCACGGTGGCATAGAATTGCCAAAATGTATTTATCTTTTTATATTTAAAAATGTCCACCATTGCTGTGGTCTCCAGATAGCGTGTTGCTTTGTCACGCAGCGGGCCCGGGTTCGATTCCCGGTCGGGACAGTTTTTCTGGGTGAGGTTTTTGTCAGGGGTTTTCCTCACCTCTAAGACAAACATCAGGAAAACTTCAAGGCCAAACGGTCATCGAAATCAATATGGCCTTCGCAATCATCGTCATTCATATTCTTAGATTAAGCTTAGGATTAGGAGCTCTCCTGGTGCAGCACTATCATCATCATCACCCATCAAATCATCGTAACCCCGTCTTCCAGACGCCCCAACCTCAGAAGTGGGTAACAATTACGCCATTGCCAGGAAAGAACACCAGCATTGTCTAAGAGGACTAACGGGGCATAAAAAATTAAAAATTATTAATTTATTTATTTGATGATGATTCTGGAAATTTATAATAATTACTTTTTATTTTTATTGAGTTGTGTAGTAAAATTATATTTTCAGTAATGTAAACTTAATTTTTAGCACTGATAAATACATTTGCATTTTGTCCGAATGAAATGTATAGCATAAGGGAAGAGTCTACGCTTTATTTTAGATTTAAAGTTTCTCCAGATGCTTTGTTATGATTCATCAACTATCATATCATCGGGGTTGCGTACCTCGATTTACCAACGGTCAAACAGTGTATTTAAATGAAATAACATATGTACTGTAAAGCTGAGTAACAAAACAATGTTCTGCTGAGGATGGTACTGATTCCGAAATGTCTACAGTGTTCTGAAAGTTTTATTAGATGGTGAGACAGAATTTACAAGGTACTTAATTTTGTAGTTTTATATTATATTTTTATATTGAGCGTGACATCTAGTTATTAATACCAACGTAGAAATTAGAAAAAATCACCAAATTTTTAGTCAGTCTAATTAGCTAAAGAGTTAACTACAATCTTCGACTTTTTAGATTCCTAGCGTCGCAATTGAATTCTAGTCGCAATAGGATAAACAAACTTTCTCTAAGGCCTCTTTTGAATATAGGGATGAAGTTCTCTTACGTACCGTAAATTTCCGACACGAGACCAAATGACTAACTTCCCTTCCGAAGAAACACATGCCTAGGATTTTTTACACCATTCCAGGGTTTGAACTCGGAAACTGAGCCGAGAATTGTAATGACTAAACTACTAGTCTTAGACCATCGTACGGACAATATTTTAAATTGCTGAAAAATCCTTCAAATTTGTGATTACAATTGAAACACTATGTTTTTTTTCAGTTTTGACACCCCTATTCAATATCAATATGTTCATCCCTGATGGGTTACATAAACCCGCTGTTTTATGTGATGCAACTCTCGCTATATATATAATGCTTCACTATTTGATTTTATTTTGCTTTTGTTATTGTGTACTATATTATACAAAACTTTTGCTATAAAGCAATGTCTAACTTACAACGTACGATTCTGTATTACATCTATATTTGTGTATCTTCCTATCTTATGTCCATCCATAGTAATTCTGCCCGAAGGCAGGTCCTTCACTGCAATCACAGCAATTTCATGCTATGCTTGCAGCTTTACTAGGGAATTGTGTAGGTGTGGTAGCTTCCCGTTGCTTTCCACACCGGTGAAGGATGATGATGATAATGATAAGGATGATGGCCATATGATTTCGGGGACCGTTTGGGCCTTAAAGTTTTCCTGGCATTTGTCTTACAGGTGAGGAAAGACCAGACCCCGATAAAAACCTCACCCAGAAAAACTGCCCCGACCGGGGATCGAACCCGGGCCCGCTGCGTGACAAGACAGCACGCTACCTCGAGACCACAGCGGTGGACCTATCTAATGTAATTGTTTGTATTTTTTAGTATGCTGTCGTAACTTGTATACATAATTGTATTACTTACTATACATGTAAGTATAACTAACTAACTCGCTCGAACTGGTTATTCATGGCCGCGCGGATATAAGCTGTCCATACATCCTTACCTGCGCTAATGATTAATTCACCTCCCTCAAATTATGTTTAATATTACATTCCAACTTACGTTTTGGCCTACTTACCGGATTTTCCCTCGGTTTCGTACTAAGTTTCGAGTACCTTCTTTAATTCCCGATTCGCGCCATATATCCTACCTAAAGGAGTCTGTGGGACTTAACTGTTATTATTATGTGTACTTACCTATAAAGATCAAATAGTTCACTGTTCAGTAATCTTCTCCATTCACCTCTGTTCGTCTTTCTTTGGTTCAAAAATGTTCCTAAGAATTTATTCTTAAATACTAGTAAACTTTTCTCCTACTTTCAAGTAAGATTTCATGTTTTGCTTTCATATAACTGGAAGAATAACAGCTTTTATATTTTTATTTTGTCTTTTTCGTGGGAAGTTGCAATAACAGAAGAATCTGTATTGTATAATAGCATGCGTTTCTATAATTTAGCCTGTATTTATTTTCTTTGCCTACTTCATTCCTGTTTGTAATTATTGTTACAAGGTATTTGAATTCAATCACTGCTTCAAAATATCTCTAATTTTTCATAAATTGTCCATACACGTTATGTAATGTGTTCTAAGTGTAGCCATATTTAGTTTTATTGATATCTACTTCCAACCCAGATTTTTTAATAATATCAATAGAATGTGGGTGTAGGCCTTTCGTATCTCCTCACTATCGCATAATAATACATCATCGGCATAAAACAGGATATTGTTAATTCATTGAGTTATATGCGTTATTTATCCTCCGAATATTTGAATGCATGCTTTAGTTATGAAGTAAATAGCAGGTTAGATATTGCATCTCCATGCTTTAATCGACTGTGAATTTCATAAGTGTCTGAAGATAGTTTCTTACTCATACCATACTTTTGTGTCACTAGGACACATTCGAATAAGGGAAGTAACTGTTTACGAATTCAAATTCCAGCTGAAATATACAACATTTCGTTTTAATTGAATCATATGGCTTTTTGAAGTATACATACAGTTGATGTACACATATTCTCATTTCTGTTGTAAAATTTGTCAACATTTAAAAATTTGATCAAATTGTTAGAGATCGAACTTCCCACTAAATCCACATTAATGATCATCTATGAAATGGCTAATAGAGGTAGTAAAGGCCTGGATAGTGCGTATCAAAAAAAAGTAAAGGGAATCTCACTACAGGCATGCCTCAATGAGGCACTTCGGGTAGTAGGAGGTTTTAAGACTCCCACGTTTTCTGGACAATCACCACTTGATTTCAGCCGGGGTTGTCAGCCCCCTGGTGGGAAACGGTCTGCCTTTACCCCCGAAACAAGCGTCTGGTAGCTCATTTCCGTGTACAGCGGCTTCAAGTCGACCCCAGTGCCATAGTGCCGGCCAGGTAGAGATTTGGGTGGGGTGGGCAGTTTAAAAATCCTGACCCCACCGGGACCAGAACCCTCGATCTTCTGGCTTGTAGCGCAGTGCCTTAATCACTACGCTACGGCGTGCCCCCGGATAGTAATATTTGTTAGAATTTTGTACGAAGTTGATAGTAACATAAATGCCCCTGTAGTAGTTGCAATCAGTTTTATCTCTTGTTTGAATATTCGTACTATAACCGATTCTTTCCATTCATTCGGAAGATCCTCTTTTTTTAAATTTTCTAAGAAACAGATGTACCTTATCCATAGTTTTCCCACCTGGTTTTATGAGTACAGTTTGTATCCCATGTCAACCTAATACTTCATCTTTAAGTTTGCGATCCCCATTTCAAACTCTAATTCGCTTGGGTCTTTAACTAATAATTTTGCTGTATGTAGATCATTCTCTCCATTCTATGTTCTACATGTGTATTTAATTGCTAATTAAATATTTTTTAAATCGTCTATTTAGTCTGATATTGCCAATTGTACTAAATGTACTTCATTTGCCTCGTTTAACCAATCCATTTTTGCTAGCTTTCTTTTCTTTACAATGTCGACACATTCCTCATCAAACCATTTATTGTTTTCCCTCTCTTTTAAATGAACCTACTCTTTTTGATGCTGAAAATGTAATAGTAGCTCTTAGAGTCCCCCATTCTATATTTATATCAAGTTTATCTGTTCCCGCATTTATATCTGAATATTCTATTATTTCGAATATATTATATTGATCTGGTATTCCCGCTGCACTTTATCATTTCTCAATTTTTTAACTTAAAGTTTTCAGAATTATCTTTGGTATTTTGTTTCTCTCATAAGTGATGAGCATTTTCTGATTTTCATCGTTGCTGATGATCCAGAAGATTGTCCAAATTGTAGTCCCCCTAACTGACAGAATTTTCTACATAACACCGCCTGTTTAAGTGAACCACCCATTACAGAAGCGCTTTTGACAGAAAAGAACTACTAACTTTTTAACATTTCTATAAATGAGGTTCATACAAAAATTAGCTTTAAACAAAATTATGTAATGAATCAAAACTTTGACATAAACTATAACCCTAATGTACCTTAGGTGAAATAGGATTTATAAATTTCGGATACAAGAAAATAACTAATCTAGTATTGATTATTCTAGTGTGCCAGCGTTTATCGACTAATACATGAACTATCTGGCTTCGCGTTTCACTATCTGGAGACGTCCAGCTGTATTTTTATGAATGTCCATACGGAATGTTGTGTTAAGTATTGTTGTAGCAAAGATTACTAATCTAACCAGATTATAGTTATTATATTAATGAAGATTGAATTTCCCTATGTTGGCCTGAATGCATATTCCAGTCCAACTTTTACTTTAAAACCCACTATTATAATTTTCACACGATATCCTAAAACCCTATCAAATTTTGTATGCACATTTTTCCCTTAACAGAGATTTAGGCGCTCTCCCCCTACAGGGAAGAATTTGAACCATACTAATTTAGTTACACTTGTTTTTCGTATAGATATCATTTTTGAGTGGTCCGTGGTCAGCGTTCCGCCTCATACTGACATCTAGGAAACCAAGGTAGTACTAGGACGGGAAAATTCGGTAAATTTTGCTTAGAGGCCTTTTCATTCAGGCTTAAGGATCTTTTACGAGCCTGAAAATCTTCAGACTCGGAACCGACGGCTTAAAGTCCCTCCCGGAGGACTTGCTCCTTGGATTTTTCCATCCTTAAAAATCCATCGACCCCAGCCGGGTTTGAACCCGCGACCCTCGGGACCAGAGGCAAGGAGCATAACCACTAGTCCATCGCGGAGATAAAAGGCCTATCAAATACGCAGTCTAATTGTTGGCAGAACTCGTACTCTATCTTGTCATTCTTATCTTCTGTGGAATCATGTACATTTAAACTGTTTCAAAATGATCATAAATGATATCCTATCGTTAACAAACGTAACATCTCAGATAGATGAGAAGATTTTTCTTCGGACTGAAAAACCCGTTCCGAATTCTAGTTCTCGCTGCATCGCCATAGTATAATGTAAAGGCTCCTGATTCCTAACTAACTTCCCTTGGTCATGTAATTTCCTAAGGGTAGCTATACCCGATATATATATATATATATATATGTGTGTGTACCGTACGTCCCACATAAGACTGGCTTGGCAGACAACAGTGCGCTGTTGTATTTATGACTCACTCACTGCAAGCCACGCGTAGTCAGAGGAGTTTGCTACTTGTGTGGCTTGTTGCATCGTTGAAATGCCAAAACAATTTACGCTTGAACAAAGAGTGTTTTTGTACCACACATATGTCAAAACAGAGTCCTGTAGATAGGCCTGTAATCGATTATATACACGCGGGAGCATGCATGTTGTTTGTCAGGCCCAGTCTTATGTGGACCCACTATATATATATATATATATATATATATATATATATATATATATATATATATGACATATAACCAGGAAAAATAAGTTACAAATATAGAATTCAATAGTGAGAAGTCTTCTTCTACTACAAGGTTTAGGCTATGCAGCCTGTTCCGGCGAAGTTAAAAGTGGAGTCCATCTTCTACGTGGTCGGCCAACATCTCTTTGTTCCTCTGGGATTATACAGGAAGGTTCTTTTTGGTATTCTTTCGTTGTTCATTCTCATTAAGTGTTCTGTCCATTTCTTATTATTTTCGCTGATTTTATCTTAAATGTTTTATATATTTAATTCTTCTCGTATAGTTTCATTCCTTATTATATCCGCTCTTGTGCATCCTTTCACATTACGTAAAAACAACATTTCCGCAGTCTGTATCCTGCTTTTATCCCTTGATTTCATTATCCAATTTTCACTTCCATACAACAACAAAGGAACAGCCATTGTTTTATATAATTTAAGTTTCGTATCTTTCCTTGTTTTCTGATTTAAGGTTCTTTTTATGGTTCCACAAATAGTGAGAAGTACTGTCACATATGGAGCTGTGGTTTGGAAATTCAACAAAAACTTAGAACAAAAACTTATGCCGATGGAAATAGATTTCTTGAGGAGAACAGCAAGATGTTCATAATTAGACAAAATAAGAAATACTGTCATAAGAGAATAAATGAATATTGGTTATTCAAGCAATTAAATTGGTATGGGCACGTACGACGAATGCAAGAAGAAAGATTACCCAGGAAAATATTGAAATGGTGTCCACCTGGAAGAAGGAGGAGAGGAAGACCTCAAAACTCGTGGATGCAGGAAATAAGAACTGGAATGAGAGCAAGAGGACTGGAGGACATGGATTGGATGGAGAGAGACGAGTGGAGAAGAAAAATAAAACACAGGCACAGAAAGATGTGTAGATATTAAAATTCTGTATATAAATAAAAATATATAATTAGGGTGTTAATATTTCTTGTCTCCAATACTATTCAATGTTATAATGTTATGTGTTTCTCTGAACATATCACTACATAGTATAGAGAAAGTAATTATATATATTAGAGTGGTCCTTATTGCAGGAATGAAATTAAAATGTCCCTTTATATCAACGCGCAAACTCATTTGTCCCCCTTTTGGTCCAATTTGATATTGTATCAAATTTCATTAAAATAAATTATCATCCCTTCCCGCATTGGACCTAAATTTATAAATTTTCAAAAAAATATTACTTACAGCAAGAGTACTTTTCTATTATCTTAGGAGAAATAAATCATTAATTATCTTCGAATACAGCTGTTTGAATGAAATGAATTGTTAACATCATAAATCATTATAATTTTTATATATTTTTTTCAATGTATCTTTTTACGCATCTGTTCTAGCTGAATGCGGCATGGGTTTCTCATCATACATTTCAACAAAATTGACTTAAAATTACTCCTTATGAAATGTTGAAAATAAGGATCACCGCAATGTATATTAAACATTAAGTACGATGCTTTACAGCTTCAAATACTCAAAGCGATTAGAATGGGAGTCACGTAAACAGCTTGACAGTCTCTATTTAAGTTTTCTTAACGGATTTCATGACTTCTCGTATCAAATAGCTAGTCAGTTGTACTCACTCATTTAGTTGTCATTTGTACATTGAATATCTTATTGTGCCATTCAATATAACTTGATTTAATCATAATGTTTTATTAAGCTGAGTGGATCCCGTTACTGATCCTATAGTTATTTAGCCGGTAATCGAATCCGAGACCCCTAGAATCTAGTCAGGTATGCTAACCGTTATATCGTACAGGTGGTCATATATAGGCCCACAGTTGGAATGAATTCGTTCGTATTGGGTACGATTGCCTTCCCATCAACCAGATACAGTAATAACACCTTTTCCTTTTCACTAGTTCATTTATCATAAGTAATGCCACGAGTTATTTCTAATTACCTAGAGGATTTGGAAGTCAAGAGTGGCATTTGTTAGGACTATTTAACGAATTAAATTAAGATGTTTACTCACAAATCATTATTTAGATATAGTTATTTTAAAATATTTATATATTTAATGTAAACGGCGATGTTTGAAAACAAATGAGAAATGTTTGGTTATGCTTCTTTTGTTCATCCACTGCAACTAGATCAAATTATTTATTGCAAAATAGGATCGCAATTTTGCAAGAATGTATTCTAGTGGAGAAAAAATGAAACACATCAAATTGTTTATAACCAAATTATAGGTTATTAATTAATTTCTGTTGCCCTATGATGTAAATTATATTTTTCTGGAATGTAAATTCCTGGGAAATAATACGTTTAAGAAAGTGCAAACAGTGGTTTCTTTTTATTGTGGTATAATCAATTACTACGAATGTTTTTCTGTTATATCCCGCTGGAAGTATCTGTTTACATTCGTGCACTATATATATAAAATCTGGCAGCCGTATTTCTTGGAGAGTTAGTCACAGCAAAATAATTCTCTGGCCTATTCAGAATGTTAAAAAGGAGGTGCTTTCTTTAATATGATAAACTTATTTGATAAATTCCAGGTGAAACATGACTGTGATTGGTTATTGACTCTCATTTGGCGCATGAGTTAAATAGTCATAAGTAATGCCACTGTGATTTCTAATTTATCTAGAGGGTTTGGAAATCAAGAGTGCCATTTTTAGGACTGTTTAACAAATAAAATTAAGCTGTTTACTCAAAAATCATTTTTTAAATATAGCTATTTTTAAATATTTATATATTTAGTGTAAATGGCGATATTTGAAAACAAATGAGAACTATTTGGTTATGCTTCTTTTGATCATCCATTGCAACTAGATCATATTATTTATTGCCAAATAGGATAGCAATATTGTAAAAATGTACCCTAGTGGGGATAATATTGAACACATCAAACTGTATATTATAGCTAACATATGTTATTATTTTTTTAGGAAACAACTGAGTAAAATAATTATTTAAAAACGCTATTATTGAAAACACAATTATCAAATGTAGTTTGAAGAATCATCATTATTTGCTATATTCAACGTATTTGTTGGGCAGTCAATCACTGCAAAATAATGCTCCGACCTGTTCAGAATATTAAAAAGGAGGGGCTTTATTTATTTTGGTAAACAGAATTCGATAAATATCGAGGTGAAACACGTCTGTCATTGGTTGTAAAACAAAATTAATTGAAACGTGATTGGTTATTGTCTCCCATTTCGGACATGAATTGGTCGTTTTGTTTTATTAGTGATTAAAATAGGGACAGCCACTGATTACCGAGATTTAATATTCTCCTCTACACATTGGTGTAGAGCAACATGTCCTAAACAGAGGCGGCCAGACCGCCAAAGATGTTACTTTCATCAGTTATTAATATAGCAAAATGTAGCTGCCTTTAACCTATTACAAACAATATTAACTATATTGATTTCGTGAGTGTCCTATTATCGGACATTGGTAACAAAGGTAGCCACAAGCTAAAGACAAAGTGTAATTAGTGTATTGCTGTGCACACAGTGGAGTAAATCTACCGGAGTGGACAGGTACACAACTGAAGTGCATATACCAATTACATACAGTTCTTGCACTAAATTATCTCTGCTAGGGCCACATTTAATCTTCCAATGTTAATAATGTTTTTTTAAATTATTATTATTATTATTATTATTTTATTACAAATATGTGTTTTTACATTATTAAATTAGTGTTATTATTATTATTATTATTATTATTATTATTATTATTATTACTAGACACCGGATGTTAGGGAAAGTGCCTATAGTTATTTATTATACATATTGTAAAAGTGACTTTATATAAGTTCATACCAACGACCCTAGAGTTGTTTTCCATGAAGTTCATTTTGCCTATAAATGCATATTTGCAATTTTTTTTCGAAATTAACTCAGTATTTCAATGAAATCAATTGAAATGGACAAACTTCATGGCACAAATCATTTCATATAAGTTTTCAAGTGTTCTTTTTATAAATTGCCTTAAAATATTTTAGGATTAGATTGGCAATAACCCAATAATCTAGCAAGTAGATGGTTTCCCTCTCAATGCACTCCCGGTAGGTAAATATTGTATTTTTCCACTTTATGCATTCCCGTTAAGCGAAATACCCCTAAACTATGTCCCATTGTATTATGCTCCGGCTCTAAGGCTTGGAGAAAAGTTCTTTGCTTCTTTTCAATACAAACATTGCTGAGTGACAAAGAGGTTAGATGGCTCAAACTTTCTTTCTCTGTTTCACACCTGGTGCTGAAACTGGCAATATTATTTTTGATGTTGGTAACACTGAATTCAGTCTGCAGTACTCACTCACAGACGGGCGATTCAAAGACAAAGTGGTACAGCAAATGTATTTTTTGTTTTACCTTTAGATTAGTTTCTTTAAGATACCTAAAGAGCGGACAACAGTAAAAGACAAACTGACCAATTTCGTGAAAGAATTTGACGCGAAAATATTCTCAAGTAACGGTTCTGCTCGTGTAAAAAGGCAAAACAAATTCTAAAAGCATCTCTGATATCTTCGCATGCTATTGATAGCATATGTTTATGTTCTTAACGTAAGACTGTAAAAAGTTATGCTGTAGTCCATTTTTTGTAAGAGCCTATTTTTTTAATTTTTAGTGCTTATATTAATGATGTTTAGTGCTCTTTTGCCTGCCTATTTTGATTTTTTAAGTGCCTAACATCCGGACTCTATTACTATTAATTCTAATTGTTGCACCAAAGACTAGATTAGGCACATTTAACTACTATTTTGTTTATATTTTCCAGTGCGTGTCCACCGCTGTAGTCTCGAGGTAGCGTGCTACCTTCTCACACAGTGAGCCCTGGTTAGATCCCCAGTCGGGATAAGTTTTGTGGGTGAGGTTTTTCCTCACCTATAAGACAAATGCTAGGATACTTTAAGGCCCAAACGGTCCCCGAACATCATCTGACCATCATTATCATATTCACCTCATTATATTAAGCTCAGGATTAAGACCTCTTGTGGCGCACAATTACCATAATCATCACCCATCATATAATGGAGTAGCGTAACCCCGCCTTTCAGGTACACCAACCTCAGAACTGGGTTACAATTCAGTAATGCTAGGAAATAATACCAGAAGTGTCAAAATGAACAAACTGGTGGTATTGAATAATACCAAAAAAATTCCAGAGTTCTCGCATTCAGATCCTGTTTTTATCTATCTTCTGTCCATTTGCTGCATGTTTATATTTTAGTTTTTTTCTAATTTCCAAGTTGTTAATAGGGATTCGCGTGCTTGAATGTTTTCCTGTATTCTAATTCCTTAGAGTGTTTAATATCTAAAATAAGCCATATCCCTTTAGAATTGTTCCTATTTCTTGGATTCGCCTTCCACCTTTGTGGCCAAGCTCCTTTGCCCTTTTAATTCCCAAAGTAAAATAAAATAAAATTGCTTAATTTTTTTCTTTTTAGATGCTACGAAATTGGGTTAAGACATTTCTGGATTTCTCATCTGGTTTCGGCGCATTTTACTTATGTGTTACTGTGTATCCGGACAATATGACATAGAAGGCAATCCTATTCTATGTAGCGTCTTTTTAAACACACGTACGTACATGCTCTTCATGGTTAATATCCTTCATACACGTCATTTTTCTTAACTCGATAAAAATTGTAAAAAATACTTTATTTAAATGTATCTTTCTTCTCACACTATCGGTAATCCTTTCTTGTATATTATGCCATTACGGTTATCTTAGAACATTTTCGAGATTCTCCACTGGCATTCTTGGAATAAAAAAATTGTAATCCGTCTCTTAGATTCGCGTATCTCAAGGGCGATGTTTCATTCGCATTCATATGATTGCACATGAGGCTGGTTATGATGATTATTATGATGACTATTTATTTCATAGACCAATAGCTTTGCCTCTTCCTGTTCATAATGAGAGATATCTCCGCAAATTAACTTATTTGATAAGACCAATAGCTTTGCCTCTTCCTGTTCATAATGAGAGATATCTCCGCAAATTAACTTATTTGATAAGACCAATAGCTTTGCCTCTTCCTGTTCATAATGAGAGATATCTCCGCAAATTAACTTATTTGATAAGACCAATAGCTTTGCCTCTTCCTGTTCATAATGAGAGATATCTCCGCAAATTAACTTATTTGATAAGACCAATAGCTTTGCCTCTTCCTGTTCATAATGAGAGATATCTCCGCAAATTAACTTATTTGATAAGACCAATAGCTTTGCCTCTTCCTGTTCATAATGAGAGATATCTCCGAAATTAACTTATTTGATAAGACCAATAGCTTTGCCTCTTCCTGTTCATAATGAGAGATATCTCCGCAAATTAACTTATTTGATAAGACCAATAGCTTTGCCTCTTCCTGTTCATAATGAGAGATATCTCCGCAAATTAACTTATTTGATAAGACCAATAGCTTTGCCTCTTCCTGTTCATAATGAGAGATATCTCCGCAAATTAACTTATTTGATAAGACCAATAGCTTTGCCTCTTCCTGTTCATAATGAGAGATATCTCCGCAAATTAACTTATTTGATAAGACCAATAGCTTTGCCTCTTCCTGTTCATAATGAGAGATATCTCCGCAAATTAACTTATTTGATAAGACCAATAGCTTTGCCTCTCCTGTTCATAATGAGAGATATCTCCGCAAATTAACTTATTTGATAAGACCAATAGCTTTGCCTCTTCCTGTTCATAATGAGAGATATCTCCGCAAATTAACTTATTTGATAAGACCAATAGCTTTGCCTCTTCCTGTTCATAATGAGAGATATCTCCGCAAATTAACTTATTTGATAAGACCAATAGCTTTGCCTCTTCCTGTTCATAATGAGAGATATCTCCGCAAATTAACTTATTTGATAAGACCAATAGCTTTGCCTCTTCCTGTTCATAATGAGAGATATCTCCGCAAATTAACTTATTTGATAAGACCAATAGCTTTGCCTCTTCCTGTTCATAATGAGAGATATCTCCGCAAATTAACTTATTTGATAAGACCAATAGCTTTGCCTCTTCCTGTTCATAATGAGAGATATCTCCGCAAATTAACTTATTTGATAAGACCAATAGCTTTGCCTCTTCCTGTTCATAATGAGAGATATCTCCGCAAATTAACTTATTTGATAAGACCAATAGCTTTGCCTCTTCCTGTTCATAATGAGAGATATCTCCGCAAATTAACTTATTTGATAAGACCAATAGCTTTGCCTCTTCCTGTTCATAATGAGAGATATCTCCGCAAATTAACTTATTTGATAAGACCAATAGCTTTGCCTCTTCCTGTTCATATCTCCGCAAATTAACTTATTTGATAAGACCAATAGCTTTGCCTCTTCCTGTTCATATCTCCGCAAATTAACTTATTTGATAAGCAATGTACGATCGATATTTGTTTATCTAGGAATATTCCACAATACAGTGTTTCTCCTTCAACCCAAAATGATTTGTCGCCAGAGGTTCCTGTCTAAAGCATCTTCTTCCCTCAAATCTCTAGCTTCCATACTTCTCTTCACTCCATCCATCCATCCGTCGTTCTCTAGACCTGCCTCTTCCACTTCTTCCATTAGCTTTCAAATTAAGGATCTTCTTTGGTGAGGTTGTTGGTCCCCCATCGGGCGCCTCCCCAGGTGGTGGATAGGGGAATGCTTCCCAGATATGGGTGGTGTCGGGGAAATTAAATACCCGAGGCGAACCAAAACTAACAGCTACTGCCTTGTAGTTCCGTGTTGATTCACTAAAGGCTAGAGGAAGACAACCTTGATTACAAATTACCTGGTCCTCCATGTTGTGAGTTGTAGCAATGGGCTGAAAAAAATATACAATTCTAAAAACCAAAAACCTGAAGAAACGATCAATATGGTACAGCAAGAAATGCCTAAAGAAATCAACTTCAAATATTACCAAAAAAGTTAGTTGTGTTGTTCTAAAAATGTTGTATAATGAATCTGTATTTCTCATACAATCATCTGTTATTGATTTTTCCCAAACCCAAAGAGATTTAACAGTAAATATATGCTATTTATAACTATACAGCCGGCTTAGAAATCGCTCCGAAGTAAGATCGGAATACATAATCTCACATTTGGTAAATATTATACATTATAATTATTTTTAGCTTCTGATGTATTATTGGCTAGATACTCACTCCAAATCCAACGCGAGGTTGAGTTAGCACAACATCTTGTTAGATTATTGTTGATAATTAATAATGATAACAATAATAATAATGGGACACACAATAATTATTATTCCATTCCAATAACTTGGTTTAACCTCTCACTTTATAGGGACATTTACATGTCACGCCACCCGGGCATTACAGTGGCATCATGTGTCGGGAGAGGGATTTTGGACTATGGATCACACATACTTTTTCGACCACACAAGGGCATCGGGGACCACCTCGAATGAGTGATCGGCTCAACGTCCGGGCCTCTTCCCAGACATCACAATATTAAGGCGAAACCCACCATTCACACACACATTCAGAGTAAACATGGCGAATATGAAAATGATGATTATGATGGCCAGATGATGTTCAGGGACGTTTGGACCTTAAAGTATTCTGACATTTGTCTTACAATATAGGAAAACCCCGAAAACAATATCACCCAAAAAACTTGTCCCGACCGGAGATTGAAACCGGGCCTCCACGAACAAAGGCAGCCACGCTACCCCGAGACCACAGGGTGGACAATACCGATCGCAATAATAATGATAATAATAATTAATAATAATAATGACGTGCATGGAAGCTTCTTGTAGGAAAACCAGAGGAAAAGCGCCTAGTTGGTAGACAAGTATGAGATGGGAGATTACATTAACTATGATTTGAGGGAAGTAGATTATACAGGGATGATTAGAAATCATTAGCTCAGGATAGGGATATATGGAAAGCTTATGTCCTCGCGGCCATGAACCTACGGATTTGATAGTGCCCGTGAGTTAATTAGTTAGTTAGTTAATGATAATGATAATAATATGATGATTATTATAATGACAGTGGCGATGATAATAATTTCTGTACGTAACTGACTATAAATTAAATGGTTGTTTAATTTGTGACGTCATTGAAAAGATTCAATAATAGTTGGTTAAAATTTTAATTACCGACGTTGTTTAACATCTTAGGTCATAAGTGTTGTAATTCAAATATTGTGGAAAAACTGTGATCTTTTTAAATAATAATAATAATAATAATAATAATAATAATAATAATAATACTTTATTTATTCTGGCAGAGTTAAGGCCATAAGGCCCTCTCTTCCACTCAACCAGCACAAATACAAATAAATATTCGACAAATATAGATATACACTGTACTAATTATAAACAGTTAAAGATACAATAATTGTAGCAATGTAAATGTCATGTACAACAACATTTTATAGGGTAATAACAATAATGATACGATAATAATAATAATAGTAATAATAATAATAATAATAATAATATATAAATATGATACATTATACGGGAAACACCAATAATATATATATATCTACACTGGATAATAATGAAGTCGAGTTTAGAGCAAATATAAATTTAGATTTCTTTAAAAGATGCCAATGTCCGGCAGCCCCTTATTTCTTGTGGTAGGGAATTCCAGTTGCGAGAAGTGGAGATGGTATATGACATGGAGTGATGTGATGTCCTATGTTGCGGTATATTAAGTAAGAGACTATGTTGTGATCTTGTGTTTAAGTTATGGTTTGAGGATAGATACTGGAAACGGGATGATAAATAATTGGGAATCGAGGTATGTAGGATCTTAAATAGGAGAATTAGACAGTGCGATTTTCTTCTCTCTTTTAGATGTAGCCATGACAATTCGTGGAATAATGGAGAAATGTGATCGTATTTTCGAACATTAAATATGAATACTGATACACATATTATGGACACGCTGCAGTTTGTCCGACAATCCGTCACTTATGTCAGTTAGTAGAACGTCACAGTAGTCAAAATGCGGCATCACTAAAGTTTGGATTAAAATTCTTTTTAAGAGTTGTAGGAAGAAAATGTTTAAGTCGCTTTAGGGAATGCATTATGGAGAAGATTCTTTTAGATGTTTGTTTTACTTGCTCATGCCATTTTAAATTAGAATCTAAGTAAAATCCCAAGTTTTTAACGACGTCGGTATAAGGAATTTGTTCATTATCTAATATGACAGCCGGCATATTGCCATTGTTTATGAGGTGTAATAGCCTTGGATGTCCGATAATTATTGCTTGCGTTTTGTTTACATTTAGTTTCAGCCCATATTGTCTGGACCATAAAGATATATGCCTGAGGTCTGTGTTTACTTTGTCAATATATTCATTAATTTCGTCAGGCCTAAAGTGTGTGTAAATCTGTAGGTCGTCGGCGTAAAGATGATGCTTGCAGTTTTGTAGTTTCTTGGTCACGTCATTAATATAAATCGAGAAGAGAAGAGGAGCGAGGACGCCGCCTTGAGGTACCCCTTTCCTCACCAAGCGCCAGGAAGAAATGCGATTATTAACAGAAACTGATTGCTGACGATTAGTGAGGTAAGATGCAAACCAATCAAGGCAGTTTTCCGACAGATGTAGTGTCTTTAGTCTCGCTAGCATTAAGTCTATATCTACTGTGTCAAAGGCTTTGCTGTAGTCGAGTAGGACTATTGCGGTGAGTTTGCTTTTGTCCATTGAGTCTCTTATGTTCTCTACAATGTCAAGTAGTGCAGTACTTGTGTGATGTCCTGTTCTAAAACCAGACTGATGTTCATCAAGTAAGTCGTGTGTGGTGAGGTAGTCTGTTAACTGTGAGTGTATTATGTGTTCCAGTGCTTTAGATAAACAGGGAAGAATACTAATTGGTCTATAATCATCGAGTGTTGTGGGAGTATTTGATTTCGGTGTAGGACGAACTAGAGCCATTTCCAGAGTCTGGGATAGGTCCCGGTCATTATAGAGGCATTAAAAATGTGGGTTATTGTTGGGAGAATAATGTCTATTATTTTTTGCAGGAGAGTTATTGTTATATTGTCTATTCCTTGTGCTTTAGATTTAATACGTAATACTGCTCTTTTGGCGTCATTAGGTGAGATATAGGAAAAAAAGAATTTGTCTCGGGTAGGTTGGGAATATGACATTAGTTCATCTATTGTCTGTTGTTTTTGTTGTGAGGTGTTGTCAGAAGGAGGGCGGGTAAAATGGTCATTCAACTCATCTAGTGTAGGTCAGCTGTTTCTACCTGTAGTTTATTTTGACAAAGGCCTATTGATTTAAAATTTTTCCACATGTCAGCTGAGTTGGACATAGATTGTGTAATAATAGTATGGGCATATCTTAGTTTTGCATTCCTTACAGTCTGGTTGACTTTATTCCTCAGATGTTTGTATGTCTGTAAGTCTGTCAGTTCTTTGTTCCTCCTGTATTTCCTAAATGCTGCGTCTCTCTCTGTCATAAGCAAGCGGATATTATCAGACATCCAGAGTGCAGGTGGTCTGTTTATACGTCTAGTCTTGATAGGTGCGTGTTTGTCATACAATTGTAAAATCATGTCATTAAAATTTTCAACTTTCTCGTCTACAGTCCTAAGTGTCCATATGTTGTTCCAAGGTAGTTTTGCAGCGTCATCAATTAATTGCGCATAATTTATATGTTTCAAGTCTCTGTATGTTACAAGTCTAGGTCTACGTTTAGAGCAAAGGAGTGAATATTCAATGTATATTAAGTAATGTGCAGAGATGCCTGGAGCTTCTATCTGTCCACTAGTTATAACTTTTTGAGGATTATTTGTTATAATTAAGTCTAGTAGTGTTTCAGAATACCTAGTATGATGGGTTGGTTCTGAAGGCAGTATTGTCATATTGCATGACTGGAACATTGTCTGTAATAGTATAGTGTTGTAAGATTTGTGGCTAATAGATTAGTATTGAAGTCTCCTAGTACAATTACATGTTCATAAGATGGTATCAGATTTTGGAGTACTGTTTCAATGTCATGCAGGTGACCGACATTTGGGGGCTTATAAACTACTCCTAATAAACATTTCTGCATTTTCGCTCTAATTTCTATAAATAGGTATTCGGGTCGAGACGAGTATTCACTAGGCGAATGGGATACAATTTTTGGTTGTAGATCGGAACGTATATACATCGCCACGCCGCCTCCATTTTTCCCGAATCTGTCATTCCTAATCAAGGTGTAATTTTGCATGTTTACTAGAGAAGAAGGAAGGGTATTTTTCAGCCATGTTTCAGAAATTAAAATGGCATGCAGATTTAATGTTGAAAATATAGTTTGGAATTCTGAGAAGTGGGACAGGAGTCACTGTGCATTACAATGTGTTATTTTGAGTGCATTGCTGTTCAAAGAGAAACGTGATTTAAAAGGTCTGAGGTGGAAGGGTATGTTGAGATGGGGACAATGGAACTGTCGAAGACCGAAAAGGGGCTGCAGGTGCATTCCTTAAATCTATGGTTGAAATGTTACTAACTAAAACAAGAAAACCGTAAATATGAAATATCAATTGGTGTTTAGTATATGAAGTACAAAATTAAATTAATGAAAAAATAGATTATACACGAAAAAATTAAGAAAAAAAATGAACACAGTAAATAATTAAATACTAATAAAAATAAATTACAAAAAGTAACGAGTTTCTGAGTTGATAGTTATCACTCTGACCTGAGATCTGATATATGATTTATTCGCTTTTTTCTGTCTCCTACCTTAACAATGACAGAACCATCTTGGGTCCAGACATTGTCTTGAAAAACAAATTTACAAATTTTGCTTAGATGTCTCTTATTTCAGACTTCGGGTTTTTACGCGTCGTAAATCTAAGATGCGCGATCTATAGCTTTACTTACTTTCCAAAGGAAGCAATGCTCAATATTTGAATCATCTTAAAAATTACTCGACCTCGTCAGGGATTGAATCCACGATCCACTGAACAAAATGCGAACACGGTAACAAATAGTCCACCTAGATCGACAAATATATCAGCAGACTGCATAGATATATACTATTAGTACAGTCATTAAGTTCTGAGATTTTAACGCATGAGGATAGGCACCCACAAGAATTTGAACGTCTCACAAGATGCCGATAATTAGGAGTACACTTAAATAGAATCATATCCTCCCTCAAAGTAGTTGCCTTTGGCCGTCATACATGTTTGCCTACGGTGGTAGGTATAGAAGCACCGCCGAAAGATGTTGACAGGAAGGTCCCGTATGGCTTCTCTTGTGGCAGTGATGACCTCTTCGGAATAATGAAATCTACGCCCACATAGGATTGCTTTCATGCGAGAAAAGAGAAAAAAAAGTCATGTGATCATCACGTGGGTCTTGCGACAGGATTCCTGGCACACTGTGGTGGGTATGGCAACACGAGACATGTCCAGGTCATCATACAGAAAAGTTTGTAACAAGTACCATGGCTGACCCCTACCACTACTGCCAGATCGTCTACTGATTGGGAGCGGTTAGCACGCACCAACGTCACAACTTCTTCGATCTTGCGTTTAGTTCGAATTGTTTGTAGCCGACCAGTATGCACATCATCTTCCAAACTGTATCTTCCTTGCAAAAAACGTCGGTGCCACCTAAACACAACACTGCGACTCAATGCGTACTCACCGTAAACTTACTGCATCATTTGAAACGTTTCGACAGCGGTCTTGCCTAATTTCTTACAGAACTTGATGTTGCTCTAACTGTAACATCTCGAATTCCGACATGCGCATTCAAATAATCCTCACGACAAAGGCCGTAGTTCTGCTTGCAGTGAATGAACTCAACTGTCTCTTGCTGGGACGAGAGACTAACTGACAAGGTACCATACCACGGCACCACCTATGCGCTATAGCGTAATACAGTGGCTCTATGCGCTCAGTCTCAAAAGTTAAAGACTGTGCCACGTATAATGTTTTCGACATTATGTTGCATCCTTTAGCATCATTGCCATATAAACTCACAAGGCAACCGTTAAACATTAATTGATGAAAACTACTTAAAAAACCTAGAAATATGTCCCGGAGAAGCGTTGTGATGTGCCTAGGCCTTGTCAAAAATATATCAGCCGCCTTTAACTGCAAGTCGTTAAAATATAGCGCCAAATGTCTCATTTAAACCACAGGGAAGTAATATAACTCCCGATTTGGTGGAATGGCTAACCTTAAAAGGTTGCCGTCCGCGCGGCGCCCTGCCTCACTCCTCTCACTCTGTTGAAGCAAGAACGTCCAGCTGCTTCTCACAGTGGTTACATTGCTGGATTATGACTTCGATTTTTACGCCCTGCAGTTGGAAGCGACAAATATGTTTTGGCACTACCTTGGTACATCCCAACGCTTCTCTGGGAAAAAAATTCAAGGTAGGTTTCGAGATCAATGGTTGACAGTTCCCATGTCGGAAGATTCAGAGAGTGGGACGAAACTAAATTACCCTTTAAGGTGTTTGAAGTTGCAGTGTCCATAAATGACCGACATCGTTTGATATGGCACACACACACACACACGCACGCACATTTCCTTCTTCTTACAAGGATTAAACATTGTTGGTTCATTCCAGCTCCAAGTATCATAGCAGTTGTGCCCGTCTCTTTCGTGGGCGTCCCCGATCTCTTTCCTTTTCTCGGTTGATATTTTAGACTTTATCTGTTGGTATCCATTCTGCAAACATGTTCATATCATTTTCTTCTGTAGTGTTCTATTTTATCTGTCAGGCTGAATATTGTAGTGCTTTACGAATATCTTCCCCTCGTTTCTTATCCATAAAACGATTTTCTGCCACAAATTGTAAATATTTCATATCTGCGGCTTCTATTATTTTAATTGTTTGTTAATTCAGAGTCCATATTTCTGAGCCATACAATATTGCAGGCGCAGCCAATACTTCATAATTTTTTAATTTATTACTTACTTTTTTTTTTACTTTTGAGGGCCTCTCCACTTTTCAGCGGTTACCCTGTATTCCCATTCGCCATTCTTGCCGATCACACCATTCATCCTCCTCCAGACCTCGGTTGTTCATCAATCTATGGATCTCTCCTCTCCAAATTGTTCTTGGCCTGCCCCGTTTCCTTCTACCAGAAGGTGACCATTCCAAAAGAGTTTTGGGCCACCTATCATCCTCCATTCTCCTGACATGACCATACCACTGAAGAGCTCGTCTTTCGATCCTTTCCACCACTGTCTCCTCCATATCCATCATCTGCCTCACTTCTTCATTTCTTCTTCTTTCCAACCTGGACACCCTGGCACTGCGTCTTATTCCATCCATCTCCACTGCCAAGATCTTAGTTTTTTGTCCCTCTACTAAAGTCCATCCCTCAGCACCATAAGTCATTATGCTTTCCACAACAGACTTCAAAATCCTCTCCTTCGTGTGGTTTGACATAGTCCTACTCCACAGTACTCCATTCAACATTTTTATGGCTCTTCGTGCTTGTACTAACCTGCTATCTAATTCAGCTTTAAAACTCCCTGATTCATCAATAAGTGATCCCAAATATTTAAATTTTTTAACAGCTCTAATAATTCCTTGGGATAGGGATATATCTCGTCCACTTCCTCCTACTACAAGATATTCAGTTTTTTCCATGTTTACTCTTAATCCTATTTCAAAAGCATTAAAAGTTTTCTCATCATGTACTTCACATCCTCACGACTCTGAGCTATCAACACTTGATCGTCTACAAATAATAAGGAATGTATTGTACCACCATGGACTGGTACTCCCATGCCTCCACAATATCGATTCCACTGCTCCAATATATGCTGGATGTATATTTTGAACAGAGTAGGGGACATACTACAGCCCTGTCGCAGGCCTTTAGTAGTTGTGAATGGAGAGGATATCATCTTACCCACTTTAACCGAAGCCTGACACTGCTGGTACAACCGTCGGACAAGTGAAATCGTTGGTAAATCGATACCAACATCAACCATTGCATCCCAAAGTTGGTTGATTGGCACTGAGTCATAGGCCTTTTCTAAATCAACAAATATCAAATTAATTTCCTGGCCCTTAGCATATGATTTTTCTGTTATCTGTCTCAGACTAAAAATGTGATCCATGCATGATTTCCCACTGGTAAATCCTGCTTGGTCTTCCAACATTCTTCCTTCGATAGTGTGTTCAAGTCTGTTTGTGACGATACTACTAAAAATTCTACTCATGGATGACATCACACTGATTCCTTTGTAATTTCCAGGGTCTTTACGATTTCCCTTTTTATGAATAGATGTTATATATGACATACACCGATCCTTTGGTATTTCATCACCCTCTAAAATCTGATTAAACATTTTACATATAAGTATTTTTAATAAGGGGTGTCCATATTTCCATAATTCTGTCATTATTCCACTGGGTCCACTGGCTTTACCATTCTTTGCTTTTTTCAGTGCCTGATTTATTTCGTCCTCTAAAATAGGTTCCATACGTGACGATATATTGTCCATATACTCCAAATTTTCACATTTTTGTCCCTTCATTTTCTCAACAAGCAGATTTTTAAAGTGCTTCTCCCATTGTTCCATATTCACAAGATTTAAGGCTGGTGATGGATTATTAACTGTCCTCATCCTCCTTATAACTCTCCATGCCTCTGCAGATATTCTGTATCCTAATGAATGATCGATTTCAGCACATACTTTTTCCCATGATTCTTCTTTACATTTTATTATAACCTTCTTTGCCTTTCTCTTGCATTCTCTATACTTCTTTTAATTTGTTTCTTTTCTTATTTTCTTTCAGTGTTCTTTTAAGGGTACCACGTAAATATAAATATAAATAAATAAATAAATAAAATATATATATATATGTATATATATCCATGAATACTGAGAGCGAAACAGGCCGAGGGCCTAACCATGAAAATGATGATGATGATCATAATATCCATCCATAGTAATTCTGCCCGTGGTCAGGTCCTTCACTGCAATCATAGCATTTTCATGCTATGCTTTGTAGCTTCACTAAGGAATTGTAGGTGTGGTAACTTCCCGTTGTTTTCCTCACCGGTGAAAGATGATGATGATGATGGCCGGATGATTTTCGGGGATCGTTTGGCCCTACGCTTCCTGACATTTGTCTTACAGGTGAGGAAAAACCCCGAAAAAACCTCACTCAGGAGCCTGTCCCGACCGGGAATCGAACTCGGGCCCGCTGCGTTACAAGGCAGCACGCTACCTCGAGACCACAGCGGTGGATTATATATATATATATTTTTTTAAATTGAAGTTCATACGAATCCACAGTAATTTCGTACAAGTTTATAGTTAATTTAAGTTTTTTTTTGTATCTTTATTATTGTCTTTCAGTGCTGAGAACTAGATAAAAATGTCATCACCTCAGACACAGACCGGTTATCTTGCACCTATCTTGTTCTAATGTTCGCTGTGTCCGTGGATTTTCTCAGTGAATAAAAATTCTTTATGCATTCCTTCGGAAGGAAAGTATATCCGTGGGTCGTATATCGTAAATGTGTGGCACGTTAAAGAACTTTAAGCCTAAAATAAGATACCTCTAATCAAAATTTGTTGCTCCTATCACGCTCAGATTTTAATTGAGACGCTAGCGCACTCCAGGCTAAAGAGCGGCATAAAATATAAAGTACTTTCTCCTACCTATGACCAGTCAATATATTTACAAATGTTAAACAGGCTTTCATTTAATAAAATAAAATAATATAAAAATAATTTAAAGTGCAGGTAATTTAAAGTTTTGTTATGGTGATAGGGGTGAAGTTGAGGAATATCGATCACTATAGCAATTAGTCCAATAATTGTAATATTATTCGTGAAAAGGAAAAAAAAAGAGATAATGTTTTACTATCTATTACCACTTAGGTATACATCAAATACAAATATACCATCAATTAACCTCAAAACTCTGTATTCTTGTACCTGAATTTGATCTGATTTCCCCCCGAACTTGGGTATTTCCGATCACCTTATTGAAAGCTAAAGAAAAAGCTGAAGTACATAAAAATGCAATAGATACCGTCTCTGCGAACAAAAATCACAGACTAATACTTTGGTGTGCACTCCATTGTGCATGAACTTTTTGAACGTGAAGTGCACCTGTACCACAATTTACTCCCGGCCTAATCACAACACGTATCAGGTTCTTAGTTGCATTGTTTAAATATTAATAGTAAACAAAAGAAAGATGAAACATTTATATTTATGGTAATAATAATGTATGGGAAATAATTAGTAATAATAATAATTACGCGTGCCCTAACAAATGATGCACCACAAGTTATGAAGAAACAATACTTGGGAAAATGATTATTGCGTTGGTAGAAACGATCTCTCAAAAGAGGAAATTAATAATAAAATGGAAGCGTCCACCGCTGTAGTCTCGAGGTAGCGTGCTGCAGCGGGCCCGGGTTCGATCCCCGTTCGGGACAGTTTTTGTGGGTGAGCTTTTTTATCGTTTTTTTTTCTCACCTATAAGACAAATGCCAGGAAAACTTTAAGGCCCATATGGTCCCCGAACATCATATGGCCATCATCATCATCATTCATATTAATCTTAGATTAAGCTTAGTGCTAGGGACTCTCCTGGCGCACCACTATCAGCATCATCATCCACCATATCATCGGGGCAAACGTAACCCCGCCTTCCAGGCGTCCGAACCTCAGAAGTGAGTTACAAGTACGTCATGCCAGGAGAGAACACCAGGAATGTCGAAAGACAACCTGGGGCATTTGAAAAAAATATATATATGGTAGATTTGAATAGCAGAGTTGGAAAGGGGACAGGTGACATAGTTGGTCCATATGGAGAATGTATTGAGAACCAAAATGACGTTTAAAGGAGGAATGTAAATTGAATGACCTAATTATTATGATTTCGATGTTTAAACATCGTCATCATCATCATCATCATCATCATCATCAACAACAAGGATTAGGCCGAATGGCCTGTTCCGATCTCATTATAGGTCGAATTGGTCCTTCCATCTCTTCAATGGTCTTTCCAAAGTTCTTCTCCCTTTTGGTTTGTAATTATACATTCTTCTTGGTATGCGCTGTTTATTCATTCGTAATACGTGCTGAAGATAAGCATTTTCGTAATATGCCATTTTTTCACAGAGATTAAATATATTAAGTTCTGTTCTTATATCTTCGTTTTTCTTTTTATCTGTCCTTTGGTATCCTGCCTGCTATTGCTCTCAACATCTTCCTTTCAGCAGCCTCTATTTGTTTACTATCTGTCTTTGTTAATGTCCAGGTTTCACATCCATATATAAGAGATGGAACTGCCAATACTTTGTAAAAGTTCAAAATAGTTTATTTTCTAGTCTTATTCAATAAAGTGCCACATAGATAATTGAATGGTTGTATATTAATGTGTTTATCCAAATTTCTGTCATTGCCTAAATTACATCCCAAATAATTAAAATTCTGAACTTGGTCTATAATTACATTGTTTATCACTATTTTTGTTCTTATTGCACATCAGGACATATATAGATATACGTGGGAACAACGCACTAAAGGTCTAAAATGTACAATTTATTATGTAACAGTGATTAAACAGAGAAATAGGCCTATTAGATTTGAAGATGTCATAGTGAATCGAGGACCCGAACGTGGAACGGTTCATTATATGCTACCAACTAGGATAGTATGCCCTATAAACAGGCAAAAGGTAAACAAGGATCAGAACATAGAAATAGGAAATGATTTAGAAAAATGTAGATATAATCTACATTTACTACAAGATGAGAGTATCAAAAATCTATATGCCCAACGCCTCACCGAAAAATTAAAATTTGAGGAAGATTGGAATTGTGTCATTATTTATGAACATCTGAAAAAAATATATACATGAAGCAGTTAGAGAAGCACTTGGTCTAGATAATGATAAACACTATTAAAATTGAGTGGATACGGAAATACTTGATGATATAACAGAAAAGAAAAATGCATATCAAAGATATTTAAGTTCAAAGAAATATGAAGATTTTCAAAGTTATAGCATACTTAAAAGAAAGGTTGAAGCAGAAGTCAGGAAAAAATGAAATAAAATCTGGGATAGGGTATGTGCAGAAACTGAGCATGCAGTAGGTTACACAAAGTCACCCCAAGCATGGAGGACAATTAAAAACACGCGTAATAATTATATGACAAAGAGTTTTAATTTAGTACCAATGAAAACGTTTCAGGAATATTTAAAAATGCTTTTAACAGAAACTAGAAAATAATTTATAGATTGTACTACACTGGATAATCGAAAAGGTGACTTAATAGAACCTATAACAGAAGAGGAGGTAACAAACGTGTTGAGAACAGCAGAAAATGGACATGCGGCAGGTCCAGGAGGAATAAGCATGGGACTAATTAAATTTGGTGGTTCAGGACTGATAATAATTTTAAGTAGACTGTTTAACCAAGTGATAGAAGGAGGTCCTATTTCGGATGAATGTAAATTATCGTATATTAGTGCAATATAGAAAAATAAAGGGAATAAAAGAGATCGAGCAAATTATGGAGGGATTAGTGCTATGGCAGTAATTAGTAGAATGTCTTCTTCTTCTACTACTACAAGGTTTAGACTATGCAGCCTGTTCCGGCGGAGTTAAAAGTGGAGTCCATCTTCTATGTGGTCGGCCAACATCTCTTGTTCCTCTGGGATTATACAGGAAGGTTCTTTTTGGTATTCTTTCGTTGTTCATTCTCATTAAGTGTTCTGTCCATTTCTTATTATTTTCGCTGATTTTATCTGCAATTTTAAATATATTTAATTTTTCTCGTATAGTTTCATTCCTTATTCTATCCGCTCTTGTGTATCCTTTAACATTACATAAAAACAGCATTTCCGCAGTCTGTATCCTGCTTTTATCCCTTCATTTCATTATCCAATTTTCACTTCCATACAACAACAAAGGAAGAGCCATTGTGTTATATAATTTAAGTTTCGTATCTTTCCTTGTTTTCCGACCTAAGGTTCTTTTTATGGTTCCACAAATAGCCTGAAATTTATTTACTTTATTTTCTATATCTTTATTTTCTCTATAAGTTATATCACATCCTAGATATTGGAAATGTGATACTTGTTTTATTATTTTGTTATCCAGTACATTTTTTTATCTAATTCCATATTTACCAATAAATGCCATTACTTTTGACTTATTTATTGATATTTTACTATTATATCTATTGGCTATTAATTTAAATTTATATGCTAACATTTTAAGCTCATTTTCAGATTCTGCTAAAAGTACAACATCGTCAGCGAATAATAAAGAATTTATTTTATCTTTATTATCAATTAATATTCCGTCATTAGTTAAAACCTTTTTCCATTCTTTTAGGATATCGTCCATATAAATATTAAATAATATAGGTGAGAGTGAACACCCTTGTTGTACTCCTTGGTTTATTTGAAAAAATGTCATATTTTTTGTCAACTGAGGGTCAATACAAATATTTGTCCCATAGTACAAGCTCTTAACAGTTTCTATAATCTGAAAAGGGAGGCCTTTTTCTTTTAGGATATTCCACAATATTTTCCTGTTTACTCGATCAAATGCTTTATCTAAGTCTATAAATAACAAATGTGTTTCCAGGTATTTTTCTTGTCTTTTGTTTATTATGTCCGCGCGGCCATGAATCTACGGGTTCGATAGTGCCAGTGAGTAAGTAAGTAAGTTTGTTTATTATCTGATTCAGGGCAAATACTCCATCGGTACAAGATCTTCCTTTTCGGAACCCGTTTTGTTCTTCTGCTAGTGTTACTTCAGTAATTCGTTGTATTCGTTTTTTCTAGCATAGATTTTATATCCACTATTTAGGAGGGTAAAAGTAAAGTAATCCCACTACAGGCCTCAGGAGGCCCTTGGGGTAGTAGGAGGTTAAGGCTCCCACTTTTTCTGGACAATCGGCACTTGATGTCAGCCGGGTTGTCAGCCCTGCGGGTAATGCCTCTGTAATTAGATGGTTGGTTTATTTCTCCGTTCTTGTAAATTGGTTAAGTACAATTATTAAAATTAGATTGGAGAAACTAATACAAGATAAAATATCGGAAGACCAAATAGGTTTAAATATTTGTGATTAGGCAGATTATAGAAAATATGTTGGCTAAAGACAAAGACGTTGAAGTGGCATTTATATATATCTAGAAAAGGTCTATGACTCTGTACCATCAACAAACTTTGGGAGGCAATGGAGAAGTTTCGTATACCTAAATCTCTTATATATTTTATAAAAAGAATGTATGATTGTAAAGCATGTATTAAGGTTGGGAATAGAGTATCCTCAGAATTTGATATAACAAAAGGATTAAGACAAGGATGCGGGATGTCACCATCATTGTTGAAGATATATTTAGAAGATGTATTAATGAAATGGAATAAGTCATGTAGGGGAATTGGAATCAATATTAATAACCGTTTACTGCACAATTTATTATTCGCTGATGACCAGATTATAATAGAACAAGATAAAGAAGAAATAGAATATATGACTAGAAAATTGGTAGATACATTTAAGATACTGATGAAAAATTATATTAAAACAGAATATTTGGTAGTCGAAGGAAATTCAGAAGACCTACAAATAAATAACATGGGTATTAAATGTGTTGAAGAATTTAAATATCTTGGTTCTATTAAAGACAGATCTGGTACTTGTGAAGAACGTATTATTAACAGAGCAAATTGTGCAAGGAAAAGCGATTTAGATCCTGAATGGTCTTTTATGGAATAGAAAATGGACCAGAAAACAAAAAAAAAACGATTGTACAATAAATAATATAAAGTATAGGGGATCAGAAAGCTAGACAACAAATGAAAGGATGCAGAAACGAGTCTTGGCGACAGAAATGAATGAAACACAGAGAAGTATGAGAATATCCAAGCTTTAACATATTAGAAATACATATATTAGAGAAGAAATGAATGCAGAAGAAACTGTTATCGATAGGATAACAAAGAGAGCTTTACAGTGGTATGGACATGTACAACGGATTTCGGAAGACCAGTGGCCTAAACATGTGTTAGATTGGACAGTACCAGGCCTTAGGAAGAAGAAGAGAAGCAGAACAACATGGTATGAGGGAATATATGATGCCATGATGTAGAGAGGTGTGGAAGAAGGACAATGGAAACATAGGAATATCTGGAAAGCAGCTATTAACGACGAACTGCTGTCAAGTGGAAAGCCTGTGTTAAGTAAGTAATAAACAAAAATATTCGAGCAATGAGGACTCACTTTTACAACTTTGAGTAAATCCATTCAGTATTGATCAGAGTTACCGCAACGTGACATATTTGAAATAATTTGGCACCATTTCTTATTGGAGTTACAAGTTGAAACTGTAAGTAATTATTTTATATTAATATTCACTTCATTACAATCTGAAAAATTATTACATTTAATTTATTGATACCTAACTTACCAGACATAATTCAGCTTAGCTTCTTTAGAAGAAAAGTAACAGAAAATGCCCACCACACTGGAGAAAGAAATGCTGCTCGACCTTGACATTATACACAATGCTTGAAAAACGTAGTAGAATATGCCAGAAATATGCAGAACGCGACTTTAATAGTGATTTCTGGATAAAATTGTAATCGCGATTACCTCCATGATCGGAATTCTTCCAATTTACCCCCAATTGTAATCAAAGCAAATTAACCCTTAAATTTGCAAGACACAAGACATGGGGTTGGAAGAGCAGAACCACCCTTTATGTACCCATGCCCATTGTCCCCCGGCCCGCCGAACACTCACTCAGTTTGACCAGGATGCATTACTCGGCAGCCAGGTGGAATCAACGAGCAGGGCCCGTCGCCTGACTTTTCCGTCTGCTTTAGGGACTTAAATGCCCTCTTCAGCCCGTAGATTGTTTTCAAGTTGATGGTAGAGCGATGATCGAGCCGTCAGTCATAACCAGCCGTAGATCAGGAGACAAATATCAAGTCATTGGGCATTAACTAGCCTGTTTTAAACTTTTTGTTAGTTGTTATCATCGTAGGACGCCAAGAGGAAGACCGCGACCGCCACGGGCGCCGCCAACGCCCCGAGGAGGCAAGGGCGTACCCCCCCCCCGGAGTACCGACTTCGCAAACCCGACCAGAAACGACCTTCCTCAGGTTATGTAGATTTTTTGCGAAATTTTGAATTATGAAAATAAAACTTGGGCATTTATAATTTACTGGTGGAAATTAGGGGACGAATGGATAACAACAGACTTCCTAAGCAGGCTTGGATGTACAAACCACGAGGGAGAAGAGATCCTGGAGGACCAAGAAAGCGATGGAGTATTGAGCCGGAACAGGCCATGGAGCCTATACCGTGAAGATGATGATGCAATTAGGGGACCACTAAGACATTTTGTCTTTTCGCTAAGGAAAACGTCGAAAACATTTGGCAGGACAAGACATCAAAAACACTCACAACTTGAAGGGATTAGGAATAAGCTGAGATCTCTACAAGGCGACAACTGGAAAGTGGAATTCTGCTGGGTCAAGGCACATGCAGGAGTCTGTGGCAACGAGATAGCGGATCGCCTAGCGAAGCAAGTAGCGTGCGACGGCGGTCTACTGACGGGTTTCGACAGGATTCCAGTAAGTACTGTGAAAGAAACAGCTGAGAATTATTAGTGAAGAAAATTGGGAAAAGGAATGGGTATCAACCACCAAATGGAATTTGACAATTTTTTCCCCTAAATTCGGCGATACTACAGACAGGAATCCAGATATCTCCCAATTTGACAACGCTGGTAACCGGACATGGGAATATAAACGCCTATTTCCATCGCTTCAAGATAAAAGACAGTGCAATGTATGCATGCGGTGTTAGTGAGCAGACAGTGGACCATTTGATATATGATTGTATAGAATTTAAAAATGAAAGACAAACTCTTATAAATTTTGCAAATATGGGTAGTGAAAGACGGTCCATAGGTAAGTATAAATTAACTAATAAGTATAGAAAACAATGTACCAAATTTGCAAATAGCATAGACTTAAAAAAATACAGTAGAACATTAATTGTACAGTATATTTTAGGAAGTGTAAATTATAAACTGATAGAACTAGTTAGTAAACCAAGGCATATAGTACTGCAGAAAACTGTAGTGGAGCATGCTGCCATATGAAGACTAGACTATACTGTGTTGGAAGCTGGAGCACTTTTCCAATATGTATCCCTTCCTGGATGCTCCCTTGGCTTATGAAGACTAAAACAATTCTCGTGTTAGTTATTTAAATGTGGCGGACAGCAGTGAAAACGAAATAATGCATAACTGTTTACTATTAGGTATATTGTGTAGTTCGACACAAATTTAAGTAATTTCTATTCTTGCATTTTCTTCCTTTTATTAAAAATAAATTAAACCAATCGATCCATCTCTTATATGTGGATGTGAAACCTGGACATTAACAAATGCAGAGAGTAAACCAAATAGAGGCTGCCTGACAATTTCGGAAAGTACGTTGAGAGCAATAGCAGGATACCAAAGGACCGATAAAACTAAACACGAAGATATAAGAACAGAACTTGACAATTTAAATATCTATGATAGAATAAAATAGTCACAAATTGCTTATCTTCAGATGCACGTAGTACGAATTGAATGAACAAGCGCAGACCACGAAGAATTGTTATTACTTATAAACCAAAAGGGACAAGAATGTTGGGAAGACCATTGAAGAGATGGAAGGACCAATTCGACCTATAATGAGATCGGAACAGGCCGTTGGGCTTAATCCTTGTTGTTGATGATGATGACAAATCGATGTATCATATAGGCTACATTGCCAATTTAAGGATTAAAAGTGGAAAGGAGGAAGCTCTTGTTCACCCCTGTGCATTTTTTTAACTTGTTACTCTGTGTGAAGTGTTGGGTGGAGTTTGGCGTCTCGCGTAAGAGAGAGTTTGCAGCAAGAACTCTGTGTAAGTGGGGTGGGGTACTCCATTCGCGTCTGAAGGGCCCGAACCGTGGTCCTGTCTACTCAGGGAGAATTACTGCATTGTGTGCAGGGAATACACTAATTCCACTGCTAAACGGCCTCCACTGCGACTACTAAGCTAACATTTGTTTTCCATGGTTCAACAATCAAAACCTGATTCGGTCAGATGTGTTTTCACTTTCGTTCACATTGCAATAGAACTCGCTACTTACATCCTTCTTAGTTGTGATTAAGTTCAAGGTGGTACGCAAAGAACATGAAGAGATCATGGCAATACCTCCTATATCTGATGTTTAAGTAAGGCACAATTGTGGATCTGACTGATCTATACACTTTTAGAATACGTGATTACTTTAAATATTAATTATACAGTTTTAATTTCACCAGCCAAGTGGTTAAGGCAAGAAGACTTGGCGCTGAACTACGGGACTTGCGCTACTTCGAGTCTCCATGGGGAAGACATTTCTCATGGTATTTCGGCCAGTATGGGACTGATGCCCAATCAGCATCGTGAGACATTTGGGTAGCTACAATAATTAGCGGCTTCTTTTACGAAAATCAACTATAACGGTAGGGAACTCGACATACCGATCATGTGTCACCCCAATACTGGCTGTATGATTGCCTACCTCTGTGATTAATACATGTAGATATGAGGCCAGCAGCCGGCTGGTAGTCAAGGACCTTCTAGGCCTGTTACGCCTGGAGGAGTTAATTTAATAAATATTAACAATATATATATATATATATATATAGTAATTCTGCCCTAGGGCAGGTCTTTCACTGCAATTATAGCATTTTCATGCTATGCTTTGCAGCTTTACTAGGGAATTACAGGTGTGGTAGCTTCCCGTTGCTTTCCACACCGGAACGATGATGCTGAGATCATGATGATTGCCATATGATTTCGAGGACCGTTTGGGGCTTAAAGTTCTCTGACATTTGTCTTACAGGTGAGGAAAAACCCCGATAAAAACCTCACCCAGGAAAACTGCCCTGACCGGGGATCGAACCTGGGCCCGCTGCGTGACAAGGCAGCACGCTACCTCGAGACCACAGCCGTGGACACACACACACACACACACACACACACACATATATATATATATATATATATATATATATACACACACACAATTAAGAAGTGTTTCTTGGGTTTCCGCGTCATGGATTCAAGGTTGGCCTCAGGTCACGGTTTCCGACCGACATTTCGATATGATCCCACATATTGGAAAAAAATAAAATCTTGTATTTAATGAACATGATCCCACATATTTAAAAAAAAAATAATAAAATTTTGTACCTAATGAACAGCTTTGGAAATGGAACCGGTTCCGAAAGGCCTAGCTAAATATTTTATACACATATCATTTGTTAAGGAAGACTGCCACAACAGGTACAATATTGTATCATTTTTTAAATATTAAATAATATCCTCAACGGAACAAAATGTTTTTTTTTCAAAGTAATGATCCACCTGCTATTGTGAAGGAATGATAGGTTCGAGTTACAGGCAATGCATATCTGACATGCTTTTGGACAGTGACATGTAATCCATGTGCCATTAAATAGTTAGATATTAGTTAATCTACAATATAACATATGCTGTGTGTGTGTTTGTGTGTGTGAGGTAAGGAGGGAGAGAGAGAGAAAGAGATAGAGGGAGGAAGGGAGAACGAGGGTGAGGGAGAGAGAGAGAGGAGTGAGGGAGAAAGAGGGGGGACAGGGAGGGAGAGGGAAATATGTGTCCATTTCAAACAACGCTCGATTTGCAAGAAAATACATAATTGATACTATTTATTTTAAATTAATACGAGATCATTAACAATCACGGATTAAGCCCATGTGGCTCGTTGCGGTCTCATGGATTCTCATTCAAAAGTTGCATCCATCTCTTCTTCGGTCTACCAACATTCCTGCGTCCTTTTGGTTTGTATTTTAGTATAATTTTGGGAATGCGATCATCTTCCATTCTTTGAACATGTTCTTTCCAGTTTTTTTCTAGATTCTTTTATTCTATCTAAAGGTACGTACACACTTGCGCGCCGCGTGCGCGCACCATGTTCGTCAGATTTGGACGGGGTTTTAAGGTGCGCGCGCGTCTCGCACCACGATCCACTCATTGTCGGTTTTTTCCACGAACACTTTGATGATTGACTGTTTAGATTTGGACGGGTACCTGAGAGGTTCGTTGTTTTCGGTGCGCACCTATTATTTGAGTATGGAGTGGTCAGAGGAAAACATGTTAAAACTTATTGATATTTATAGAAGCAAGCAATTATTGTGGGATCCTCAACATAAGGATCATTTTAAAAAATCATTGAAAGGAGATGCCTGTTTTTTTTCAATGTTATGTGTTTTTTTTCGTGTGTACTGTAACTGTATGAATAAATTAGAATTATTTAGAAAACATTATTTATTTAAGACGTTCATTTCATAATATTATGTATGAAGTATCACAAAACAATACAATATATAAACACATTTATTACTAATTATTTATGTATTTCTTCAAAGACTCCAAAGAGCAAGATTGCTCATGTTAAGGGGCAATATACAAAAAAATAATGGCCATAAAACAATTAACAATAAAAACAAGAAAACAAATTCAGGCATAAGTTTAAGTAATACAAACTACTATAGATGCACAATATATATACACATATAAATACAATATTTAAACAGGATAATATTAATAATAATTAAATTAAGAAAGAAAGCAATGAGAAAAAATATTTTTAATACAATTAGAAAAATGTTTAACATTCGTGAAATGTTGATATTCAATAGGTAAGTTATTGTAATGGTTGATTAATGCATAACGAATCCCTTTTATACCTTTTTTTTTGAGAAACTAGTTTCTTTGTGCAATAAAGTACAACCTCTAGTATAACAATCATGTACATCTTTATTAAAAATTAAGGCCATGTTATGGTGAGATAGATTCTTAATAATTTTAAACATATATATACAAATCATATATTTTTAAAATTCCTTTAATGCTATAATATTTCAAAAAGTATAAATAAAGTTATAAGATGTAATAAGTAATAAGCGTGACGAGACGTCCCGAATTTGGCGGGATAGTCCAGATTTTTAACAATTTGTCCCGCGTCCCGCGGCATTTTCAAAAAAAAGTATCTATTTTTGGGACAGATGCAGGACAAGCGGGAAAACGGAAAGGGAATAGACATGGTTGGTTACACCTGCTCTGCAAAATGTCTACTGAAGGTTTGTGGGTTTCCTATGGATCGCAGGAGGTTCGTTGAAATTAATCATTTTGACGAACATAACACGCGCAGCGCGCGCCGTTCGTGTTCGCGGCGCGCATATGTGTACGTACCTTAAGAGTTTAAAGATATTTAGCTAATTTCTAACATCTTCACTTCTTCTCTTATCTAGAAGTTTGCAACCAGCCACACTTCTCATTTCAGCTGCTTCTACGATCTTCTCTTCTCTCTTAGTTAAAATCCAAAATTCACTACCATACAATAGTAAGGGGACTGCCACTACTTTATAAAATTTTAGTTTTATTTACTTTCTTGTGCTTTTAAATATCCTTTTGATTGTTCCACATATATAATTAAATTGATTAAGTTTGTTAAATAGATCTTCATTTTTAAAATAGATTTCGTAACCCAGGTATTTAAAATGTTTCACTTGTTCAATGGGTTTCCCCTCCAGAATTATTTTAGCTCTTACGGTATCTGATCCCTTAAAAGCTAGGATTTTCGTTTTACTTATTGATATTTTGAAATTATATTTCTGTATAATGTTATTTAACTGAAAGAGCGATTTCTGTAGACGATCTTCTGAACTAGACATTAGAACTTGGTCGTCTGCAAAAATTAAGGTATCTAAGATCTTATTTCTTATTTTGATATGTGAGTCCAAATTTATCTGCCAATTATATATGATATCGTCGATTTAAATATTAAAAAGGGAGGATGAAAGTGGACATCCCTGTCTTACACCTCTATTTATTGTTGCTGTTATATTGTTTTCATTTTTGCCTCCAGTTTCTATTGTTATTTTATTTTCTACATATAGACTTTTTATTGCAGTTATTAGGTGTTGAGGTACTCCTTTCTCTTTCATTATATTCCACAATTTATTTCTGTTAACTTTGTCAAGTGCCTTTTCAAGATCTATGAATGCCATAAAAGTTGGTAGATTATATTCTCTATGTTTCTCAATTATTTGATTGATAGTGAAAATGCAATCTGAACAGGATCTGCCTTTCCTGAATCCATTCTGGGCTTCTAGAATAATATTTTCCATAATTACATTAAAACGAATTTTGAATATAGTTACATACATTTTATAACAGGTACCCAAGATATTTATGCCTCTGTAATTTTCACAATCATGACGATCTCCTTTTTTATAAATAGGATATATTTTGGCCGTTTTCCATTCTTCTGGGATATGACCAGTCTTCCTGCATATATTCAATAAATCTAAGATACGTTGTTTTAGTTGAATAGAGTCATATTTTATTAGTTGATTAATAATGTTATCAATGCCAGGAGTTTTTTTTGTTTTTACAATGATTGATGACAGTTATTAATTCTTCGAAAGAAATTGGATCTATATTTTCGTCAATTAATGATAAGTTTATTTCCACATTATCTGATTGTTCTGTCCATAGACGTTTGAACTAAGATAGAGTAGCGGTTGAGAACCCTCTATGAGGCAGTCTCATCAAAGGGTCTAGCGTCCCTTCCCTCGCAAGCTTCAGGTCACACTGGCCCGGTGTGTAGTACCTGATCGAAGGGTCCCTTGCACAGGGTAACGTGTGAAGACCTCAAAGGACAGAAATAAATGTGCGGAAGAGGCACCCATTTTCCGGGGGAAAATGTGGAGACTCATTCCTGGGGTAACAAGGGAGAAGTCCTCAACGGTCCTTAGGAGCGGAAGAGGCAGCCCTCCATTTGGGGTTCATACAACTGGGGACTATGATGTCTAGCCTTAAGATGGCAATCCCATCGTACATCTCACTCTGCGGAACGCCAGTAACGTACCCAGGAGAAATACTTTATTACTAAAAGTCTCATAGTACGAGATTATATTATTATTATTATGATTGTTATGTTATTATTTTATATCTGTTACCGCAGTGTACGATATTTCGCAACCCAGGAAGTTACATATCTTACCGCTTGTTCCATCGGTTTAATTTGTAATATTATCTTTGTCCGAACTGGATGAGCGCCATAGAAGACCATTGTTTTTTATTTTCTGATGATATTTTCATGTTGTATTTTTTTTATATTTCATTTAGTTTATATAGAATTCTTTGTAGTTAGTCCTCTGTTTTGCTATTAAAATCTGGTCATCTGCAAACGCTATTGTTTTTATTACTATATTTCCTAAGTTAATTCCCCCAGTCGTCACTTGCTTCCATGATCTTATCATGTCGTCAAAATAAATGTTAAAAAGAGTGGTTGAAAGTGGACAACTTAGTCCAACTCCTCGTGTTATATGTATTGGTTCCGTTAGCTTTATTTTTATTTTTGTTTTCTCATACATTTCCTTAATTACTGCTATCAAGTGTAGTGGAATTCCTTTTCACTTAATGTTCCATAATTTTGGTCTAGATTTTTTAATTTTTTTTATTTAGATTTATTTATTTATTTATTCTAATGGTATTAAGGCCATGTTGCCTTCTCTTCCACTCACCAGGGCAAACATATATTACATCAGAATATCACAATCACAATGAACTCTAATATTAAATACTAAATAAAAATTTGTTCAAAAAGATAATATCTATTATATTATGATCTATAATGCAACTAGTTAATGCTAGTTAAAATTAAGACTAAAACTAATAATAAAATGTATACAATCAAGACATATTAAATTGTCCCTGTCTAATGTATATATAAAACAAAGAAAAATAATGAGATATAGAAAACTAATTTTACGTTTGTACAATATTTAAAACAAAACAAAAGGAAATATTTGTTAATCTTAATATTATTTTCATAGATAATTAAATTTATTAATTGTTAAAAGAATACTATCAGTGAGGTGTATAAGTTAGTTTGTTATTAAATAATTCTTTAATTTGTTTTTGAAGGATGTTATAGTTTGACAGTCTCTGACATAGGGCGGAAGGGAATTCCATGTTTTGGTAAGCGAGACCGTAAAAGATAATGAATAATATACAGTGTGATGAGGAGGGATATAAAGGACAATGTGCTGATGGGATCGAGTGTCAAGATTATGTGTGTCGGATAGTCTGATGAAGCGGCGTGATAAATAATTAGGCGATGATGTGTGAAGGATTTTATAGAGAAGGGATAGTGAATGGACAGTTCTACGATCTCTTAGACGAAGCCACGATAATTGTTCCAGGGACGGTGTAACATGGTCAAATTTGCGAATACCACAAATAAAACGTGCGCAAGAATTATGAACACGTTGAAGTCTTTGAGTGTAAATAATATTTAAGTCTGTAAAAAGAGTGTCACAATAATCAAAATGGGGCATTGCAAGTGTTTCTACTAACATTTTCCTTAGAGCGAATGGCAGACAATTTCTTACGCGATTTAATGAATGTATTATTGAGAAGACTGTTTTGCATGTATGGTTTATTTGTGTATTCCAATTTAAGTTGTTGTCAATAAATACTCCTAGAATTTTTACTGTCTCACTATAAGGGATTTGAACTCCATTTAGTGACACATGCGAGACTGTGTTTAGGTTAATTGTAGATAATAGTCTCTGGTGACCCATAATGATTGATTGTGACTTTCTAGGATTTAATTGCAGTCCATATTTAACTGTCCAAGTCATTAGTGAGTCAAGATCCTCGTTAATTTTGGCAACAGCGTCATTTAGAGAATATTTGTCTGTGTGGATGTAGATTTGCATGTCGTCTGCAAATAAATTATGTTTGCAATGCTTTAGGGAGTTAGATATGTCATTTATGTAGATTGAAAAAAGTAAAGGTCCAAGCACCGAACCCTGTGGAACCCCAGCTTTACAGAAGGACCAAGAAGAACATAATGCATGATTTCCTACAACAGATTGCTGGCGCTCATGAAGGTAGGAATTGAACCATTGCGTGGCACTATCAGAGAGTAAGAGGTTTTTTAAGTTTATGCAACAATAAGTCCAAGTCTACCGTGTCGAATGCTTTACTAAAGTCCAGTAATGTACGAATGGTAAATTTTCGATTATAAGCAGCTTCGCGCATGTCTTCGCAAATATTTAGTAGAGCAGTATTTGTATTGTGTCCTGTCCTGAAGCCTGATTGAAATTGATCTAGAAGGTTGTATTCATTTAGGTAGTCGGTCAGTTTTTTTTATGGACTAATCGTCCCAGAGCTTTTGAAAGGGTAGGTAAAATGCAAATGGGTCGAAAGTCGTTCGGAGTTAAGGGCATTTTAATTTTAGGCAGTGGGCGTACGAGGGCTTGTTTCCACAATGAGGGATATGTAGAAGTTTGTAGTGAGGAGTTAAAAATATGAGTTATAGTAGATAGTATAGCGTCGATTATTTTATTCAGTAAAGTAATATTTATACGGTCAGTTCCTTCAGCTTTGGTTTTTATTCGCATGATGGCTTTCTTTACGTCGTAATCTGCAACATATGAAAAGTGGAAATGTTCTCTGTCGGGTTGATTTGTATTCATTTATTGTTTGTTCTTTACCCTTTGGAGTAGTAGTTATACCTGTGAAGTGATTATTGAGTGCGTCCAGAGAAACAGGTAATTTGTCTACCTGCGTGTCTTTTCTCCCTATTCCCATTCTATTCCACTTTTTCCAGATTTCTGAAGTATTGGTATCTGTTAGGCTGTATAAATGTCTAAGTTTGGCGTTTCTTATAGCTTGATTTGTCTTGTTACGTAACTGTTTATATTGATTGAGATTTGTGTCTGTTTTTTCGAGTCTATATATCTTATGTGCTGCGTCTCTATCAGTCATCAAGTTACGAATTGAAAGAGTCATCCAGGATGCAGGGCGTCGTTTCACGAGTTTAGTTTTTAGTGGGGCGTGTCTGTTGTATAATTGTAGTATAAAGTCATTTAGTGCTTCAACTTTTCCATCTACAGAATGCAGCGTCCATATTGAATGCCACGGCATCTGCATGGCTTCTTCAATTAGGGCTGAATTGTCTATATGTTTGAAGTCTCTATACGTAATAGACTTTCGAGTCGGTTTAGGGCAGTGCAGCGAATATGCTAAGAATATAATATCATGTGCTGATATTCCCGGGGCTGGCAGTTGTCCGTGAGTAAGTACTCTGTCTGGATTATTAGTTGCAATTAAGTCAAGTAACGTCTCAGAGTGATGAGTGTGATGTGTATGCCGTAGGTGTAGGAGAGTCATATCACAAGCCTGGAACGTAGCCATCAGTTGTAGTGTATGTCTGTTATCAGTGTCTAGTATATTTATAATAAAGTCGCCCATAACGATAACGTGTTCATATTGTGTTCGCGCGTTTTGTAAAGTGGACTCTATTTCAGCGATAGCTTTTATTTTAGGAGGTTGGTATACTACACAGAGAAGACATTTTTTGAAACTCACTAATATTTCTATGAACATAATTTCAGCAGATGGTTCGTTATTAGATAAATGCACAATTTTAGGAGTAAGGTCCGTTCCAACGAAGGCTCCAATACCGCCCCCGCGACTGTAAACACGATCATGTCTAAGAAAAGTATAACCATCCATGTCAATTAAAGAAGAGGCAATGTTGGGATTTAGCCACGTTTCAGATGTGAGAAGAGCATGGATATTCAAAGAGAAGAAAATTGTTCTGATTTCATCTATATGTGCAGTAATACTTTGAGCATTGAAATGGACTACCTGCAAGGAGGTAGGGTATGGGGATAAAGCTGTTTCTAAAACATTCCTTGAAGTAGTGGGGTTGAGAAGGGGTGTGGGAAGGTTATTGTCCTGTAGGTTGTCAGAGACTGTCAATAGAAAATCATTATGTAAACGAAATATTGTCGTAAAATATTTCAACAAAATTACAAACTATACTTGGTATCACGTCACTAAAAATATCTTAATTTTATATACTATTAATAAAATGTTAAAAGTGATAACTTTCGGTTATTCACTGGCCGTGTTCGCACATATTATATATCTGACGCCCGGGAAATAATACGTTTGTTGTCTCCTTCCTTAACATGGATTGCACCATAATTGTCCACACATTTGTTACACCATATTTGGAGATGCATTCTTTTAATAGTATATCTCATTTGAGTTAAGTCTTCCCTTATTGTATCACCACTGCTTTTCAGCTGTTTTTTGTTCTGGAAAACTTCTCTCCTTTTCCTATAACTTACGAATTTGACGATAACTGGCCGAGACCGGTCCGCCTTTCTCCCCACACGATGGCTCCTATATCACTTGTTTCTAATTTAATACCTATTTTAGACGCCGCATCGATAGCTATTTTGTCTGTATTCTCAGCGTCCACCTCAGGGATGCCAAAGATACGTAAACATTGGCGGCGTTGGTACTGTTCAAGGGAATCAGTTTTTTCGCACAACAGTTGTTCCAGTTTTATTATTTTTGCGTCTCTTTCCTGTAACGACAGCTCCAACTGTCTAATGACCTCGGTGTTCCGATCTATGGTTGTTTTCAACTGGCTTACTTTCGCCTCACGCACCGAGTCCTTTAGTAGCTGCAACATGGCAGGGTCCCTCAAGCATTCCTGCATCACACGCTTTGTCACTTCTTCTTTGTTCTCGTCGGAATTCTTTGTTTTGCCTGACGCCATTATATACAGAATAAATGTACACATAAATAAATTCAAAATATCCGATACTACCTGTAAAACACAAACAATCACCTGCTGAAAACTCTGCAAAAACACGATCGACCAGTATATTCACTACTCACTGTCCGCCATGACACTTGGCACTTTATCAAAGGCCTTCTTATAATCTATAAAGAGGATGTGCGTCTCTAAGTTGAATTCTCTTCGCTTCTCTATTATTTGTTTTAAAGTGAATACGTTTTTCTGTGCAGCTTCTTCCTTTACTAAAACCGTCTGCCCTTAAGATATTATTGCGTCTGCTATAGATGTTAATCTTTGGTTGATCATTTTTGCATATATGTTGCCTCTATAGTTTTCTGGATTTGTGTCATCGCCTTTTTTAAATATTGAGATTATTTTTCCAATTTTCCATTCTTCTGGTATTGTATTTTATTTCCAGCACTTGTTATAGAATTTTAATATTATTTCTTGAAAATTCTTTGGGGCATTTTTTATCAATTCTATGTTTATATTGTCTATCCCGCATGCTTTATTATTTTTACATTTCTTTAATATTTCTATCATTTCTTGCATCTCTAATTCATCTACTTCTGCATATCGTTCGTTTGTTTCTACGAGTGTTATTTTTTCTTTATTTTGTTTGTCCGTCCACAAACTCAATAAGTTTAATTACATAACAGAAACACTAAAAAAGGACTTTGAAAAATAAACCCAGGAAATACTCTATAATGAAATTATACAAGACAGTGGCTGTGCCTATTTTTACTTATGGATCCGAAACATGGACAGTGACAATACAACAATCTGCCAGAATACAAGCTGCTGAAATGAGATTGCTCAGACCAATAGCAGGATATCAAAGAACAGACAAAGAACATAACACAGAAATAAGACAAGAACTAAAGGTAGAGGAATTAAACACAATAATAGAGAAATACAGAACAAACTGGAAAGAACACTTGGCAAGGATGACTGAGAATAGAATACCAAAACCAGCATACAGCTATTCACCACGAGGAAGAAGAAGTATGGGAAGACCAAAGAAAAGATGGAAAGAGCAGCAGTTTGGAGCCGGAACAGGCTAGTAAATAAGCCTAAACCGTGAAGAAGAATAAGAAGATAAAATCGAGGTGAAAAACGACTGTGATTGGCTGTAAATCAAAATCATTCAACTGTGATTAGTCATTGGCTGCCATTTGGGACATGAGTTAAATAGTCAAAATTTAATAATACTGATGTTGAATTTTAAGTATTTCCATTTTCTAAATTTTAAGTTATTACCTTATCAATGTTAATATTATTTGTTTTTTTTTAAACATCTTAAAGATGGAAAATTATATTTGAAAAGAAAAGAAAGATATACGCCTAGACTGGGGTTTGAACCCAGGACCTTTGACTCTCTATGTCAATGCTCTTTGATCTGAGTTACCTAGGCCTCCAATCTAAACGCGTATGTTTCTCATATAGATAGGGAATTATCCCTAACCCCAAATGTTACGAGGCGTTGCTACGATTTTTTGCTAATGGCGGCTTCTTTATTAAGAGTTATTAACATTGAAAGAAGCACTACTGGCTTTATAAGTAATGTTTAAATTCCCAATAAAATTCTTCTTAATAAAGAAGCCGCCATTTGCAAAAATCGTAGCAACGGCTCGTAGCATGTGTGGTTAGGGAATTAACTATGTATAAGAGAAAAATACGCGTTTAGATTGGAGGCCTAGGTAGCTCAGATGAAAGTGCATTGACATAGAGAGTCATAGGTCCTGGATTCAAACCCCAGTCTAGGCGTATATTTTTCTTTTAAATATAATATTACTTTATACTGATAAAAATTGTTGTATTAATATAGACAACATGTTGCGGCGTATGTCCTTTGGATAACTGTTATAATATATCATATGGCATTTTCTTCTTTATGCCATTCCCTTTAAGAACGTTTGAAACAGTGGGGTGTTCACAGATACTTATAATACGTCCTGTCGTTACCAGCAGAAGAATGCATAGTATTATATTTGTATTCGTTTTTTCATACTTACGTAACTTGGTCGATTTTCATTTGGATAATAGCATAGCTTAATTGTTTTCTGTAATAAATGTTTAAGAAGATATTTAGGCTGGTAATGAGAGGGAAGAAATTGCTTGCAGAATTTAGTTAAACTAGGAGCAGGTAAATGCAGTATTGCCTCCCCCTAGCGTACTGTAATTATAAAGTCATAGACAAGGGTATTCACATGAGGTTATATACACTAGTGTCCAAAATTAAAGCAACAAACTGAAATTTTATCTTTGTGGGTTTATTTTGCCTGAAAATAGTATGAACAAGTGATACGAAAGTATAAACAAGTAGAAGAATAAAGAAAGTAAACAACTGCAACATTCGTGCATACCAGTAAAACAAAATGTCAATTTTTTTTCAAAATTAGTGAATATCAAACACATCAAGAAAACAGGTTAGTGTGTTCAGTATTGGGTGTAACCACCTCTGGCAGCAATACAGACTTCACAACGGCGGTGGCATGCTGTGAATATTGTCATCAACCTCATTTTGAGGCAATAACGCCCATTCTTCCTGCAGACCAACTCGCAAGGCCTGGTGAGTTGTTGGTAGATGTTCACGTGATGCAACTCGTATCCCTAGTGCATCCCAGACATGCTCTATAGGATTCAAATCTGAAGAGCGAGCAGGCCAATCCATGCGTGCAATATCTTCAGTTTTGCAGGAACTAATCAACCACCTGTGCTCTATGAGGACGAGCATTATCATCCATCAGTAAGAATTCTGGGCTCACAGCACCGCGAAACAACCGCACATGACGTTCCAAGATCTGATAACGATACCTGACAGCAGTAAAAACCTTGTCGATGTACCCGTACAATTTTATGAAGAGGTGTTCGAGCAGTCAACAGAATTCCTGCCTACACCATTATTGAGCCACCTCCAAATTGATCTCTTTCCACAATGTTTGAGTCTCGAAATCGTGTTCCAGGTTCTCTCCAGATGCGAATTCGTCGAGAAGACTAAATCTGGACTCGTCTGTGAAGAGAACATTGACCCACTGTTCGATCGTCCAGTTGGCATGTTGATGACTCCACCGTAGACGGTCTCTTCTCTGAATACGCGTCAGGGGTACACATACAGCAGGTCTCCGACAATAAAGGCCTCTCAGCCGAAGCCGTCTGTACACTGTTTGGCTCGATACAACTGTTCCAGTGGATGCTGTGACTTCAGATGCCAGTTGTCGTGAAGTACTACGGCGGTACCGTCTTGCCCTTAGAGCCAAATAACAGTCCTCTCTTTCCGATGTCACTCTTGGTCATCCTTGCCCTGGCTTTGGGATACATTTTCGGACTCTAAAACCTGTTGCCACATCCGAGAAACAACAGAACGATTCACATTAAGCCATCTGACCACATCAGCTTGACTCTGTCCTGCTTCGATTCTTCCTATGGCCCTCGAACGAAGAGAATCTGCTAGGCGGCTTCTCTGTGCCATACTCTACCTGCAGTAAATGTTTACACAGCAAACATTGATGTTGGACTAAGCAATAAACACTAGACTACAATGCCCTCTGTGATAGGTTGCCCTGACGCCATGTTTGAATGGTTTTGTATTGTTGTAAGATGGCTGGAATGCCATATGCAGGTTGGGAACAGGGTTCCTTCTGACTGACATATGTGTACGTTTTATATGAATATATAGTGCATTAGACATAGGAAGGAGAAATACCAGTTTGTTGCTTTAATTTTGGACACCAGTGTAGGATAATTATGATGTTAAAATTGTTACTGAAGAGAGATACACTGCAACTTATAAGTTGCGTTCATATTGTATCCAATTTACTGAGGAACGTTACAGATTATTTTACGCACACACTTCAATGTGATAGTGATATTAGCTGTTAAAGATCGTCGTTAAATTAAATAAATGATAACGTTGATAGTTGAATTGTCAATTTTATTATTATTCTGCCTAATTTAGGCCCTATATAGTGAATATATTGTGATTATTATATTATCTAGGAGGTCTCTGTATGTTATTTTAAAAACTACTCTAGATTTAGAATATATATATATATATATATATATATATATATATATATATATATTAGCCTGGTCGACTTGAGGCCTTGTGGCCTTCTCTTCCACTCAGCAGGACAAACATGTTACGTTTACAAAATGTGTTACATTTAAACACAAAAACAATACAATCATAGTACATACTAAATAATTAATTATCTGTCAAACTGAACAATAATGCAAGTAATGTCTAATAATACAACAAAGTTAAATATAATTAAAATCAAATTAATGAAAGAAAGTATATACAAAGGAATGACAGCTCGAATCTACTATACATAATGGGAAAAAGGGACAGAAAATCGCAAGAACGTGTGGAGAAAAATAAGGTGGAGGTACTTAGATATAAACCAACAAGATACTTTCGCCGAATGTACAGGAAAACGCTCACTGTGTTTACAAAGAGACCTAAAACACTTCTGGGGAAAAGAATCGTATATACTCAACCTAGGATTTAAAGGGAAATCAGGGCTTGCTTGGTTTAGGCTACGGGCATGGAAATTTAAAAAAAAATAGCGACGATCACGATATGCGAATATGTCCAATGTGCGGGAAATTTGAAGATGAGATACATATATTAGGAAAATGTAATGATTTAGAATATTGGAGACGTCAGTTATTACCGGAAAGATTTCTAAATTCAAATCGGGAAATATTGGCATGCTACGAGTTATTGGTAAATCCAGAAAATTGGATAAACTTGGGTAAATTTCTGGACAAAACGCGGAAAATAAGAACAACACTCATTCATGAATAAATATATGTTATCAAAATGCAATAACATTAATTCTTAATAATTATATATAAATTAATTAATGTATAATGCTATTGTGTTATTATTTAATTGTAATATTATTGTGTTTTCTTTATGTAATTGTAATGTTATTGCTTTTTTTGTTGTTGTTTATTTTTCTTCACACTAGTAGCAATTATTACTTTATTGTAACAGACTGTCAACAGCACGTACGGCTTAATGCCCGTGCGACCCATATTTGTAAATAATATTGTAAATATCTTACTTTTTGTCTAATAAAGTCCTACTACTACTACTACTACTACTACTACTACTATACATAAAAAAGAAATGAAACAAATACAAAGAAAGTAATGAACTATAATGGATTAATCAATCGCTCATATATATATATATATATATATATATATATATATATGTTATAATTAATTGTTTAACATTGAGCAATGCAAGCTTAATATGGAATGATAAGAAAAATAAATGCCTGGACGGGATTCGTACCCGAACTCAGAGATCCGGGTTCGCATCCCGTCCAGGCATTTATTTTTCTTATCATTCCATATATATATATATATATATATATATATATATATATATATATATATATTTATATATTTATGGCATTAGGTAATCGTAATACTATTTTTGTTAAATAATAAAACAAAATATTAATTGTTAAAAAAAGTAATAGAATAAATGCTAAAATGTATCCATGTGATATTTTGTAATTCTTCACTAGTTTAACTTGTAATATTGTATATATTTTGTAATGATTGAATAGAATATAAAGCCTAGTGTCCTGTACTCTGCTACAATAAATTAAGCATTACCATGTTATTATGAAGCCTATAACAATAATGATATTTATATTATGTTACGAATAATTTTATTATTAGTATAATTTTTTTCTGATTACGAATGAACCCATGTTGGACTACGCAGAGTACTTAGAAGCGTTTCTTTTGACTCCACATTTCCCTCATTTTTTTGTTATGGGTTTTAATTCTCTCTTCTGTCCATGTTGTTCCAGTTTTTTTTTGTCCTCTTGGTTAACCTGCCATTTGTGCACCTAAATTCTAAAGATATATCTGTTTATATGTTCTTGAGTAATTCCTACCAATTTTAAGTCCTTTTTCACTTCACCATTTCATTTTATAGTATCCACTGGTGCTCTACTTCTTTCTTCTTCTTCTTCCTTTCATTGATAGAACTTGTAGTCTGTAACGGTCTCAATCCAATATTTGAAGTGTCTGCCGAAATATCTCTTGCCTGGTGGCTGGTAATTTAAGATTTGACGTGGTATTCTTATTCTGCTCATTCTTCTTACCTGAGATTTCCAGTTGTTTCTGTATTTTTGTACATATTGCATGATTGATTCTGTTTGTAATTCTCTGAGAATCTCAGAATTCCTTTTATTTTTAAATTCGTAACCTGCAGTACGGCTATACTTCTGTATTGTCATTATTATTATTAATATTAATATTATTATTAATATTATTATTACTATTAATAAATTGTCAAGTAAAAATGCTTGTTTGAACCATAATTGAACTCCAGAAATCCAGTTTTACGCACTGGCGCACTGATCACATATGCTACCTAGGAAAACCGTACGCACACATTTTTTCCCTCTTATAGAATCCCGCCTGGGTAATATATTTTTTCCTCAATAAATTACCTGACTGTCCATGGTTTCCTACTACAGAAATGCGTTTATGATGACCATATTTTATAGATATGATGATTGGAAAAGCAAGAAAACAAACCAACAAACATTACACGAAATCGAGACATGCATGTTTGAATAAAATACCAGCTCTATCACAACAAATTACTTAAATATAAGTACTAATAATGTTGCTATTATTATTAATTTCATCATTAAAATATTATATTATTTCTCATGTTTTAGTGATATTTCATTCGAGAGCTGTTGTAGCGAAATGTCTATCGAAAATAAATATTCTTCTGTACCTTAACTACGGAGAGAAGCCGTTCTGTTTTTTTGTTGTTCAAATGTTTCCAGTTGAACTGTGAAATAACACTAGTCAACATGATTCATGTCTCATGACTACCAATAGTTGTACTTAATGCAGTTTTTTTTACCGTGTTTTCAAATATGAATTCAGAATTTCTCCATCACCCACAGTTTTTTTATTTAAATTTGAATTAATGGATTTAAACAATTATTTTTTTTAATAAACGTTTTTTCGACCATTTATTATCTTGGCGCAGTGAGCGATGAGCACGGGGAACACTTTCATCAGGAGATTTCAGCTATGGAAAACAGATATCCTAATATGCTGGCCGATTATTGTTTGACCATCAAGAGGGATGCTGCACAGGCGAAATATAGCAGAAAATCGCCATTTGTTACTCTCTAGGTGGGTCCGAATGTTCGAATATTGTATAGTTACGAATGTAGAAAATATTAAAGTGTTTGAAATTATAAATGCCTGTCTCTCGGAAACCTTTCGTGATGGAGACAAACCGATACCATATTTGAATTCAGGAGGAAAACTACTATCAGAAGCACATATTTTTCTTTCTGAGGCAAAAAACAAAAGAATTGTTGCTCAGTGTAATTATTGCATGATTTTTGTTGGGAGAAAATATAATCATTATATTAATGTTTTTTTTTTCATTTACAATAAGTCTAACGTCCTTGACATGAATATTTACACATAACATATATTTATGTATATATATATATATACTAGCTGGCCCGGCGAACGTCGTATCGCCTTTAAATATATTTACGTTAATTTTTCCGATGTTTTAATAGTTATCTGCTATTCGGGGCGGAAATAAATCTAACAAATCAAAGATCATAAAAATCGGTCCAGCCATTCGTGAGTTATAAATAGTGTAACTAATATATATATATATATATATATATATATATATATGGAAGTCCCGGCCACGCGTTGCTGTGGCTAAGGTAGTATACGTTAAATTATGTTGTAGTAAACTAAGTGAGAAATCTAAATCAGAAAGTTTTTGTTTTACACAACTTTTTAGTTCTGGTACGTTAACTAAATATGGGTGGTGGTTTATGTGGAAGTGGTTTTGTTGATTGAGATGAATTTATGTTGTCTGCATTCTCAGTATCATCCATAAGTGTATCATACATTTATTGATGGAATATTTTGAGGAAGCTTGCTGATTTCATTATACTTTCGTTTTTTTCTACGAACTTGTTGGCAGTTTGGATTCTCATCATCATCAAGAAGTCTCTGTATAGTAATATCTTGTGATATATTATAGTCATCTTGTTTTTCATTCATTACCCGTTGAAAGAGTAAGTGCAGTTGTTGACGGAGGGCACTGCAGTCGTGTTTATGCAGGAATAGAACGCGTGTCACTGCTATGAATGAGTGTAGAGGGGAATCGTACGTGGGATGCTAACAGTATACACTGCCTTATATGACGTCACGTGTAGCAACAAACAGAACTTCGTAATTCTTCCGCCTGCAGAAATATTTTGAATGACTAATTATTGTGCATATTATTATAACTAACAGACTTACTTACAGTTCTGTTATTCCGTTCCTTAGGACCTTCATATGTTTTTAAATTTACATTCTTCTTAAATGTAAGATTTATGTCACATAGGCCTATATCAATTTGCGGAAATTCACTTGATATCTTATCATTCATGGTCTCTAGAACTGATTCGCCATATTGTTCAACGTCCCTTCTCGGTCCAGTTAAATTTAAATTAAGTTGCTGTCTTTCAGGCAGATTACTTAAAAATAATACTTACACACGAAATTAATATTATTATCAATATATTGAAAATAAAATAAACACAAACAAACTTAAATTATGAAATAATCAATATTTGTAATTCAATTGAAATTCGCGGTTGCAACAAAAAGCACAGCCACCTGGTTAGATAATAAACCAATTACCTTACACCGTCATCTGTTAGAATTGTATGGAACTCACAGATAATTATAACTCTTTGTTAAATAATAAACAAACAATTTTCAATAAAAATAGTACGACTATAAATTTAGTTATAAACAACCGTAGGTCTCAAGTTGGATCGAACAGTACACAGTGTGCAAACTTTATTAAAATCGGTTCAGTAGTTTAGGATTCCATCGCGGACAAACAACGTGACACGTAATTTTTATATATTAAGATATATATATATATATATATATATTGTTGTTTTCAAATGCTGGGCCTTGGCACCGAAGCCATTAGCGTTCTTGCTCTCCAATATTTCTCTATGGTGGATCCAACAGGTAATACTTCACAGGTTTGTAGGTGTTCTTCATTCATTTCTTCGTCTTTATTGCATAGAGGACAATTTGGATTCGTGTAGATTTCTATATAGATGTTTGGCCAAATAGTCATGTTCTGTAAGCAGTCTAAATTTTGCTACTGTAGTTTTACGTGGAATTTCTGGGAATAATATCTGGCGAGATTGGGAATTGGTTTTTACAGAAGCGAGAAAAATGATTAAAAACTCAGCGATAGAGACATTTTTAATTTCCGAGATTCTGTAAAACACCTCACAAACGTGCATTGTACATTATTTTTTACGCGATGATTTTTTTCAAAATAATACATAATAGTAAAATAATAACATATTTGTTGCAAGTATTTGTGTTCACTATAAACAACCAACTGACCTTTACAGTGTGGCCAATGTTTATACGGTAAATGCCGAAAATAATTAGTTGACACACAGTAGAAAGTAACACCAATCAGTCATAAAATAGCGGCAAGTACGTATTTATTGTTTTAAATCGGCCGCGGTGGACTAGTGGTTATGCTCCTTGCCTCTGGTCCCAAGGGTCGCGGGTTCAAACCCGGCCGGGGTCCATGGATTTTTAGGACGGAAAAATCCAAGGAGCAAGTCCTCCGGAAGGGACATTAAAGCCGTGGGTCCCGAGTCTGAAGATTTTCAGGCTCGTAAAAAATCCTTAAGCCTGAATGAAAAGGCCTCTAAGCAAAATTTACCGACTTTTCCCGTCCTAATACTACCTTGGTTTCCTAGATGTCAGTATGAGGCGGAACGCTGACCACGGACCACTCAAAATGACATCTATACGAAAACAAGTGTAACTAAATTAGTATGGTTCAAATTCTTCCCTTTAGGGGGAGAGTGCCTAAATCTCTGTAAAGGGAAAGCATTGGCTTACAACACAAATATTTATTGAAATAAAGTTCAATTCACTTACAATGCAGTGATTTTTTTCGTATAATGTATATTAACACTACTTTTTGGAAATATTTTTGTATATACATTGTACGTAGTATACATAGAGGGGAGTGGTTTTAGTTCCCACACGCGTGTTTGTAATATGTAAATATTACAGTATAGTTATTTAGGTTGGCAACCCCGAAATATAGGAAGTTGAACTTTCAGTCATGGTCGCCATTGCTGTAGGTACGTCCAAACGCACTGTCGTGCAAAAACGCTATTTAATATCTTCCGTTGAGAGGTTTCATCCAATTATGAATATAATTATCTTACTATTTTTTTAATTCATACGGTCCGCATAAGGCTAGCCCTTGACACCTTACAATATAAATTTTTACGCAAGGCCTTAATATAAAGCTTTATTTCATAATAACATGTACTGAGAGAGTTAAAAGTGTTCTGCCCTTCTCTTTCACTAAATCAGTAACACCAACATAGAATATAATGCTATTGCATATACAAAAATTTATTTTAAGTATTAATGGATAATGACAATAATAATATGCGAAATAATTGAAAATAAAGTTTTAGAATGAAACAATGCGCATACGAAAATAGTTTAAGTACATAGTTGAATAAATGTGATGTAATTGTTATTAATGGCGTAGGCCATTGTTGAGCCATTGCCTTTCCTTTGTCAGGAGTTTATAGACCAAGTCCAGTTATACAGAAGTCGGAGGATGATTTACAAAGAGCCATTTACATGTTGAATCAATTAGGACTCTATTATAATATCAAAGTCTCAACTTCAAAAACTAAAATTATGGCTTTTCGGGGCAAAGTGCCAGTCAGAGCAAAAATAGTGATCAATAATGAAATAATAGAACAGATAGCACACTTTAACTATCTTGGTTCAGATATAACATACGGCTATGATTGGGATATACATAATAAATTAAACCGATATCAAATGATGTGTGGCACCATAAGAAGAACCCTCCGAAAGACTCGAAGAGAAACGCAGCTCAGGTTTTATAAAATTATGGCTGTTCCTGTTCTTTTATATGGATCTGAATCTTGGGTACTTACAAAAAAAGATATCTCACACATTCAAGCCACTCAAATGAAATTTTTAAGATCTGTAAAAGGATGTACACGCATGTACAGATTACACAATGAATCAATAAGAAATGAACTGGATATATTTTCAATAGTTGATAAACAAGAAGAGCACAAATACCAATGGGAAGAACATTAAGACAGATTGGACAATATAAGATTACCCAAAAAGATCAACACCTACCAAACCACATGGGAAAATATTTTTGGGACGGCCAAGGAAACGATGTACTAGAGACCGGAACAGGTCACATTGATCTAATCCTGGAAAGGAAGAAGAAGAAGTTCATTTTTTAGTTACTTTGTTTGCCCAGTCCACCGCTGTGGCCTCGAGGTAGCGTGCTGCCTTGTCACGCAGCAGACCCGGGTTTGATCCCCGGTCGGGGCAGTTTTTCTGGGTGAGGTTTTTATCGGGGGTTTTCCTCACCTGTAAGACAAATGTCAGGAAAACTTTAAGGCCCAAACGGTTCCCGAAATCATATGGCCATCATCATCATCCTTATCATTATCATCTTCATCCTTCACTGGTGTGGAAAGCAACGGGAAGCTACCACACCTACAATTCCCTAGTAAAGCTGCAAGCATAGCATGGAAATGCTATGATTGCAGCGAAGGACCTGCCTTCGGGCAGAGTTACTATGGACTGTTTGCCCAAAGATGTGATGCATAGCATTGTGGTTAATATACTGACTCAATGAGACATACAGCAGGTAAATAAGGTATTGTTAGGATGTTTGAGATCGGTAAATTTTCCTTAGAGGCCTCTTTGTTCAGGCTTAAGGATTTTTTTACGAGCCTGAAAATCTTCAGACTCTAGACCCACGGCTTGAAGTCCCTCCCGGAGGACTTGCTTTTAGAGAAATAAAATATTGATAGAAACCTAATAGAAATTATTAAACAAATTTATAAAGATAACTCCGCTTATGTTAAAATTGGAAATATAATATCTAATCCTATAAAACCCGCAAAGAGATTGAAACAAGGGTGCAGTCTATCGCCAATTTTATGTAGAATTTATATTAATGAAATGGAAACTAAGCTTCAAAAGTATGGGTATCCCATTGGCAACAGATTTTTGCTGACATTACAATTTGCTGATGATCAACTGGTTTTAGCGCAAGACAAATTTGATATGGAATTTATTATAAAAAGGTTGAAAAACACATATGAATCATGGGGTCTCACAGTAAATTTTCAAAAAATAGAATATCTGCCAATAAATAGCAATGAAAGAGAAAATTTAATATTGGAGGAAGGAATCCAAATAAAGCAAGTGAAACAAACTAAATATTTGGGAATAATAATGGATAACATTGAAGGTATAGGCAAAGAGAACATCTTCTTCTTCTTCCTTCCAAGTATTAGGGCAAGGCCTGTTACGATCCTATAGAAAATTTTCCCTCCAGCGTTTCATAGGACGGCCCAGTGATCTTCGTCCTCTTGGTATATAATTTTAAACAGCTTTGGGGATCCGATTTGAAGTCATTCTTTCAAGTGATCCTTCCGGGAAATTCTCGTATAAGACTTGAAAGCATAATAATAGTCCCTTCGATTGGTTGCTGGCCAAAGGAAGGTAAGACCAGTGATGGGGCTGCCTTCTTATAGCCTCTGGTCAGGCTTTTCTGGAGAAGAAAAGAAAATAAAGGAAAGAAGAAATGGAAGAAAGGAAAGACTCCCTAGCCCTCGGATGCCCTAATAGCGCCGGGGTCGAAAAAAGCAAGGGTTAACCAAGAGAGGTCAGATAGTAAAGTTAAAAGAGTGCAAAACACAAGTAAGTTGAAGAAATGTTTTGCTCAGCTTGGGCACCTTGTGGTCGCCATCCACATATCCCCTAGATGAGGACCCCTGAGGGTGCAAAGAGAACATAAAACATAGAATTGAATTGAGTAGCAAAATAATATCATCGTTAAATTCCATATGGTGGGATAAGCATATTTGGAAAGACACAAAAAAAAATATTGGTAAAACATTGGTGGAATCTGTTGCAATATATGGAAGTGAGGTATGGACATTCAATAAATATTACAAGAATAGACTGGTAGCTCTAGAAATGGATTATTTACGCAGAAGTGCCAGAAAGTCAAAATCAGAACATGTCACAAATAGGGAAATTAGAAATATAATGGAAGCAGAAGAAAGCATAATTGCAAGAATTGAGGAGAAGGAATTAAAGTGCTTAGGACATGTTTTAAGAATGGAAGATGAGCGCTGGCCAAATCAACTATATCAATGGCATCCGACCAGAAGGAGGAGGAGACCGATGTTAACATGGAAGGAAAATATAAAGACATTAATGCAAGCAAGAGGGCTAAGCATTGAAGATGCCCAAGATCGTAGGCTTTGGAGGTTTGGCACAGGAAGATGGCAGCAGCTGTAAAAACCCAAAGATAGATAGTGTTTTTATGTTTAGGTGAATAAGTTAAAGGAATTTATAATTATATCATTATTTTTAGGTACCCCGTGCTGATTACCCGGCATTGCCCGGGAATCTACGTATCCCGATATATTTCGCATTAATGAGCTGAGAGACAAAATTCGTTATTTCAAATTATCCGTGCTGCTGCTCTGCTTGCCCGGGAATCTACTTAATGCCGATCTTCTTGTCATCAATGAAAGACAAAAATGGTTATTGTGACTTATCCCTAAAAGATAAACATATGCTGTCGCGGTATTTTTGTAGTGTTTTTTGAGATATTCAATTCTGTGTACATTAATTTGATGTATTTGTTATGTTTTAGGCAGCGTAAGCCATTTAAACGTACAAAAACCACTTTTATTTTACTTTTCACTACGAAGGACGATTTTTAAGGGTGAAGGGCTTGAGCATTAAAATTCCCTTGTAGCCTATAACCATCCCGGGTAAATCGTGAACATTTTGCAAAAAGCCCCATCACAACAGGATGTGTACACATGTCCGGCAATCTACTTAATGCCGTTCTTCTTGGCATCAATGAAAGACAAAAATTGGCTATTGTGAGTTACCCATAAAAGATAAACATATGCTGTCGCGGACGTTTTCGTAGAGTTTATTGAGATATTCATTTCTGTGTAAATTAATTTTGTGTAATTGTTGTGGTTTAGGCAGCTTAACCCAGTTAAGCGTCAAAAAAGGATTTTTTTCACGTTTCTTACTACAAAGGGTGATTTTTAAGAGTGTAGGAGTTGAGTACCACAACTCTCTTAAAGCCTAATGTTCATTCCGGGAATCTCCTGAACAATTTGCAAAAAACCCCAGTCGGATCAACGGTATGGCCGTGCATAAAGTACGAACAAGGAAACAAACCAACAAAGATTAGTTTTTATATATTAGATTACCGTAAATACTATACGGTCGAAGATAAAAAGAAAAGTGCAGCGGTGTATTAAAAAAGTTGCTTTTTGGACGCTTAAATGGCTTAAGCTGCCTAACCCATAACAAATACACCAAACTAAATATCTAATTATCTGAATATCTAAATTCTAATTATCTGAATATCTAAAAAAATCTACAAGAAAGTCCGCGACAGCATATGTCTATCTTTTACGAATAACTCACAATAATCATTTTTGTCTTTCAGCTCATTTATGCCAAGAAGTTCGGGATAGGTAAATTCCCGGGCAACGTCAGTTAATCAGCCCAGAGCATCTGAAAATAACTAGAATATAAATTTATATTATTATTTTCTTTTCACTTATTCAACTAAATATAAAAATGCATTTACTTTATTTACGTGTATCAGCTCCCGCCAGGTATTAGTTAGTAAGAAATAAATGTATCTGACCGGAAATGGAATTTGGTTACAATATTATTGATTTTGTAGTTAAGGAAGTTAGTTGTGAAGTGAAGGGATTGTAGTCCACATTAGGGGAGTTTAGGCCTAGGGACACATTGTGGACCAGTTAATGCATAAGCTGATGAAGGGTCGGTGCGGTAATGGCTTGTACATCATGAGATGAAGTCTCTTGTAATCGGATACTCTAACCAGATATGCATCTCGTATCTCACGGCGTGGCGTATTGCTTCCAGGCTACCTGATTACATGGAGCAGAGAAATCCTACTTCACAGGATATCAAGCTTTGTAATACATGTTGCCACTCTAACTTGAAGAGACACATGGAATACAATTATATACATGTACCACTATTAAAAAAATAAAGATGACTGTTGGAATTCGTGGATCATGAATTTACCACAAATGTCCGTAGTATATTACAATGCGCTATCGCTCGGTTTTTAAATATTTTTCCTCGATTCTGTAAAACACTTCACAAACGTGCGTTGTACATTATTTTTTTGCGCGATGGTGATTTCAAAATAATAAATAATAGTAAAATAATAACATGTTTGTTGGAAATATTTGCGTTTATTATAAACAATTGACTAACCTTAATAGTGTGGACAGTGCTTATTAGTTGAAACAACAGGAGGCCTTGAGAACAATTATTGATAACATGGCCGCAAGTACGTATTTTATGTTTTATATTGTTTCAAATAAAGTTCAGTTAATTTAAAATGCAGTGATTTGTTTCGTATAATGTATTTTAACATTACCTTTTGGATATTTTCTGTATATACATTGTACGTAGTATACATAGAGGGCAGTGGTTTTACTCCCCGCACGTGGGTGTAAATGTAATATTACAGTATAGTTATTTAGGTTGGCAACCCCGAAGTGTAGGAAGTTGAACTTTCAATAATGGTCGCCATTGTTGATTATTACGACAAAAAACATTTTTAGTCTAAAATTTAATAACCTCTGTGATCTTTAATAAGTTGTTTTTATTTCTGTACTATTATTTTATTAACTAACTCACTCACTATCGAACCAGTAGTTCATGGCCACGCGCACATATGCTCTCCACACATCCCTATCCTGAGATGTTTTCCAATCATTCCCTGTATAATCTACTTCCTCAAATTATAGTTAATGTTATTCTCCCACCTCATTCTAGATCTACCAACTGGGCGTTTTCTCTCTGGTTTTCCTACAAGAAGCTTCTATGTACGTCCTTCATTCCCCATTCGTGCCACCTGCCCTGCCCATCGCAGTCTACAAGACTTAATTGTTCTTATTATTAAATGAATATAAATTTAATTAATGGGCTTTGCATATGTAAAAATGATGAAAAAGTTAAGATTATAAAAAATAATAATAAAAAGTCAGTTTCGCAAACTGCGTTTCTGCCTAACTGCGTAAACTAAACGAATTCCACAACAAGTCGAATTTATGGTCCGATTTTTCTGGTTTACTTCTGTTGGTCGGATTTCGTTGATTTGTGGTGAATATCTTCCTCCGTTTATTTTAATAGCATAGACTGAGTTTCTTTGTAAAATATAAAAAATTACGACCGCTAGAACTACATTTATATTTTATTTCAGATTAATTTCTACACCTAATGATCCGAATTTGCTGGTTGACCAACTCGAACTTAGTTTTTA